>JARHVA010001499.1:2675000-2997500 GCA_037957365.1 Torreya grandis | reverse complement strand
ATATCTTTTTCAAAGCAAATCTGGAAAGCAAATTTGAATCAATCCCAAATGACTATCTATAGAAATGAGTTTTATCCCATTAGATATTGGAGCTTAAAATGAGGTACAAAATGTAAAGGCACTCCATGGAATTTTTAATGTCTTGGATTTTCTTCTAGAAAGAGTCATATACAAAATAAACATTGATAAGCTAAGAAACAAAAGGGTTAGAGAGAAATATTCACTTACAAAGCCTCACAAACCATATTCATAAAGGAAATATCTAAAGTATTTTACAATCAGAACATAAAGGAAATGGGTTAGATGATGCCCTTTCCAAATATACTAGAATAGACCAAAAAACTATGATTGCTGGCCATTGATGGTAAGAAACAAACATACACCCCTAAAGAGGATTTAAATATAATGAACAAAATTGGTCCCAAACCAAATATTTTTCACCATGGAAAAGATGAAGGACTCCATGATGAACTATAAAATCAAATCTTATAGATATGTGTCTACTAAAAAGTATTGATAAGACTTAAGAAGATATAAAAGAGTAAATTATTAATACATACTTATCAAATTATTTAAAATTTAAAAATTTGATTACTTGTAACTACAATATGAGTGAAATAATATTAAGGCATCTGACATTTAAAGCAAAGCCCCAAAAAATCAAGGGTTTGTAGCTAACATCTACCTTTAACATCCAACTCAATCTCTTCTGAAAGGTCTTGAGAAATATCCATACAAATAAGAACCCTATCAAAATTTTTCCATGAGAAATTCAAATATAAACCATTAATTTCCAATAGATTACCAGCAATCTTCCAATAATCAACAACCCGATCTCCATCCAAAATTGAAGATAAAGATATGGCAACTTCATCCAAATGGGTTTGAGAGAAAGTTTTTCAGTCAATGGATTAAATTATGGAAACCAAGTCTTAAGAAAAAGAAGATGATGATCATAACTCTAAGATTTAGCCTGTAAAATTTTATTACGATCAACAAGGTTATCAAAAACCATAATGAAAAAACCTTTTGCACAGGGGTAAATTTTCAAACTTCCCTCCAAAATAGGCCTCCATGTATTCAAAAACCATTGATGAAGAGCAGGAATAGAAGGCCAAAACCTATCAAAATGATAAACTAAACCCCTTTCTACATACCATTCCTCACCTTCTAACACCTCCTCTAGAACCTCCACAAAATTCACAACCAAGAAATCATTAGCCTCTTTCAAAACTTTAAACCACCCTTTCTAGAAAACTGAATTACCAAAAGAGGACCTAGCTGTGTTGAAACCCTATTTTATTAGGGTGGATGGCTGCCCCATCACCCCCACACTCATCTTCCCCACTACCAAATCTATAGATACCTCCATTTACCTAGAAATATTTAGGATCCTCCCCTTTGGAATAAATGGTGACACCCTATATTCTCCATGCCCAACAAATTCAAAATGTCACTACTGAAATTCTAAAGAATGTAGACTCCCTTCTAACTTCATCACCATCTTGCATAGCTTTGGCATTAATGACAAAACTATCTTCACATAAAGTGGATCTATTTTATTGAATCCTTTTGTAACATAAACATCTTAATGCATTATGAATATTTAAATTTTAATCAGCTTATAATATTTAGAAACATTTAACTAAGCTTTAAAAAATGCAAAATAATAAATCAAACATAAATAATTTTTTAAAATTAGAGTAAATGAGGGCTTATAAATGTATCTTAAATATTGGGAGATTTGGATGTAGTGGTCAAACACTGATAGTGGAAATCAAGGTTTCATCACAATACAACAAGAACCCTAAAAATGCATAGAAAACAAAGGATCTTGTCCAAATTGTCTTCAAGGTGTTTCTAGGCCTCATAATTGTAATGACTACTTTCTTGGGAAGTGTCAAACAAGGACAAACATTTTAAATAAATAGATTCATAAAATCAAGGCCTCTAAAACCTCATTTAAATTTTTGAGACTTTATTTCAACCATCGATAAAATAGGCACTTATTTTGTTTGTCCTTAATGGGTAGATAGATCTAAAATCAAGGAAGAGCTAAGCTTCTTTGATATTTGTTAGGCCCCTAAATAGTTCAATATATTGATAACAACACTCCAATAATTATAGTGATTCCTCAACTAGGAAAGCCAATTCCATATAATGTATAATATATAATGATTGATGTCTAAATGCTTCCCTAATTTCTATAATACGCCTGTAGATACTCAGAAGATTTATACAAACAATAAAATACTTCTTTTTTTAAATGATCTCTAGATGCCTAAAGGAATTAAGCTTATTTACACCTTAAACTCTTCAAGAAAACCCCAATATACCTATGAATCCTAAAAGAATATTAATTCATTTTCTATACACACAAAAGCAAGTGCCACTATTAATAATATGTTATAATCTCTCACAAGATTCACCTTCAACATTGTGAAGTGCAATATTTATTTTAACCAACTTTACTCTATTATATCTTTTGTGTATTTTTACCTTAACGTCGGCAATGCTAGTTGCATTATTTTTTTGGGTCATCACCACCTTGATCTTCTATGAGAGGATCGATGATACATGATACATTTTTTTATTCTTATTTTCCTTTCATGTTTTTTACTAGCATTCCTTCTTCTCTCTCTTTTCTATATACTTATCTATTCAGTTATAACTTAGTTTTCTATTCTTCCATTCTCTTCCTTTCATATTCTCTTTCCATTTGTACTAACTTAATTTGTTTTATCTTCTTAACCTCCTTATGCTAATCTTTTTTTCCCTTTTTACCTTTTTTTGGCCTCTACATTACTCTTGTTTAACCCCCTCAACTATTTAGACTAGATATTTTCTCGAGTCACATCCCATCAGGTTCCAAATTTTTCTACATGCTATTTTCATACTTTGTCCTCTAAAGGAATTACATTCCACTCCTGGCTAGTCCTTTTTCCACAAAGATCTTGCATATAAGAATTGGTACTTATTTCAAGAATTTGCCTCTAGGTCCATCTAAGAATTTAGTATTTGTGCCATCAAAACTTTTGCATGCGTGTAATGTCCAAATAATTAGGAATATTTATCTATACTAGTCTTAAACCAATATAAAATCACCCTTATCTAAGGTTTTGCAATTTATTAAAGTGTTTTCAACTTCTCTGCAGTCAACTTGATAGGTTTATTGATCCAAAATCTACTATTTTTTTGCATGTTTAGTGTGTTTTATATAATCTACAAGAACAATAATTTTGCAATTGTATCAAAAAATTATTCATTGTGTGTTCTAAATAAATATTCTTGCATCAATGGTAAAGCTTCATTAGTCCTTTTTGCTTTTGTAATTAAATAAATTATGAGTAAGTTATCCTACCATGCTTTTATCTTTGTTAGTGTAGGGATATAAAAAAATAATGTATATTTTCCCCTAGCCATTAGTTAGCCAAATTGTGTGCCACACCACCCAATGTTGACATAAAATTCAATCCTTGGTACAAATTTAAATGGTTTCGTAAAGACTTTAGTTAGAGTTATTTCTATGTAGGGGTTAATATTTAGTTATGTTTCTTATTCAAATTATGCAAATATAAATTTTAAAGTAGGTATATGCTTTATGTTCTAATTTCACACACTAAACAAATATATTTTCAAAATTATATCTTTATTCATATAACATAAAAATCATTACAATTTCGCATGTACTCTTTATCTCTATACCAACACTCTCTCTACTACAAAAAATATGGATGTTCCCCCTTCAGTCAATATAATATTTTATTTTAATAAAACATAGTTTGCTTTGAATCAAATGGTTTTCAACCTTAAAACATTATGAAATGTATAAATGAGACATATGAAAGGAGTATTTGGCTACCATAAATAATTTAACTAGTTTGATTACCATAGATTATAAGGCCTAAATTTGATAGTTGAACCTACTTGTCATAAAATTTTTTAAAGACAATTATCTATTCAATATTGCCATTCATATGTTAATATAATTCATAGTAGAAGAAGGAAATAATGAGGGAAACAATTATGGGAAGCATAACTTTCTCAATATTTTATCTAAGATCAAGTATAGTATTCATTCTTATCAATTTAATATATGATAAATGTTCAATAAACCACATGATATTAAATTTATTTCTTCATAAGGAAGGTCTAGATGATAACTGGTTATCATGGCCTTCATGCATCACTTCTATTTTACACTATTTTAGATGTCTGGTGTACCCCAAACCACCAAATCAAGTATTCAATTAAATTAAAAATGTCAATTGTAAAAACCTCCATTTTTAGTATCATGTCTTAGCGTGAATCATGTCTTAAGAGAATCCTATTTATACCAAGTCAATCGAAGCCATTATCCATGCATGAGAGAGAGAAATATGAGAGAAAGGAATCAAATATTCATTATTCTTCTTAAAGCCTTATTTATTTAGATGGTTACCCTTCTAGAAATGTCCCCTGGTATATTTTTCTTCACCCTTTTTAAAATTCTATAATAAAATTATCTAGGGTAGGAGTGTACATTGGCCAAATTATAATCCATCACTATTAATACTTGTTTGCTTGATTGACACCCTATGTCCATGTGTTGAATTATTTGGGTTACCTCTTAGGCTTGGGGGTTGATGAGGGGCATAGATTCATGATGAAATCATATGGTTTAGATGTGAGATTTACTTACTCCTCCTTCCCCGTGTTCCTCCCCAACCAATTGTTTGGTTTCTAATTTATGAAAAGATTGTTGTCGTTAATTTTTTGTGATATGAAATTTTTTGATACTTATATAAATTTGAAGCCCATAACAAAATTTATAAATTAAAAAAAAAAAAAAAATTAACATAAAATAAATGCTCAAACATGTGGAAGGAGGGAGGGAGGGCATGGGTTGGTCTCCTCCATTTCTTTTTAGGTTTGATTAAGATTGAAGTGAAAATATCTAAAAAGTGTAAAGTAATATCTAGTGTCAAACATTCACTTTTATAAATTTTATAAAAAAAATTTAGGTCCGTAATAAATGGAAAGTTCATATAATTTTAATTTAATGGTTCAGATATGTTTTAAAATTGATTTGTCTTTATTTTTATTTTGAAAAATTATTTATTAATAAAGTGAAGTGTAGTGATATATATTAATAGTTATGATAATTTTAAAAATATAAAAAAATTGAAAAAAATATTAAAAATCATTTTCAGACTCTCGAATTGTTGTATGGTTTTAAAAAATCTTTGAAAACATTTAGTTAGATAGGACAGGTTATATATGAATTAAACTTTTCAATACATTCATTTTGGAACAAATAAAATTTCAAACAGTGTTATAGAGCAAAAGTTATGATCTTTGAAAGTTCATTCTTCACATCAATGGATGAGATTGAATTTGATTCAATTTTATACTATAGTGTAGATCTTTAAATATATGTACTATATAGATGTAATGATCATTGGATTTAATTATGGGTATTATAGGTTTTTATAAATATAGATATGAAAAATAGTTAAGAGTAAATACTATTAATTGATGATTAAGAAAAAAGAAAAAGAAAATTGTTAAGAGTAAGTGTGGATACGTTATTGTATAGAAAAATTCAAAATTATGTGAGAATACCTAAAGGTAGAGGAAAAAATTAGTGAGAGTGTATATTGTTGATTTAGTAAAGGATGTTTACATATTAGATTGGATGAGTAGAAATTAATGGTATGAATAAATGTGTAAAATGTATTGTCATAAGAGGTATAGTAAAGGATGTGAGTATTAAAAAAAATATAATTATATTTGTGCTAGGATTTTGTAGGTTGTTGGGAGAAAAATTAATAATTGGTTTATAAATCTTTTTTTCTTTGATACCTTAGTAGATCATTGGATTGAAGTTTGAGTACTATGGAAAGTTTTATTATTAGTATTACAAAATATATTAATATTCTTGTAATGGTTAATCTCATTTATCCTCAACATAAGCAGTAGTTGAGAAATATAGGAGAGAAGAATTTGATACACATTAAATTGATACACACACACACAAACACAACCTTTCAAATTCAATTTTACAAATACTTAGCGTAAGTTATTTATCTTAAGTATTGCTAAAACCTATTTTAAGCATTTTGTCAAGGACCTTTATTCTATTGCTAAGATGAGTAACATGAGGTGTATAAGTATTATAATACCCCCAATAACATCATCAATTCATCAACAATTCCATATAGTGGATCAATCTTTAGAGTATCTTCCTCTCTAGCATGTCTTCCTCTAGTAGCATTAGGTAGACACCTCATAGGATTTTCCTCTACAACATATGGTCTCTCATGATTACATGAAAATTTTGAGATTTCTCAAGGATTATTTAGTAAAATCACTAAAAATTTTATTTAAAAACCTTTTTCATGCGTTTGAAAATGTTGGGTGTCATAGTTGTGATACCCTGATGCATACAACATTGAGCCAAAAAAACATGAAACATTAAAACAAAATTGTGACTATAAATAAAAACTTAAGTTAATTTAAAATATCATCATTTTTCAATTATAATTCTGAAATGAGAAATATAAAATTTCATATAACATTTAAATAAATATTAAATTTAAATTTAAATAAAATAAACATCATAATTATGAGTATAATTATGTATTGAATTTTGACACTTTGCTTAGATGGGTGCCAACAATAACAAGGGATCCATACTCTAAGTCCCTATGGGGTAGATTGAAGACATATGTAATATTTTTAGTGATCGATGTGATGTTTTTTAACAATATAATGCAAAAAAAAAAGATAGTTAAACGTAACTCATATGAAATTTACAACATCAATAGATCAGGCAAAATAAAATTATTTTATAGTGAGGATTTGGATTTGTTGTGCATGGTACCTTTTACATTTCGAGTTATAACATATATTATACTAAAATTCTAATTTTCACAAGTTTATGAAATAACCATCTAAAAATTTGGTATTAGAAAATCAAAGACGAGATAATAAAGTCCATTAACATGACCCCTGCAATGCAAATATAACAAAAAAAATAATGTGAAATTTTAAAAATTAAATAAATAAATACCAATGCCTTGACTCTTGTTTAAGAGCTTCCTCAATACTTGATCTTTTGTTTGTGATTAGAACCGCAAATCATGGCATGCCTATTTTTTTAGTACTAAAAAATAAATTGCACTGCTAAGCTTATATACAAGATTAGAAGAACTATAAACGTGACCTTAGTAGTACACTCATAACCATAAAAAATCTTAAGTTTATAAAGTAAAGGGCAAATACCTTGAACCTGGGCCTGGGCATGGGCATGGAAAATTGGGTGGGTTTGTGTGGTAAATATATTGAAAAAAACCTTGATTTGACTTAAGTTGCATACAATATACAAATAAAGTTAACAGATAGAGACCCTAGAGGTGAACACATTTGAATATTGTGGCAAACATTCATTATAAACATATTAAATTTAATTTTCATAATTTCATCACAAATAATGATGAATAAGGTTATCTTTCTACAAATGTGTTACCCATATGCTTACTCTTCATCTGCACCACCACCTCCATTGCATGAATTGTGATTGAATAGTGGAATACAATACAACATTCTCATACACAACACCAAAAAATATTACGGCAAAACTCTCCCTATGCTGAACCTGGCAGACTACATGCCTAGGAGATCCTTCCTACCTTTTTTGGCTGATAAACTTCCCTTTCCCAACTAAACTCTACTAAATCTGATGAAAACATTTTTCATTCTAGACAAATCCATGATGTCATCAATATTGGCCCAGACATTGTGAGAATGAGAAAGTCTAGTAGTGAATGGAGAAATTAGGAAATGGTTGACATCAGTGGAAGGCATGGAAGAGTTTTTTATGTACACAAATATCACTATCCAATAAAGGGATCCTAAGAAAAATACCAACCTTTAGAATGGTAAAAATATATTAATACATGATTGGGCATAAGTAGTACTAACCTTTTATTGTGTGTTCAATAGCTTGTGTCTCATCCATAGAATATCTTGATTGTGCATTTCAGAATCATTATGATCATGATGATCTAGATCTCCACTAAATATTTCAACAATAATGGTGAGATTAGAGTTACCTTGTAGTGTGGTCCTTTGCATGTATTGCTTTTGAACTTGACACAGGTCACCCATGGTTTCATCATCATATTTGAATGCTCTAGTCTCTTTTTGAAAAAAATGGTGGTCTAAAAGTTAGTGGGGAGTTTCATATTTGCATAATAAAGGATGTAATTTAGGAGAAATATCATTTGTGTGAAGAAATATAAAATGGCTTGACTAATTTTCTTGTTCTCTATAAAACTTTTCCTGATTTGGTGCAATTTTTTTAGGTGTTGCAGCAAAGGAAGAAATTTTGGTCAAAAAAATGTGTAGGGATGATAGGAATTATCAATATATTAAAAACAAAAGAATGGAATTGCAAAGAATTGGTGAACATGAAAGGTTTAAAAATCTATACAAAAATAAAGGTATGTTTGATCCATTACTTATTAGTCCCGAAGGGTACTGTTGTCTTCATTTTCCTATAACCACTGATTATTCATTACTATCTCAGGAAATAAAAATGTATTGATTTGTGCAATTCATTATGTATGAGCATTAAAAGTAAGTAAGTTGCAAGATATTTAATTAACAAAATAAAATAATATTTATCACTATTTTTGATTAGCTAAATATTTTAGATGTTATTACAAATGCCACTCAGCTCAAGACACAACTTGGATTTACTATCAAAATGGATGGGCTCTCCTTGCAGGGATGGGCAGTGCCCCTACTTCAAGGCATCAAGCTTAGAATGATAATGATAGGTAATTGATTTTTTTGTTGGGATGGCAACAGATTTGACCACATTCACCATTACATGTCAGGTGGATTACTGCATGTTTCTAATCTCTATGATGTCATTCTCTATGTAGTTATTCTTTGTAGATAATTAGAAACCTATATCAATCATGGGGTGAGTAGTCATTCCTAAAGTGATCTTTCCTCTGAAATCATAAATCATACCTTTTAATGTTTTGAATATCCCTTTTTTGGATGAGGTAGAAGGCATAAAAATAGAAATGTTATTAAATTTCTCTTTGAAATAGCTTTTCTTATAAAATTATCTTCCTCCACTACTCCCATCTTCCTTATTATTCTAATCTCAATAGAGATATCATCGGGTAGAAGGTTATCTATTAAATTTTTAGGGTGAAAAAGGTTTATATTGATTTTAGCATACTTATAACCTGTAAAAATGAGTTCATCTTTATCAGTGTGCATACATATCTAGCATCTAAATTTATATCAATGTAATCAAAGGGTCCTCTGAAGTAATAATCTCATTGAGGACTGATCAAGGGTAAGGATCCTTATAAGTACTTTGATCACCAACCACTAGCAAGGTATAATCTTTCATCATTACTTGTCTTGAATCACTCCTGTACTGCTCAACAAGGCTCACATCTCTATATAGTCTTTGACTATTTTATGGCAGCTCTTATCCAAGGAAGATCCTCCACTATCTCTCTCATCGACATCCATGATTTTGATTTCACTTGAAAACATGCCTTAGCTAATCTTTCCATATTATCCATCTACTCTTGGTTTTCCTCATTTACTACATTGGGATCTAACATTTTAGTCAAGTGGTTGCGGTTGATTGTGGATAGGAAATGTTTATATGAAGTGCACACAATTTCATCTACAAGAAACAAAGATTTATACCAATGAGTAGCTCCACCAAAACCACACCAAAACTAAAAACATCACTTTTATCTTTAAATTTATTTCTTCTTATGAACTCTGGATCCATGTATCCCCAATTACCCACTACCATGGTGTTGAGGTGTGTTTCCTCAGGAGGTCAAAGGCAAGAAACACTAAAGTCTATAAATTTTAGATTGAATGTGTCATCTAAAATAATATTTGATGATTTTATGTCACCAATTTATTGGGTAAGAAGATTAAAGATGTATATATGTTATAGCATCTACCAATTTAATGGTGATCTATCATTGTGTTTCCTAGATTAAATTCTTCTCCACTGAGTGTAGATGTTCAAAAAGTGTTCCATTCGACAAAAATTTGTATACTAGTATTGGAAATTGAGTTTGGAGGGAACAACCAAGTAATTTCACTATGTTTATTTGATTGATATGGGAAAAAATTAGAACTTCATTGATAAACTTGTCAAAAATTGCTTTGGGCATTTTGATTGCCACCAGCATGCCCTCCACAAGAACTCTTTTGTAGACTATTATGAAACCACCTTTTCCCAATTCTGTTGAATAATTGTTCAAGGCTATTTCAAGATCCTTTTCAAAAAATATTATCATTTTTTCTTCCTCCCATTGAAGCGATGTGTTCCTATAGCTACATACCCCCATTCTATCAAAAATACTTGTTCCTCATATATTTCAATTGACACCTGCTCAACCACAAAAATAATCTAGTGCTCCAAAATAAACTACAATGAATGAAGAAACAAAGCCTACCATCTCACCAAACATATAAATTCTAATGAATTGTACTTTTGTTAATATAAATTAAAATAAACTACAAAGATAAGCAGCATAGTCACCTATAAGTGCAAAATTTATTCTATTAAGGTAATGTGTACAATGTTTCTTTTTTAGGTGTATGTAAATGTTCTCTCTACTTACTCTCACTTTTGTATAATTTCCCTATTTTTTAGGATCAATTACCACTTTAGATACCCATTTTGGTGACTATAATATTTCCTTAGTGGCTCTCAGCATATCTTAGTTTATAGGTAAATAAAATACTGATCCAGGTTGAAAATCAATTATAAGATATGTTCTAGGGTAAATACTTTGCCCCTTCTTCACTATAAATTGATGGATGCCCTTACCCTATTATAATTCTCTAAATTATGCACAAAATTTGACAAGTTGTGATAAACCATTGTTGGTTGCATTGTTTGAAAAAGTTATAATGCCTAGTGAGGATACCTGCCTTTTGTTTGTGCCTATTAAGATGTTCCATGAGAATATTTCATGTTCAGTCATTTGGTCAAAAACATTGTATGCACCCTTAATCTTCCCCTCTCCACACATGGTTGTGAGAACGTTGTTGGTGCAGTACTTTTGATATTTAATTGATCAAATATGTCTCTTTTATTGCATGTTTATTCATAGCACTCTTTTGCTGACTCTTGTACAAAATCAGAGTATGAACTCGATTTCCCTATGAATGTGTTGACACCACATATTGTTAGTGGGCTATCAAGCTTCAAAAACATGGCAATGCCATTTTGGTCACTACTTTTTGAATGACTTGATGTTTTTTAAATTTTTTTTCTTATTTTCAAGATGAGTGTTGGTCTTTCATCATTTTCAGGTGGGTGTATATTTTACAACATATTTTGGCCTGTGTAAAATCTTAGGTGTTATCATTTAGTATGGAAGGTTAAAGGTGCATTTTCAAAGTATCTTCTCTTCTTAGGTGTTGGCATTTGGGATGGAAGGTTAATCACATTTACAGGTGCTCATAATCATTTTCATGTTTCCAGCTACATTTTTCTATTTAGATTTTACATTATTTTTTCAAAGGTGAGTGAAATTCATGGCCTATTATTTACTAGTGATGATACATTGCTAATGTCCCCAAAAATACTCTCCAAAATACCCCATAGAAGCTTGGCACTTCGTACCCCTTATTATTATTTGATACAAAATACAAATAAGCCAAAATAAAAGAATGTAGGAGTGAAAGTAGTTGGGAAGAAAATAATAGATGAGTCAAAGTATTTTACATGGAAGTATGACATCAAAGTGTCATGTGGGACTTTGATCCCATCTAATCATGAAGATAGTCCTCTAGCCTACAATGAATAAGTGGTCTACAACCACAAACAGGTCCTTTGTAATGTTCTATCAATTCAATCATTCTTAAAATAGTTCTTTTACCAATAGTTGTTTTTAATGAACATTTATGGTCTCATGTTAAGTACTAATTGTAGGTTTACAAGGAATTTATGGTCACCATGAATTTTGGGGTGATTGCATCAAATACATTGATCTGATTTGGTCTCTTCTTGTATAGTGTAATAATGCATAGTGGCTTCAAACCTATCTATCACTGCCTTGGTAATGGATCCTTAAAACTTGATGCCCATGGATAGGGTGTGGTGTATATAGATTGGTGTTCATGCCCATAAAGGCCCACATACTTCCTTAGGTCAATCCCAGTCAATAAATGTATAAGCTAGAAATAACATTAATGTGCTCCAAGAGAGTTTCATAGACGTAAAGTGTGTAAAAAAAATATTTTTTTTGGATGAATTAAAATATAAAAATAATATTTTTTATTTAGAATGTTAAAAAACTTATTATTTTTATAAAAATTAAACACATTTTTTAGTATGCAAATCAATGTCCTACTATTAGTTAAGGGAAGAAAGAATAATCTCAAGTTAAAGTAAAATGAATCCTAAATAATTTATATCTACGGGAATAATAATATGGGCTAAATGTTTGAGCACTTTACCAAGTAAAAATTGAAGTGGAAGTTTAGAAAAATGTAAATTTGAAGGAACATACACTTAAAATTTGAGGCATAATCAGAATGTATGATATGTTGAAATGAGCACACAAAACCTATAGGAATGGTTAGAAAGAGAGATTTCATTATGTTCTTTTTATCTGATTGTTACCATGAAGAGAATTAATGTTTATTTAAAAAAATTGTAGTGAGTTTTATTTAACATGTTTATTTAATAACATGAAGGTTTATTCACTGTTATATAATGACTTGCCAAGTTTTAGTATTGTAATAACAAGAAGGTTTAGTGGTTGTCATATATATGAAGAGAATTAATAAAATATTGTGATCATTTTTCTAAATCTTACAGATGAAGTTAGATCTCCCAAAACTAGGTTTTGTTTGGTATAAAATAATTAATGATTTGAAAAAATGGTAACAACAAAAACACCATTATTCTAATTAAGTAAAATCCTACTAAATTAACTTCAATAAAACTAGGAAAATAATTTAAGTTATAAAAGTATAATTTCATTCATTAGAATAAGTTATGTTTATATAAAAAATGTATTTCATTAAAATAAAATTAATGTCATAATAAAGTAAAGGAATCAACAGCTCTATTAAATTATAAAAAAAACATGATAATAAATCTACTGTGAGTATTTGTTTTTTTACACTGGTTTATGTAGAAAAATTCAAAATGGGAAGAATGTTATTATGTAAGACAATTATTAAAACAAAAAAAATAATTGAAATGCTTGAATGTTAAGTAGGCTTACATTTTTTTAGCTATGTAAACAAAGTAGTATTTTTCTAAAACTATTTAAAATTGTGAACATATTTATTGTGTCCTATAGACTATAAGGATTGCAATTTTTAAATGTCTTAGCACACTTTGAAATTGAGAAGACTAACTAGTGTCCAAAATGGAAGCAATTTGATAGTTAAAATTTGAGACCATGTCATTATTATTTTGCTCATTTTATTATATATTAATTACACTTAAATTTAGGTTATCTCAAAATGTCGGGTGTCACTAGATACATTAGTAATTGAGGATGTGGGAACAGAGTTTTGTAAAAAAACATGACAATTTTTATCAAAAGTTTTGTTCAATAGTTTTTTTTTAAATATTTTTTTTTCTATATAATAATTTAGATTCATTAAGTAATAAAAATTCAAAATCATAAAACAATTATAAATAATTTTAAACCTTGTCAAAATATAAGACTATCACATTTAAAATAGGTTGGAATAATTATATTTAAATTTTTTTAAAAAAATAAAGTTTAAAATTTTTACAATTCAAACTTTATTTTAAAGCAAATGAAATTTTAGATAAAACTTATGCCAAATTTTATATATATGAAAAAAAGAAAAATGAACATATATTTTTTTTCAGAAATTATCTTTACAATGTATTTAAAAATATTTCAACTAATAAAATTGAAAAATACATTAGAATTCATCTTTAATAAACACAAATTAATTAAATAAAAATAAATAAATAAAAATAATAATCTACAAATAATGTTCCAAACTTATAAACATAAATTTTATTGAAAATCTTTAAAATACTCAAAAAATCATCTATTTCCTACAATTCATAGCAAAATAGTATCTCGTAGATTGTGTAAATTAAACTAATAATAAGATAGAATAACAAAAATGAAAACATCCTACATAATATGTAAATTAAAAAGATAACAAAAGAGAATAACAAAGATTTATAAAACACATATATTTATAATTTAAAATTAAAAAATTAAAATAAAATAAATATTATTATCAGTTAGAAATGATAAAACTTACTTAAATTTAAATTCATTTATATTAAAAAAAATTAATTGAAAGAAAAAACCTTGAAAATAATAATAAGAAAACACATTATCTGGCAGCTTTTGGCAAAATTTTAAATAAAATTAAAAACCTTAAAAATAATGAAGACAACATATATTACCTGATAGTTTTGTGTTAGGAGAGAAATAAAATAAAATAAAAATACACACATTTATATCTAAAACTGCCAAAATTAAAATGTTTATCTAGATTTTTAAGTTCATTTATATTATCACTATTTTTTTATTATGAAATATATCTTTATATTAACTAAATAGATATATACAAATAATTCACAAAAAAAAAGCGATATGAGAGCACGTCATGACACACACAAATTATAGAAGCCAAACCAAAGTATCATCTAGGCAGAGCTTAGAAACAAGCAGTGAAATCACAAAGTCATAAAAAAAAATTGGTAGCAAGAGCAAGGTCAACAGATAGAGGATCCATATCATCAAGACCCCATCTGGAATAGGCTCCCATCCAATAACTTGAGTAGTTTATGTATCATCATCTACTTGTGTATAAATGGATGAAATAACCAAAAAAAACTTGAAAAACTTATCCAACACATCCACACGGCCTAAAAATAGTGCCCCCCAAACATCTGGACATGGAATAGGATTACCATAAAAATTTAAATATAAAACAAACCTTGAGAAATAATACATAGATAACATATAATTACCTCTGAAGTTTTGGTAGTGAATGGTAGGAGAAAACATGTTATCTCATTGTTGGCCAAAAAATTTGTTTATTTTTTCATTTATTTACCTATTGATGTTCAATATATGTTGTGTAAAGAAACTAAAATCCTTTTAATGTAGTTTATATATTTTATTATCTACTGCCTGCCTCTATAAGTCTCAAGTGACATACATATACAATTTTAGTTTGATTTTTAGTTCATAAATATTTTTAATTTGATTTTTAATTCATAAATATTTTTAAACATCATTCTTTGTGCATTTTCATCTCCATTTTACTCCATTTTCACCTCATCTCCATCATGCTTTGTACATTTGCATCTCTCAGTCAACCATGTTAGAACAAACCGTGAAATTTGTGATAGGGGGAATAGTAGTGAATTTTGTGATAGGAGGAAATTATTTTGTAAGACACTTTCTTAATTTTCTAAATATTGTATACCTTAGAGAGTTAGCTTTTGCAACCAAATGATATTTTGTACTCCAAATTATTAATAAATTATACTTTCTTGCCATTCATTCTCAATATTTTATATTTTAGTTAGTTAGTTTTGGAATCAAATGATATTTTTTAACTTTCTCACTATGTAAATTACACTTTTTTAACTATTTATTAAGATTAAATTGTAATTACACCATGTTACAAAGGATAAGTCAATTATTGATATTTTAACTTCAAACAAGTTAGTATTAATGTTGATGTAGGTTTTATATTCAACATTCTAAACCTATTTAATTTTGCATTTTCATACTTTACTTGATATATAAAAATACTATCATTCATATATTTAATCTCAATGCTATAAAAATAATTCAGCAATCCTAAATACATCATCTAAAATTATTTATTTATTTCTAATTTGAACTTTTCTATGAATTAATTTACATTTCCATTAAAGATTAAAACATCAACATATAAGACACCAATTAGACTTTCACCTTGATTGCATACCTTAATGTACAAATTTATTTTAATTTTACTTTTTATAAATCCATTTGTCAACAAATATGAGTTTATATAGTTTTACACCCTTGGTGATTTTTGGAGCCCATAAAATTTTTTCTTTAGTTTGTACATCTTGGTCTCATGATCTGGAATCTCATAGCTAGGTGGTTTGCAACACACACTTATTTTTATAACACTCCATTTGGTAATAATGATTTGACATCCATCTGATGGACCTTCCACTTATGTTAGGATGTTATTACTAATATGATTCTCGTAGTATCCATCCTTGATACATAAAAAAATCATTGTAATCTCATCTAGGTTATTGCTTGTACCATTTGTCAACTATTCTTGCCTTTTGTCTTTCAATCTTACCTTCTCTGGTGGTTTTGGTTATTTAAACCCACATGACATTAATGTCCTCCTTTCCTACTAGAAGTTTTACCAACTCCCATGTCTCATTTTTCACAATTTATTGCATTTCCTCATCCATGGATTCACACCATTTGTTGTCCTTAATTGCAAAATGAAGGTAAATAAGATCAACTTCTAAAAATTTGTTGTCTTCAGCAAGTTTAATTTCTCCAAGTCGTCATTGAATTATCTAAAGTAATCTAACCCATTTAAGAGTTATAAAAACGTACCATAAATTATTAGCTTGGTAAATTTACATGTCGAGGATTTATTAATATAAAAATTACCTACTACTTAAGTATAGATTTACAATGTATATTGGCAATGGAAATACTTTTAAACCTATACTACATGGTGATTACTCTATAGTACACAACACACCCTTTATAAAATTGGTTCATAAATTGAGGATTTCTATTAGGGCTCTCATCCTTAGAAAAAACATAAACATAAACATTATGCAAAAGGATAGAAGATGGAGAAAGTGTAAGAACCCCTCCGATCAGGTACCCAAAAAAATACCAAATTTTTTTAATATAATTCACTTGGAAAGGTATTCTTAGTTATCCTTCCTTAAATCAACAAAGTATGAATCATCATGATTCACTAAGTTAGTATTTCTATAGAACACAATAACAAACTTTAGAATAGCGTGTGACACTAAATATTCACTATCTAAGTAGTGACATTAGCATAATACGCAACTCACATACCAAACACTAGAATCAATTCAAATGGTCACAAGGATTACCATGAAATCAAGCTAACCCTAACCTAGTCTAAGGACCTAGACCTGATGCCCCCACCTCAACTTGGGCAGCCTACATATCCACTCCTCAAAATCAAGGTCCAATGTAGTTCTCCTTTCATTTGTGATGGTCTCATCCACAAGACATCATCACCAAAGAGATTGACACTCTAAGCCAAATAGGGAACAAATTTATCATGACATAGATGAGTTTCTAAAGATCTATCATCAATCCCATGACTAAATGACACACTCAATCATAATGCCTTACTAATCTAGTCTTGTGTGCTTACCCCAGCACTCTCACATAAAAACCCAGATAATAGCAATGATTAAGGAATCCACATTCCTTGATCCATAGAAAATCACCTCAGCAATTTTTTATGATTATCAATACAAGGATAAAATACTAAACATTCACACTATGGATAAGTTTTATAGGATTGAAATGATTATACATGTGATCCATGAATTCACTTAGATAATCATAAATGTCATACTATAGAAAAACATATTAGGGTTAGTTTCCTATGCCTGCTCGTACTCCTTAAATTGCCATACATATCTGTGATGTCACCTACATGTATAAAATTAGGGCCATATGTAATTCTCCTAAAACTACTGGTTTCATTTAAATATAGACATTATAGAAAACTTGGTCATAGTTGTCAAATGTAGTTTGATAATTAGGTCCTTCCTATACTTTTTTGATCTCACATAACCTATGCATACCAAGCATATTTTGATCTAATGAATCCCCTCATTTAAAATTACTAGCCATGGGGAGAACACTTAGGTTTATATATCCAATTATGGGTTAATTAACTATACCCCATCATGTGAAACATGCTTAGATATACTTGGTCAAGTTGAAGTGCATAAAGCCAATTTTAGGTAATTAGATCACACTTAGTTACACAAATAGTTAGAATCATGCTTATCAATACATAACATGACTGGTAACATAAAAGCATACTTAGCATGTCAAAAACACACTAAGCATATCCAAAAGCATGTTTAGTTATACAAGTCAATCATAGAAAATTTTGTGGTATTTAATCATCCATAAGTATTATAAGACCAACTTGGCTACACATGTCAGTGCAAACATAACTCCATTGTGTTTATTTAGCTTAAGCAACTACATCATGCTAAATCAATGAGCATATTTTCTATGTAAGCAACCTGTGAGAGCACCTTTACTATTTAATTCACATATCAATATAGATTTTCATATACAACACTTAAATTCTTTTCTTTTATGATTCAACAAGGATTCTTATCTAGTGCACTTAAGTTGGTTGCCATCACATTTCCAACATGGGATATAGTTTATATCACTTACCCAATATTTATCAATTGCATTTTGATATAACATGTTGTCAATTATAATAATCATTTGAAATCAAACAAAATTCATAGTATATTTAACTTGTGTCCATAACTAATTGAACAATTATATTCCAATAAATAGGTCCTCTATCTTTCAAATAGGTATTAGTTATCCAAATTAACTCTAAAGACTTATACATTTCAATAATGGATATCAAGCTTTCAATACAACATATGTATCAAGCTTGTTATCTGATTGAGTTTTAATTATTTTACAAATATATGCTCTATTGATCTCTTGGACGTTATTAAAATCTTTCATTCAATCATTTTTTTATTCTAACAATCTAATAACACCGAAAGGGTTGCCTTAAGTTAATAAGATTTGTATTCATAATACTTTTATCTAGAATCATATTTAATAATATTTTAATATGGAACAAATACTATTATTTGGGCTCAGATGTTAGAAAAAATCATAATTATTAATCTATTATCTTTTAATTCCATTCTCAAGAATAAAATTCATATTTACATGGAATTATTACATTTTAATTTCTCTTTATCAAGCGTCCCTTTATTTTCATAAATGTATTCAAACCCATTATTTTTATCAAATGCCACTCCATATAAAATTGTTCGAAGTCATCAAAGAATATAATTTATATGGTGAATAATAATAATGTTGAAAATTTGTGAAAGAATTAAATTTAGAAGGAATGATTATCTAAGCATTTATCCCACATAAAGGGGTGACTCTATAAAAGGCAAAGCCATAAAATGGGATGGTGTAAGAGTGGGCATAAGAAGTTTGATGAAATTTGAATATGATTAGATTTAAAAAGCTACAAAGTTGCCATACATAAGAACAAATAAAATTATTATATTTACTTCCAAAGTAAAATGCCTTTGTTAACTTAGAGGCCATTTTAAATTTTTAGCATTTAAAGAACACTTGGGAACTGAGGGACCACCTATGCATAAAGCTAAGTGGATATGTGACACCAAAAGTAGCAGTGAAAATATAAAAATAAAATTGTTTATAATATTAATTGGTATTGAAAATGAGATGCTATAGGTAAAATTCCACTATACAAACACATCTGGCACTAAAAACTACAAGTGTTTAAATTCATCCATTTATTCAATTTTAGACACATTAACATATCATAAAAAATGAACTCAGATGTAATACTATAGTAGTACTAAAATAATAGATCTTCATTTTTATTTTTATTTTTCCAATTAGTATTGTTAGATACAAATTGCTATATGCGATGCCATTCTACTACAACAACAACCTCAAATTGAAAAATTTTACTTGTAGATACATCAGGCAAGGAATAAGTTATACTATAGCAAGATTTGATTAAAATTTAAAATTATCAGAGAGAAAAATGGTGAATCTAAACAAGAATTGCATCTTGGTTGGATTATATTTACTAAGATTTGAAAGACATAGGCTACTTACTGCATGCTTTTAAAACTAAGTTATAAATTATTTTATTCTTTATTTAACAATGTTTGATTTTACTTTAATAGAATCCTTGTAACTATTTATATATAATTTTCTTCTTTTGATAGGTAAAACCTCTATATGTACATATTTGAGTTAATGAAAAGATACCTGGTAATGACAACCTACAGTTGGGCCATTATTGAGTTTTCAAGACATACCCAGTCAAATTTATGTGCTACACTTATGCAAAGAATACTCATTTTAATAAAATCAAAATGCCTTACCATCTAAGGCAGCGTAATATTTTTCAAAAATTGATTGCTTAATAGTCTAAAAATGGTAAAACAAGTTTGTATTATTATCAAGGTAATGCCAATAGGGAGGGAGTATTCCAGGTAGGAATAGTTGTATGCAGAGGATATTATATAAATTTATTCATCCAATATTTGATATTTATGTGAATACAACAGGAACTTTATTTGGGTATTTATTCATTATTCAAAACAATTCAAAATTTATCTGAAGTAATAAATGTGTATTTATTTATCAAAACACCTAATTATAAAGGAATTCAAGCTTTATCTAAGACTCTAAATTAATCAAATATTATAGAGGATAATTTATTTGAGGAATAGTCCAAAAATCAATTTATTGGCAAGCATGATTGATTATAACATCTGAACTCAACTTCCTATTAAACTAGTTTTCATACAAAGGTACCTAGATTTGTTGTTAAACTAGGAAATAATCCTTCTTGCATTCAAATCCTCCTCCTTATATTCTCCTCTATCATTTCTTCTTTCAGCATGAATGCCACCCCCTAGGCACCATATATAACTTGTACAATAAAATGTATAGCTCTTAAACTCGTCCTCCTTGCTTGTGCATTCACCAAATTTCCTCCTCCAAAAATGAATGTCTCCTCCTTCATTCACCCAGATCTTCTCCCTTATTTTGGCATTCAAAAAGATAATAAATAACTTCAACAATTCAACAATTTCCACCCACTTAACTATTTACTTCATTTGTTTCAATATTCCCCTATGTGGTGCAATGGGTGAGAGAAAATGCAACATGATAAAAAAATTAATTTTAGTAAATGTTGGAATTTAATACCAACTTCATTTTTATCCCCCATGGTTGGCATAGTAGATAGGTCATTTAATTTGTCTACCACTATCTATTTGATATGTTTACCCACTACACCACTTTATTATTTTTTTTAATTAATTTTTTTTTTCCATTTTAAAATATTTATCGTATTCATTCAAATTAAATTTGAATTTAATTTAATAAAATATTCAAAAATGAAAATAAGACATTTAAAGCCATCTTTGATAAGTGACTAGTAGATTCAAAAATTGATTCAATGGTTAATTCCTCAAACTAGATATCAAAGTGATGTCTTATATCCCAAGACAAGTATGATGAAGAGAATCACCATACATATTTATTATGACCAACATTTAAACACAATTTTTAATAAATTTATACATATCTCCTTGGTAAATATACCATTTCATCAAATATATATTATGTTATAAGATACTAGCATCAATGTCAATATAGTTATCTAACTGTGTCAATTACATAAGTTTCAAGACAAAATTATCAAAGTGGTGACCCAGATCGATCCACTAACTAAATAGATCAAGGAAAACAATGACTCTATATAATATTTCTTTGGCCTTATTTATGTCACATTACCACCAACAAGGCATCTTGCTGAAAATGCATGCACATGTACCAAAACTAACGCATCACAAATGACACATACGCCACCATCGATAAAGGAGTAATATCTCACCAATGGGGTATCACTGACAAGTGACCTAAAACTTGACACATAAAAATAGGATGTGATAGAAATTGAGTAGAAAGAAAGAGAATAAGAGAAGGATAATTTATAATAATTATGAATATGATGAGAGAAAGGAGGAAAAAATAAAAGTAAAGCATAAAGAGGAAAAGGAGATATCAATTTGAGTTTTTTCCCAATCTAAGGATCATTGAACTGGGAAAACATTGCTTCCCCAAAGATTTCACCTTATTGATATGTATTCAATAGAGATAAAATGATTCCATTATGGGCTCCTTAAGAAATAAATATTATATGGGAGTTGAGAATCTTTGAAGAATAATTAAAGCAACAGTTGTTTTTGCACAAACCCATTAATCTTTACCTAAGAGAGGGGGAGGAGAACAAAAAAAATTCACTAAAAATAGATTCTAGATAAATAAGGTGTAAAATAGAATAAACCTTGTCATCTTACATCAAGGGATGAATAAAAATGATAGAATTTGAGGTTCATAAGAAACGCACTTAAAATGGCCCCATTGAATAGATGAAGAAAGAGCCACAAAACTGTTAAGAGGAAAATATTTACTTATAGAAAAGGCCAAATCATGTTGAGAAATAAATGGAGAAGAAATCATTTCTTTATTCCCACTAGGTAATATTCATCCATTACCTTGTTTGAAGAAGCATTTGGCACCACTGAGTGATGGTAGTCCTCAACATCACAACACCAAGTAGGATTGTGCTCTCTGAACTTTTTCTTTTCTCCTCCAAAGATAAATGACTTTTTTAGAGTCTTATTTAGGTAGATAAAGGCAATGTGTCCATAATATAAGTAATTCTACCATCTAAATGATAGCTACTCATAATCTAGCTTTTGATTCACCTCTTTATCATCCTTTTTCAGCCAGATCTCATTAGGTAGACCTTTTTCAAAGGCTACTTCCATGCAAATTCTAGCAAAAGTAATGAAATGCCTTTGAGTTGTTTCTTGATTACCAAATTTGAAGATATGAATGGAATTAATAATATAAGATAAGGAAAGAGAATACTATATATAGGTGAAGCGGAATATTCATAAGTTTCATCTAAACAAGGGTAAAATAAATAATATCCACTAAGGGGTCAAAAGATTAATTCTAAGGCTTCAAACAAATCCTAGCTCCCATATAGAACCAAGGTTTGGAAATGAGATTAAGATTTATTTCCTTAATTAAAACACATTTTAAAATAAATAAAAATAACCCATTTGCATAAGGGTTAATAAATATCTTTTGATAAAATAGAAGCTTCTAGGTGGAAGAAACCCATTTATGAAAATTCACTAGTTTTGAGTAGAGATTATAGAATATGCAAACAAAACTTTTGAAAATAATCTTTCTTAATAATAAATTTATCCCCAAGATTGATTATAGTAATGAGATAAAATATATCCATACATAAATGATCACAATGATGCACCCATCAATAGTAGACATAGGATGTGCAAGGAATCCCTTAAAAGATAATGGCAGTACTAGAGAATCAAAAGAATGAGCCACACTCATCATTATGCTTAGATCCACAGAGGGAAAAGCTAGAGAATTCTTAAGAAATTAAGAATAAAAAATATGAGTATAAGGAATGAGTGCTAGAATAGGGGCATTTCCAAAGATGTAAAAAGAACCATGAATACGAGTTGTTAAGGCATTGGAAGGAAGCACATGGACAAATTTTATGGGTGGGAAATGACCATTAGAACCCATTTTGAATTCTATGTCCTCTTTTTGAGAATTGGGAGAATGTCTATTAATTGAGAGGACATTAAAAAATATATTTTTATTTCCAAAATACATCTCACTCACCATCCCTCAACTGCTATAAATAGAGGGCAAGGTATGGGAATTACAATCAAGTAGGAAAATAAACAGAACTATGATTCCATAATTTTTCCTTAGGGTATTCTTAATATAATCATTCAATTATTTTATTGAATTACCTTTACTTATTTTAATTTTTTCATTAGTGTAAGATGAAACTTTAGGTCAAGCTGATCCTAGAGAAATTGACACATGCTTTATTCAATTTCTACATCACACTCCATGAACACCCACATGTGGAAAATTTCTTTGGGTAGGAGTATAGAAAACCAATGGCTATATAAGTGATATCGAACCCTCCCACAATCTCCATGACTTCACATTTGACTAGAGGGTCAATGATATCGATAATTAGAATCTAGGAAAACTTTTATAATTATAAGAGGAGTATTTTCCTAATGGTTGATGAGAGTGTATATGTTGTCCACCTTTAAGGACACTTTTTCACCATGAATATATAACATAACATTGTATAAAACAAATATTTTGTAAGCAACAACAAAATCTCTTCCTAAAGTATCTTGATTGAAGACTACATAATTTTTGCCTTTCTAAAGCCAAAAAATAATGTTGATGTGAAAGATAAGCTAGATTTTCTTGAATTTTGTAGGTAGTTAAGGTCAAATTCCCCAAGAATATAATGTTATAATTTAAAATCTCAAATGTGAATTTTTTGATTAAGGAATGAATATTTATCCATACTTGTTGAGCATGAGCATAGAGCCAAAATAAGTGCTTGAAGGATTCTAGTTGGCCATAGGCATGGAAATTATGGTTTGTCATACCCATCTAAAAAATTATATCACCAACAAGATGCCCTTGGTGTAAAACACACCAATTTTTTTCACCTTCTTGGGATCCTTAGTGGTCAACCAAATAGTGATAAAACTATAGATCCAAGTTGAAGGAGTAAAATCTAGTCTCCAACCTTTTTTAAGTGTATCATAAGACATAGGTTTTGGGCTCAAAAGCTACTAATAATCAAGGAAATTTTTATACAAGAGAAGGGATGTGTCAGCTTGCCACCTCTATTCTTTCCACCATTATAGCAGTGCTTTAAGGCCAATTTTTTGCATCATTAGGATATATATCATTTGTATTTCACTAAAAAAATCAAAGTCTCTA
Organism: Torreya grandis; assembly: GCA_037957365.1. Classification (NCBI taxonomy): domain Eukaryota; kingdom Viridiplantae; phylum Streptophyta; class Pinopsida; order Cupressales; family Taxaceae; genus Torreya; species Torreya grandis. The sequence continues at coordinate 2,972,760 of JARHVA010001499.1, read as the reverse complement.
TTGTTGAGATCATATTTGGTATTAATATATTGTTTCATATAAAAATATGGTGCATTAGTTGAAAAAATATGCAATAATATGATTTTTCTAATAATTTAAGGGCCTTAACCCATCGAACCTTAGTGAAAGGAAAATTGTGTTAGTTAATTAGAAGAGACCATGTAAAGTTTTGGGTGTTAAATGAGATAAAATTATGAAATTTATCTCATTTCCTTGAGAAATCTATGGTTTGATGGATTCCTAATCCTTCTATTTAATTTTGATAATAAAAGTGCCGCCAAGTCTGATAGGCATAAGATCAAGTGTGGAGGGTTTAAAAATAAAGTCCTTTCAAAACACCACAACCATTAAGGATGTAATATGAAATAAAAAATTTGATAATCAACTTATAGACCTTCTTCCCTTTAATAGCTCCAAAAATCTTCTAGGAACACAAAGTTAATCCTTGCTTCTTAATGTCAATGAGGACCATGTCTTTGAATATGCTTGGGTAGTAACATATATCTCAAGGGACTTTGTGGAATTCTTGCTTTATTTCATTCTTGGACTGAATAAAATCACTAATAATCTTTTAAGACATGTTGTTTAGAGATTTATAAGGATCCCAACATGAAAAGTAATAAACATGTGTAACAAAGAGTAAATTTAGAAGTTACCATCCAAAGAAAGCTATTTAGTGTGCTATTGAGTTAGTTTTCTCTTTAATTATTTGCATAAAATAGTTTCAAAGTTTTAAGAGGGAGGCCTAGAAGGAAAACATGAAACCCCTATGAATTTTAACATTTTTCAAATAAAATATATATCCAAGAAAATCTGGTATGTCAAGATAGCTAGGGTACAAAGGACTATATGTAAAAATGATTTTTAGCTTGTTGAATAATGAATCCTAAAGTAAGGTATAAAATTTGAAGGCACTCCTTCGCATAGTTGATAATTTGGAGTATTCCTTTAAGATGACAAAGAAATATTTATATGAAAAATACCCATTGATGAGAGAAGCAATAAAAGGGCAGGGGACAAAGTTTCCCTTAACAATCCCTCATGAATCATAATCACAAAGTAGATACATAAATCCTTTCACATTGAAAATATAAAGGGAAGGGGAAAGAAGACACCCTTGCCAAATATACCAGAATAAACTAATTTTATTAGGTTGATGGGTATTGATGGTAATAAATCAAGATGCATCCCTAATTAGGGTATGCATAGAATGAACAAAAATGGGTTGAAACCAAAGAGCTTTCACTATGGTAAGAATGAATGGATCCATAAAAAACTATTGAATTGAATCTTATGGTAACGTGTCTAAAACATGATTAATAAGACTTATGAAAATATAAAAGTCTAATTTATTAATATTTTTTTACCAAAAGACTTAAAATTCAGTTTGGATTAGTTATAACTAAAATACAAGTGAAATTATACTAAGGATTGCCAAGCCATCTCCCAAGGTATAATTTTTGTTGGGCTAATTGGGGTTAGGTATAAGACCTATGTGACATTGATGTAGTAGAAACCCTATTGGGACAACTTATCCAAATTTGAAAGTGGAACAAAAATCCTTTAATCTCTGAAAGACATTAAACTATATATAAATTTTATATCGGAGTGACATACCATTTAATGTAGATATAATTACTAAACAAACCTATATTTAAATAATTATGTGTATAATTTACAACAATTGTATTGAAAATTCTATAATAAAATAATATCTCTACTATCAATGAGATGTGGGCGAGTTGGTTAAGTGGTTTTGTTATTTCAAGCCCCACTTAGGTTCAAATCTCTAAAAAGGCATATGAGGTCGATTGTGGCCATTGGTTGTATTCTCAAGCCAATTAATCAATATTTGATATTCTTAAGGTAGCTAGTAATATATGTTATACACATGGTATTACATGGGGATTTGGGCCCCTAATTATGTCCTAGACTAGATCAAGCTCCGGCCAAAAGCCATCATCTACTAAAAAAACAAGATCTCTACTTATGAAAGTTTCAATTTAATCTTTAAATTTGAAATTATGTTTCATCTAATCACCAAGACAAATACACACCACATATGTATTACTATTGGAGATTGTGTGTGTGAAATTTTAAACCAACAATAATTAAAATTAGTAGCTCCATTTCCTAAAATAAAAACTACTTGGAATTAAATATTTTTACGATGAAAAACATTAAGAGATAATTTTAAATTCCAAAGGAAGCATAAGGGTACTATCTATGGGTGGGAGACAACTGTTGGAGCCCATTTTGATTTTTAAATCCTCTTTTTTCAAAATAGAAGAATGGGTGTTAATTGAGAGCACATCAAAAAAAATATTTCCAAAGCTAGGGTTTAATTAATTCCCAAGCTTTCCTATTTTTAATGATAACAAAAGTGCTAACAACTTTGATTGGCACAATAACAATGAGGAGGGTATAATAATCAAGTCCTTTCTAAGAAGCACAACCATAAGGGATGAAATATTAATTTCATTGCTTGACTATAAACTTTTATACCTCTTATTCCTCGATAGTTTAAGGAATCTGCTTGGCACACAAAGTTAACCTTGGTTCTTAATGTTGAAATAAGTACCATGTCTCTAAATTATTTAGGATAGTAACACATATACCAAGACATTATGTGGAACACTTGTTTTCCTTCATGTTTAACCAAATAAATTAATCAATAATCTTTTCTAACATGTTATATTTAGATTTATATAGAGGTCTGATTCCAATATATGTATGTGTGTGTGTGTGTGTGTGTGTGTGTGTGTGTGTGTGTGTGTGTGTGTGTGTGTGTGTGTGTGTGTGTGTGTGTGTGTGTGTGTGTGTGTGTGTGTGTGTGTGTGTGTGTGTGTGTGTGTGTGTGTGTGTGTGTGTGTGTGTGTGTGTGTGTGTGTGTGTGTGTGTGTGTGTGTGTGTGTGTGTGTGTGTGTGTGTGTGTGTGTGTGTGTGTGTATGTATGTATGTATGTATTTATGTGTGTGTGTATGTATGTATGTGTGTGTGTGTGTGTGTGTATGAAATTTTAAACCACCAATAATTGACAATAGTAGTTTCATTTCTTAAAATACAAACTACTTGGAATCAAATGGTTTTCCTCCAAAAAACATCATGAAAAAATTTTGAATTTAGAAGGAAGTGTGTGGGCATAAACTATAGGAGGGAGATGACCATTGGAACCCATTATAAATTATAAGTCCTCTTTTAATTAAGAGCACATCACAAAATATATTTTCTTTTTCAAAAAATCTAGGGTTTACTAGATTCCCAATCTTTCCTATTTGTCTAGATAACAAAAGTTATAGCAACTTTAATAAGCACAAGAGTAATGAGGAGGTCTAATAATCAAGTCCTTTATAAGAAATACAACCATAAATGATAAAATATAAATTGTATTTCTTTACAAACAACTTTTATACCTCTCTCCCCTTAATTGTTTGAGGAATTTGATTGGCACACGAAGTTAACCTTGGTTTTTAATTTCAACAAGGACCATATCTCCAACTTATTTAGGATAGTAACATATATCCCAAGTAATTATATGTAACCCTTGTTTTCATTCATATTTGGACCAAATAAATTCATCAAAAATATTTTCTATCATGTTTGGACCAAATAATATATATAAAATTTGAAACCACCAATAATTGAAAATAGGATCTTCATTTCCTTTTGAAATAAAATTATTTTCTTCTAAAAACATCATGAAATAATTTTAAATTGAGAAGGAAGCATATGAATAGAACCTATAGATAGCAGATGACCCTTGGAACCTATTTTAAATTATAAGTCCTTTTTTTGAGCTCTAGGAGAATGGGTGTTAATTAAGAGCACTTTAAAAAATATATCTTCTTTCCAAACAAGTTAGGGTTTAATGGATTCCCAAGCTTTCTTGTTTGTCTTGATGACAAATGTGTTAAAAACTTTGATAGGCAGAAGAGGAATGAGGAGGGTGTAATAAAAAAATCATTTCTAAGTAATGAAACCATAAAGCATGAAAGATGAATTGCATTTCTTGATAAGAAAATTTTATACCTCTTTTCCCTCTATAGTTTCATGAATATACTCAACACACAAAGTTAACCTTGGTTCTCAATGTCAATGAGGACCATGTATGTGACTTCTTGAGGATAGTAGAATATATTCCATTCCATTATGTGGAACCCTTGATTTCTTTTATATTTAGACCAAATAAATTCATCAAGAAGTTTTTCTAACATGTTGTATGTAGCTTTAGATGGATCCTAACAAGAAGAGTAACAAACATGAGCAACAAAGAACACTTTAGAATAAACATGGAACTTACCATCCAAATAAAGGTATTTAGTAAGATAGTAAGTGAGCTTCCTCTTCACTCTTTGAAAAACATAATTCCAAATTTTGGAGGAGAAGGCCTTGAAGGAAATTGAAACCCCCATGAAGTTTTTATTAGTTGTTGTGTAGTAGGACAATGGAGTAATTTTACACTACCGTCTTTCACATAATTTTGAATCAGATGAAATTTAGTGTTGATGATGGTAAACTAGTAAGAAACTAATACATCAAGTGAAGAATATAAAATGAGTGGTGTTATAAGATAAATAAAAACATGTATTTCACTTAGCTAGGTGTGAGACTTGTTTTGATTATTTTTTGAGGAGTTGCATTCTAAATAAGGACATGAGACTCATTTTTCTTATTAGCTAAGGAGTGGCATTTTGAAGGAGAAGGGTGTTATTTCCTTGGAAGGAAGGAGGACATTACTGGTATAGGTGCTAAATTTTTTGAGCGTAGCTTTTAAAAGTATCTTTCTTGAGTGTTATATACCTTTATCTGTGCATGTCCATTTTCCTCTACATATTTATTTTATTTTAAATGATTTCTTTTTTCATGGCTTCCTCAAAGGTATTGACTTTGAAAAGAGGTGTGGGTACTCAATGGAGGTGTGAAGCCAAAAATATGAGTGTACCTACTTGGGCACCATAGTAGAATATATTTTTCAAAGCAAATGTAGAAAACAAATTTGTATCAGTCCCAAATGGCTATCTATAGAAAATATTTTCATCCCATTAGATAGTGGAGCTTAAAATGAGGTACAAAATGTAAAGGCACTCCATGAAATTTTTAACAATGTCTTGGATTTTCCCTAGAAAGAGTCATATACAAAATAATCAATTATAAGCTAACAAAAAAAAAGGGTTAGAGAGAAAGATTCCCTTAAAAAACCTCACAAACCATAGTCATAAAGGAAATATCCAAAGTATTTTACAATCAGAACATAAAGGAAATGGGTAAGATGATACCCTTTCCAAATATACTAGAATAGACCAAAAAACTAAGATTGTTGGGCATTGATGGTAAGAAACAAACACACATCCCTAAAGAGGATTTAAATATAATGAACAAAATTGGTCCCAAACCAAAGATTTTTCACCATGAAAAGGATAAAGATCTCCATGATGAATTATAAAATCAAATCTTATAGATATGTGTCTACTAAAAAGTATTAATAAGACTTACGAAGATATAAAAGAGTAAATTATTAATATATAATTATCAAATTATTTAAAATTTAAAATTTGATTGCTTGTAACTAAAATATGATTGAAATAATATTAAGGAATTTCCAAACCATCTACCAAAGTATAATTTATGTTTACAAAGTGAAATTGTATTAAGACAATGCCAAGCCATCTCCCAAGTTATAATTTTTGTTGGGCTAATTGGGGCTAGGTATAATCCTTGTATGACATTGATGTAATAGTAACCACATTAGGAAAATTTATCCAAACATGAATGTGGAATAAGAGTCCTTTAATCTCTAAAGGACATTAAATTTCATATAAAGTCTAATATAAGAAGTGACATATCGATTAATGTTGAGATAATTACTAGACAAACATATACAAAAAGAATGAGTTTCCATTGAATCACTAAATTTGAAAATATGCTTCATTTAATTTATAAAATATATATATAATAATCGAAAACGGGAAGTTTTAATTTACTAAACTAAAAACTATAATGCATTTATAAGAATATTTTCATTTACTAAAATAAAATACAAACTACTAGTTTGCTAATGAAATGATTTTCCTCTGCAAGCACCATGGATTATATCATTTCCTAGTATGTTTGGTCACTGAATGAAGGAATACATATGGTTATCCCACATGTAAGCATATCTTTCTTAGCCTTTTGGCTAAGATCAAGTGTAGTATCTATTCGTATCAGTTTAATATCTGATACATGGTTCAATGAACCACATGATATTAAATTTATTTCTTTAGGGGGAAGGTCCAAACCAAGGCATCTGAAACCTCATTTAAATTTTTGTGACTTTGTTTCAATCATTGAGAAAATATGCACTTATTCTCTTTGTCCTTAATGGGTAAATAGATCTAAAATCAAGGAAGAGCTAAGCTTCTTTGATATTTGTCAGGGCCCTAAATAGTATTAGGAAAAATATTAATATTCTTGTAATGGTTACTCTCTTATATCCTCAACATAAGTTGTAGTTCATAAATAAAGGAGAGAAGAAGTTATTTAGCATAATTTATGTATCTTAAGTATTCTAATACTTAGCGTAAGTTATTTATCTTAAGTATTGATAAAACCTATATTAAACATTTTGTCAAGGACCTTTTTTCTGTTGCTAAGATGAGTAACATGAGGTGTAGAAGTATTCTACGACCCCCAAGAACATCATCAATTCAACAACAATTCCATATAGTATATCAATCTTTAGAGTCTCTTCCTCTCTAGCACATCTTCCTCTAATAGCATTAGGCAAACACCTCATAGGATTTCCTCTAAACCATATGGTCTCTCATGCTTATGTGAAAATTTTGAGATTTTTCAAGGTTTCTTTAGTAAAATCACTCAAAAATGTATTTAAAAATCTTTGTCATGCATTTGAAAATGTTGGCTGTCAGAGTTGTGATACCCTAATGCATACAACATTGAGCCAAAAAAACATGAAACATTAAACCAAAATATTGACTATAAATAAAAACTTAAGTTACTTTAAAATATCATCATTTTTCAATCATTGTTTCAAAATAAGAAATAGAAAATTTCATATAACATTTAAGTAAATATTAAATGTAAATTTAAATAAAATTAACATCATAATTTTGAGTATAATTGTGTATTGAATTTTGACCATTTGCATAGATGGGTGCCAACAATAATAAGGGTGCCATCTGCCAAGTCCCTATGGGGTAGATTAAGGACATACATGATATTTTTAGGGCTCGATGTGATGTTTTTTAAAATAGAATGAAAAAAAAAGATAGTTAAACGTAGCTCATATGCAATTTACAACATCAATAGATCAAGGAAAATAAAATTGTTTTCTAGTGAGGATTTTGATTTGTTGTGCCTAGTACCTCTCACATTTCAAGTTATAACATATATTATACTAAAATTCTAATTTTCACAAGTTTATGAAACAACAATCTAAAATATAGTATTAAAAAATCACAGATGAGATAAGAAAATCCATGAACATGACCCCTACAATGCAAATATAACAAAAAAAGCAATGTTTAATTTTAAAAATATAATAAATAAATAAATACCAATTCCTTGACTGTTCTTTAAGAGCTTCCTCAATACTTGATCTTTTATTTATGATTAGAACTGAAAATCACGGCATGCCTTTTTTTTTTAGAACTAAAAAATAAACTACACCGCTAAGCTAATACACAAGATTAGAAGAACTATAAATGTGACCTTTGTAGTACACTCAACCAAAAAAAAATCTTTAAGTTTATAAAGTAAAGGACAATACCTTGAACTTGGGCATGGGCATGGAAAATTGGGTGGGTTTGTATGGTAAATATCTTGAAGAAAACCTTGATTTGACTTAAGTTGTATACAATATTCAAATAAAATAACTAGACAAAGACCCAAGAGGTGAACACATTTGAATATTGTGGCAAACATTCATTATAAACATTTTAAATTCAATTGTCACAATTTCATCATAAATAATGATGAATAAGGTTATCTGTCTATAAATGTGTTACCCATATGCTTACTCTTCATCTTCACCACCACTTGCATTACATTAATTGTGATTGAATAGTGGAATATAAAATAACATTCTCATACACAACACAAAAAAATATTAAGGCAAAACACTCCTTGTGCCGAACCTAGCAGACTACATGCCTAGGAGATCCTACCTTTTTCGGTTGATAAACTACCCTTTACCAACCAAACTCTACTTAATCTGATGAAAACATTTTGAATTCTAGATAACTCCATGATGTCATCAATATTGGCCCAGATGTTGTGAGAATGAGAAAGTCTAGTAGTGAATGGAGAAATTAGGAAATGTTTGACATCAATGGAAGGTATGGAAGAGTTTTTTATGTACACAAATATCAATTTCTAGTGAAGGGATACTAATAAAAATAACAACCTTTAGAATGGTAAAAATTTATTAATATATGGCTAGGCATAAGTAGTACTAATCTTTTATTGTGTGTTCAGTAGTACTGCTCATGTCCCATACCTAGAATATCTTGACTATGCATTTCAGATTCATTATGATCATGACCATCTAGTTCTCCATTAAATATTTCAACAATAATGGTGAGAATAGAGTTTCCTTGTAGTGTGGTCCTTTGCATCCATTGATTTTGAACTTGACATAGGTCACCCATGGTTTCATCCTCATTTTTGAATGCTCTAGTTTCTTTTTTGACAAAAATGGTGGTCTCAAAGTTAGTGGGGAGTTTCATATTTGCGTAATGAAGTGCTTCAGGACAAATATCATTTTTGTGAAGAAATAGAAAATGGCTTGACTAATTTTCTTGTTCTCTATAAAATTTACCCAATTTGGTGCAATTTTTTTATGTGTTGCGGTAAAGGGAGAAATTGTGTTAAAAAAAATGTGCATGCATGACAGGAATTATCAATATATTAAAAATAAAAGAATGGAATTGCAAAGAATTTGTGAACAAGAAAGGGAAAAAAGTTGTGCAAAAATAAAGGTACATTTGATCCATTGCTTATTAGTCCCTAAGAGTACTGTTGGCTTCGTTTTCCTTTAATCAATGATTATTCATTATTATCTCAGGCAATAAAAATGTATTGATTTGTGAAATTCATTATGCATGAGCATTGACAATAAGTGAGTTGCAAGATATTGAATTAACAAAATAAAATAATATTGATCACTATTTCTGATTAGCTAAATATTTTAGATGTTAATACAAATGCCACGTAGCTCAAGACACAACTTGGTTTTACTATCAAAATGAATGGGCTCTCTTTGCAGGGATGGGAAGTGCCCCTACTTCAAGGCATTAGGCTCAGAATGATAATGATAGGTAATTGATTTATTTACAAGGATGGCAGCAGATTCGACAACATTCACCATTACATGTCAGGTGGATTACTACATGTTTCTAATCTCTATGATGTCATTTTCTATGCAGCTATTCTTTGTAGATTGTTAGAAACCTATATCGATCATGGGGTCAGCAGTCATTCCTAAAGTGATCTTTCCTCTGAAATCAAAAATTGTGCCTTCTAGTATTTTGAATATCTCTATTTTGGATGAGGTAGAAGGCATAAAAATAGAAATGTTATTAAATTTATCTTTGAAATAGCTTCTCCTATAAAATTATCTTCCTCCACTGCTCCCATCTTCCTTATTATTTTGATCTCAATGGAGATAGCATCGAGCAGAATGTTATCTATAAAAATTTTAGGGTGAAAAAGGTTTATATTGCTTTTAGCATGCTTGTAACTTGTGCAAGTAATTTCATCTTTATCAACGTGCATACATATCTAGAATCAAAATTTATATCAACATTGTCGAAGGGTCTTCTAAAGTAATAATTTCATTGAGGATCCTTAGAATTACTTTGATCACCAACCGCTAGCAAGGTATAATATTTCATCATTGCTTGTCTTGAATCACTCTTGTACTGCTCAACAAGGCTCACATCTCTCTATAGTCTTTGACTATTTTGAGGCAGCTCTTATCCAAGCAAGCTCCTCCACTATCTCTCTCATCGATATCCATGCTTTTGATTTCAATTTCAAACATGCCTTAACTAACCTTTCCATATTCTCCATCTACTCTTGGTTTTCCTCATTTTCTACATTGGGATACTAAAATTTTAGTGATGTAGTTATGGTTGATTATGGATAGGGAATGGTCATATAAAGTGCACATAGTTCCATCTATAGGAAACAAAGATTTTATACCAGTGAGTAGCTCCACCAAAACCACACCAAAGCTAAAAACATCACTTTTGTCTATAAATTGATTGCTTCTTAAGAAATCTAGATCCAAGTAGTCCCAAGTACCCACTGCCATGGTGTTAAGGTGTGTTTCACTAGAAGGTCGAAGGTGAGAAACAACAATGTCTATAAATTTTGGAGTGAATGTGTCATCTAAAAGAATATTTGATGATTTTATGTCACCATGAAATATTCATTGAGAAGATTATAGATGTATATATGTTATAGCATCTGCCAATTTAATGGTAATCTGTCATTGTGTTTCCCAGGTTAAATTCTTCTCCACTAAGTGTAGATGTCTAAAAAGTGTTCCATTCGACACAAATTCATATACTAGTAATGGAAATTGAGTTTGGAGGCAACAACTAATTAATTTCACTATGTTTATGTGATTGATATGGGAAAATATCATAACTTCATTGTAAAATTGTCAAAAATTGCTTTGGGCATTTTGATTGCCACTGGCGTGCCCTCCACAAGAACTCTTTTGTAGAATATTACGAAACTGCCTTTTCCCAATTCTGTTGAATAATTGTTTGAGGCTATCCAAACTCTTTTTCAAAAAATATTATAATGTTTTTTATTCCTCCCATGGAAGTGATGTGTTCCTGTAGTTGCATACCCCCATTCTGTTAGAAATACATTTCCCTCGTATCTTTCAATTGACACCTCCTAAACCACAAAAATAATCTAGTGCTCCCAAAGAAATTGCAATGAATGAAGAAACAAAGCCTACCATCTCACCAAACATATAAATTCTTATGAATTTTACTTTTGTCAGAATTTATTTTACTTTATATTTACAAAAGTATAATTTCTTTTTTAGGTGTATTTAAATTTTCTTTCTACTTTCTCTCACTTTCATATTCTTTCCTCATTTTTTATTTAGGATCAATTACCACTTCAGATATCCATTTTGGTGACTACAATTTTTCCTTAGTGGCTCTCAGCGTATTTTAGTTTATAGGTAAATAAAATACTAATCCATGTTGAAAATCAATTATAAGATATGCTCTAGAGTAAATACATTGCCCCTTCTTCATTATAATTTGATGTATTTCCTTACCCTAGTATAATGATCTAAATTTTCCACAAAATTGGACAAGTTGTGATAAACCATTGTTGGTTGCATTGTTGGAAAAAGTTACAATGCCTAGTGAGGATACCTGCTTTTTGTTTGTGCCTATTAAGATTTTCTATGAGAATATTTCATGTTTAGTCATTTGGTCAAAAACATTATATGCACCCTTCATCTTCCCCTCTCCACACAAGGCTATGAGAACATTTTGGGTGTAGTGCTTTTGATATTCAATTTATCAAATATGCCTTTTTTTATTGCATATTTACATATAACACTCTTTTGCCGACTCTTGTATAAAATCAGAGTATGAACCTGATTTCCTAGTGAATGTGTTGACACCACATATTATTAGTGGGCTATCGAGCTTTGCAAAAATGGCAATGCCATTTTGGTCACTACTTTTTGAATGACTTGTTGTTTTTTAAATTTGTTTTCTTATTTTCAAGATGAGTGTTGGTCTTTCATCATTTTTAGGTGGGTGTATATTTTACAACATATTTTTTCCTATGTAAAATCTCAGGTGTTATCATTTAGGATGGAAGTTTAAAGGTGCATTTTTAAAGTATCTTCTCTTCTTAGGTGTTGGCATTTAGGATGGAAGGTTAATCACATTTACAGGTGCTCATAATCATTTTCATGTTTACAGCTGCATTTCTCAATTTAGATTTTACATTATTTTTTCAAAGGTGATGGAAATGCATGGCCTATTATTTACTAGTGATTATACGTTGCTAATGTCCCCAAAACTACTCTCTAGACTACCCCATAGGCACTGTCACTTTGTGCCCCGTATTATTATTTGATGCAGAATACAAAAAAGCTAGAATAAAAGAATGTAGCAGTGAAAGGAGTTGGGAAGAACAAAATAGATGATTCAAAGTATTTTACATGGAAGTATGACATCAAAGTGTCATGTGGGACTTTAATTCCATCTGATCATGAAGGTAGTCCTCTAGCCTACATTGAATATGTGGTCTACAACCACAAATAGGTCCTTTGTAATGTTCTATCAATTCAATCACTCTTAAAATAGTTCTTTTACCAATAGTTTTTTTAATGAATATTTATGGTCTCATGTTAAGTACTAATTTCAGGTGTGCATGGAATTTATGGTCATCATGAGGTTTGAGGTGATTGCATAAAACAAAATTGATCTGATTTGGTCTCTTCTTATACAGTGTAATAATGCATAGTGGTATCTAACCTATTTTTCAATGCCTCGGCAAGGGATCCTTAAAACTTTTTTCCCATGGATAGGGTGTGGCATATATAGATTGGTGTTCATGCCCATAAAGGCCCATGTACTTCCTTAAGTTAGGCCCAATCAATAAATGTACAAGCTAGAAATAACATTATTGTGCTCTAAGAGAGTTTCATAGACGTAAAGTGTGTAAAAAAATATAATATTTTGGATGAATTAAAATACAAAAATAATATATTTTATTTGGAATGTTAAAAAACTTAATATTTTTTTAATAAAAATTAAATACATTTTTCAGCAGGCAAATCAATGTCCTACCATTAGTTAAGGGAAGAAAGAATAATCTCAAGTTAAAGTAAAATGAATCCTAAACAATTTATATCTATGGCACCAATAATATGGGCTAAATGTTTGAGAACTTTACCAAGTAAAAATTGAAGTGGAACTTTAGAAAAATGCAAAGTTCAAGGAAAATACACTTAAAATTTGAGATATAATCAGAATGCAAGATATGTTGAAATGAGCACACAAAATCTATATGAATGGTTTGGAAGAGAGATTTCATTATGTTCATTTTGTCTGATTGTTACTATGAAGAGAATTAATGTTTATTTAAAAAAATTGTAGTGAGTTTTGTTTAACAAGTTTATTTAATAACATGAAGGTTTAGTCGCTGTTATATACATGACTTGCCAAGTTTTAGTGTTGTAATAATAGGAAGGTTTAATGGTTGTTATATATATGAAGATAATTAATAATGGTAACAACAAAAACACCATTATTATAATTAAGCAAAATCTTACTAAATTAACTTCAATAAAACCAAGAAAATAGTTGAAGTTATAAAAGTATAATTTCATTTACCAGAATAAGTTAAGTTTATATAAAAAATGTCTTTCATTAAAATAAAATTAATGTCACAACAAAGTAAAGGAATCAATAGCTCTATTAAATTATCAAGAAAAACATGATAATAAATCTAGTGTGAGTATTTGTATTCTTACACTGCTTTATGTAGAAAAATTCAAACTAGGAAGAATGTTATTGTGTAAGACAATTATTAAAACAAAAAAAAGTAGTTGAAATGCTTGAATATTAAGTAGGCTTACCTTTTTTTAACTATGTAAACAAGGTAGTATTTTTCTGAAAACTATTTAAAATTTTGAACATATTTATTGTGTCCTCTAGACTCTAAGGATTGCAATTTCTAAATGTCTTAGCACACTTTGAAATTGAGAAGACTAACTAGTGTCCAAAATGGAAGGAATTTGATAGTTAAAATTCGAGACAACATCATTATTATTTTTCTCATTTTATTATATATTAATTACACTTAAATTTAGGTTACCTAAAAATGTGCGGTGTCATTAGATACATTAGTAATTAAGGATGTGGGAATGCAGTTTTGTAAAACAATATGACAATTTTTATCAAAAGTTTTGTCAAATAGTTTTTGTCTTTTTTTTTTTTTAAAAAAAAAAAATTCTATATCACAATTTAGATTGATTAAGTAATAACAATTAATAATGATAAAACAATTATAAATAATTGTAAACCTTGTCAAAATATAAGACAATTACATTTAAAATAGGTTGGAATAACTATATTTTAAAAACAAAAATAAAAAATAAAGTTTAAAATTTTTACAATTCAAACTTTATTTTTAAAAAAATGAAATTTTAAAAAAAACTTATGCCAAATTTTATATATATGAAAAAAAGAAAAATGAACATATAAAATTCTTCAGAAATTTTCTTTACAATTTATTTAAAAATATTTCAACTAATAAAATTGAAAAATACATACGAATTCATCTTTAATACAAATTAATTAATTAAATAAATAAAAATAATGTTCTAAAAATAATGTTCCAAACTTATAAACATAAATTTTATTAAAAATCTTGAAAATACTAAAAAAATCATCTATTTCCTACAATTCATAGCAAAATAGTATCTCATAGATTGTGTAAATTGAACTAATAATAAGATAGAGTAAAAAACATGAAAACATCCTATACATTATGTAAATTAAAAACATAACAGAAGAGAATAACAAAAATCTAAAAAAAACATATATTTATAATTAAAAATAAAATAAATATTATTATCTGTTAGAAATACTAAAACTTAAATTTAAATTCATTTATATTAAAAAAATAATTGAAAGAAAAAACCTTCAAAATAATAATAAGAAAACACATATTATCTAGCAGTTTTTGGCAAAATTTTAAATAAAAGAAAAAACCTTCAAAATAATGAAGACAACATATATTACCCAACAATTTTGTGTTAGGAGAGAAAAAAACTAAAATAAAAATACACACATTTACATTTGAAACTGCCAAAATTAATATATTTATTTAGATTTTTAAGTTCATTTATATTATCACTATTTTTTTTTAATGAAATATATCTATATATTAACTAAACAAATATATAAAAACAATGCACACAAAAAAAGGTGGTATGAGAGCACGTCATGACACATGCAAAGTCTAGAAGCCAAACCAAAGTATCAATGTATCATCTAGGTAGAGATTAGAAGCAAGCAGATAAATCACAAAGTCATAAAAAGAGAATTTTTTTGTAGCAAGAGAAAGGTCAACAGACGGAGGATCCATATCATCAAGACCCAATTATGAGCTTAGCAAATCATTGCCATCTGGAACAAGCTCCCAACCAGTAACTTGAGTAGTGTATGTATCATCATCTACTTGTGTTTAAATGGAGAAAATAACCAAAAAAAAACTTGGGGAACTTATCTAACACATTTGCACAGCCACCAAATAATGCCCCATAAACATGTCGATGTGGAAGAGGATTACCACAAAAATTTAAATATAAAACAAACCTTGATAAATAATACATAGATAACATATAATTACCTCTAAAGTTTTGGCAATGAATGGTAGGAGAAAACATGTTATTTCATTGTTGGACAAAACTTTTGTTTGGTTTTTCACCAATTTACATATCGATGTTCAATCTATGTTGTTTAAAGAAACTAAAATCCTTTTAACATAGTTTATATATTTTATTATCTATTGCCAGCTTCTATAAGTTTCAAGTGACATACATATATAATTTTAGTTTGATTTTTAGTTCATAAATATTTTTAATTTGATTTTTATTTCATAAATATTCTTAAACATCATTCTTTGTCATTTCCATCTCCCTTTTAATACATTTTCACCTCATCTCCATCATGCTTTGTGGTAGGGGGAATAATTATGAAATTTGTGGTAGGGGGAATAATAGTGAAATTTGTGGTATGAGGAAATTATTTTGTAAGACACTTTCTTAATATTTTATACTTTAGTGAGTTAGCTTTTGCAGCCAAATGATATTTTGTACTCCAAATTATTTATAAATTATACCTTATTGCCATTCATTCTCAATATTTTATATTTTAATTAGTTAGTTTTGGAATCAAATGATATTTTTTAACTTTCTCATTATGTGTAAATTACACTTTTTAACTATTTATTAAGAGTAAATTATAATTACACCATGTTACAAAGGATAAGTCAATTATTGATATTTTAACTTCAAATAAGTTACTATTAATGTTGATGTAGTTTTTATATCCAACATTCTAAATCTATTTAAATTTGCATTTGAATACTTGACCTGATATATAAAAATACTATCATTCATATATTTAATCTCAATGATATAAAAATACTTCAGTAGTCTTAAATACATCATCTAAAATTATTTATTTATTTCTAATTTGAACTTTTCTATGAATTAATTTCCATTTCCATTAAAGATTAAAACATCTACATATAAGACATCAATTAGACTTTCACCTTGATTGCATGCCTTAATATACAAAGTTATTTTCATTTCATTTTTTATAAATCCATTTCTCAACAAATATGAGTTTAAATAGTTGTACGCCATTGATGCATTTTGAAGCCCATAAAATTCTTTCTTTATTTTGTACATCTTGTTCTCATGATCTAGAATCTCATAGTTAGGTGGTTTGCAACACACACTTATTTTTATAACACTCCATTTATTAATAATGATTTCACATCCATATGATGCACCTTCCAATTATGTTAGGATGTTATTACTAATATGATTCTTGTAGTTTCCATCCTTGATACATAAAAAAATCATTGTAATCTCATCCAGTTTGTTACTTATACCATTTGTCAACTAATGTTGCCTTTGTCTTTCAATCTTGCCTTCTCTGGTGGGTTTGGTTATTTAAACCCACTTGGCATTAATGTCCTCCTTTCCTACTAGAAGGTTTACCAACTCCCATGTCTCAATTTTCTCAGTTTATTGCATTTCCTCATCCATGAATTCACACCATTTGTTTTCCTTAATTGCATAATGAAGGTAAACAAGATCAACTTCTAAAAATTTGTTGTCTTTAGCAAGTTTAATTTCTCCAAGTCATCATTATATTATCTAAAGTAATCTAACCCCTTCAAGAGTTATAAAAACCTATTATATATTTTTATCTTGGTAGATTTACATGTCGACGATTTATTAATACAAAAAGTACCTACTACTTAAGCATAGCTTTACATTGTATATTGGTACTGGAAATAATTTCAAACCTATAATACATGGTGATTACTCTATACCACACAACACACCCTTTATAGAATTGGTGCGTAAATTGAGTATTTCTATTAGGGCTCTCATCCTTAGAAAATTTAAAAACATAAACATTGTGCAAAAGGATAGAAGATGGAGAAAGTGTAAGAACCCCTCTGATCAGGTACCAAAAAAATGTACCAGATTCTTTTTAATATAATTCACTTGGAAAGGTATTCTTACTTATCCTTCCTTAATTCAACAAAGTATCAATCATCATGATTCACTGAGTTAGTATTTCCATAGAACACAACAACAAACCTGAGAATAGCATGTGACACTGAATGTTCACTATCTAAGTAGTGACATTAGCATAATACGCAAATCACATGCCAAACACTAGAATCAATTCAAATGGTCATAATGATTACCATGAAATCAAGCCAACCCTAACCTAGCCTAAGGACCTAGACCTAATGCCGCCACCTCAACTTGGGTAGCCTATATATCTTCTCCTCAAAATCAAGGTCTAATGTAGTTCTTATTTCACTTGTGATGATCTTGTCCATGAGATGTCATCACCAAAGAGATTGACACTCTAAGACAAATAGGGAACAAATTAATCATGACACAGATGAGTTTCTAAAGATCTAATCATCAATCCCATGACTAAATGACACACTCAAGCATAACGCCTTACTAATCCAAGCTTGTGTGCTTACCCCAACACTCTCACATCAAAACCCAGATAATAATAATGATGAAGGAATCCACATTCCTTGATCTACATATAATCACCTCATCATTTTTTTATAGTTATCAATACATGGATAAAACACTAAACATTCACACTATGGATAAGTTTTATAGGATTGAAATGATTATACATGTGATCCATGAATTCACTTAGATAATCATAAATTTCACACTATAGAAAAACATATTAAGGTTACTTTCTTATTCCTGCACTCACTTCTTAAACTACCATACATATCTTTGATGTCACCAACATGAAAAAAATAAAGGCCAGATGTAGTTCTCCCAAAACTAATGGTTTCATTTAAATACAGACATTATGGAAAACTTGGTTGCAGTTGTCAAATATAATTTGATAATTAGGTCCGTGATATACCCTTTTTATCTCACGTAACCTAGGCATACCAACCATATTTTGATCTAATGAATA
Organism: Torreya grandis; assembly: GCA_037957365.1. Lineage (NCBI taxonomy): Eukaryota > Viridiplantae > Streptophyta > Pinopsida > Cupressales > Taxaceae > Torreya > Torreya grandis. Next base: position 2,954,494 of record JARHVA010001499.1, on the reverse strand, counting down.
CCCTCATTTAAAAATACTAGCCATGTAGAGAATGCCTAGGTTTATATAGCCAATTATGGTTGAATTAACTATACCCCATTGTGTGAAACATGCTTAGATATACTTATCCAATTTAAAGTGCAAAAAGCTAATTTTATGTAATTGGAGCACACTTAGTTACACGAATAGTTAGAATCATGCTTATCAATACATAACATGATTGGTAACATAAAAGCATACTTAGCATGTCAAAAACACACCAAGCATATCCAAAAGCATATTTAGATATACAAGTTGATCATAGAAAATTTTGTGGTATTTAATCATCCATAAGTATTATAAGACCAACTTGGCTACACATGTCAATGAAAACATAACTCCATTGTGTTTATTCAACTTAAGCAACTACATCATGCTAAATCAATGAGCATCTTTCTTATGCAAGAAACTTGGGAGAGCACCTTTACTATTTACATTGTATATCATATAGAATTCCATATACAACACTTAAACTCTTTTCTATTACAATTCAACAAGGGTTCTTATCTAGTGCACATAAGTTGGTTGCCATCATATATACAAAATGGGATACAGTCTATATCACTTACCCAATATTTATCAATTGAATTTCATTATAACATGTTGTCTATTCTGATAATCATTTGAAATCAAACTAAATACATATTATATTTAACTTGTGTCCATAGCTAATTGAATAATTATATTCCAATAAATAGGTCCTCTATCTTTCAAATAGGTATTAGTTATCCAGATTAACTCTAAAGACATATTCATTTTTAACAAACCATGCATTTCAATAATGAATATCAAGCTTTTGATATGACACATGTATCAAGCTTGTTATCTAATGGAGTTTTAATTATTTTACAAATATATAAAAATATGTGCTTGCTTGATCTCTTCAAAATTATTAAAATCTTTCATTCAATCAATTTTTTTATTCTAACAATCTAATAACACCGAAAGGGTTGCCTTAAGTTAATAAGATTTGTATTCATAATAATTTTATCTAGAATCATATTTAATAATATTTTAATATGGAACAAATATTATTATTTGGGCTTATATGTTAGAAAAATTCATAATTATTAATCTATTACCTTTTAATTCCATTCTCGAGAATAAAATTCATATTTACAAGGAATTATTACATTTTAATTTCTTTTTATCAAGTGCCCCTTTATTTTTATAAATTTATTCAAACCCATTATTTTTATCAAATGCCACTTCGTATAAAATTGTTTGAATTCATCAAAGAATATAAATTTATATGGTGAATAATAATAATGTTAAAAATTGGTGAAAGTATAAAATTTAGAAGGAATGATTGTATAAGCATTTATTCCACATAAAGGGACGACTCTGTAAAAGGCAAAGCCATATAAGAGGATGGCGTAAGAGTAGGCACAAGAGGTTTGATTAAAATTGAATACAACTAGAATTGAAAAGTTACCAAGTTACCATACTCAATAACAAACAAAATTATTATATTCACCTCCAAATTTAAATGCCTTGATTAACTTAGAGGCCATTTTAAATTTTTAGCATCAAAAGAACACTTGGGAACTGAGGCACCACCTATGCATAAAGCTAAGTGGATATGTGACACCAAAAGTATTAGTGAATGGATAAAAATAAAATTGTTTATAATATTAATTGGTACTAATAATGAGATGCTACAGGGAAAATTCCATTGTACAAGCACATCTGGCACTAAAAACTACAAGTGTTTAAATTCATCCATTTATTCAATTTTAGACACATTAACAGATCATAAAAAATGAACTAGTATGCCATACTTTAGTAGTATTAAAATAATAGATCCTCATTTTTATTTTTACAATTAGTATTTCCAGATATAAACTACTATATGGGGTGCCATTATACTACAACAACTACCTCAAATTAAAAAAAAAATTACTTGTAGATGCATTAGGCAAGGAATAAATTATACTACAGCAAGATTTGATTAAAAGGTAAAATTGTCAGAGAGAAAAATATTGAATCTAAACAAGCCCTGCATCCTTGTTGGATTATCTTTACTAAGATTTGAAAGAGGTAGGCTACTTACTACATGCTTTTAAAACTAAGTTATAAATTATTTTATTCTTTATTTACCAGTGTTTGATTTTATTTTAACTGAATCCTTGTAACTATTCATATATAATTTTCTTCTTTTGATAGGTAAAACCTCTGTATGTGCATATTTGAGTTAATGAAAAGATACCTGGTAAAGACAACCTACAGTTGGGCCGTTATTGAGTTTTCAAGACATACCCAGTCAAATCTATGTGTTACACTTATGCAAAGAATATTCATTTTACTAAAATCAAAATGCCTTATCATCTAAGGTAGCTTAATATTTTACAAAAATTGATTGCTAATAAGCTTGGTATTATGTTTATTTCTTCTACTAGTTAAATAGTCTTAAAATGGTAAAACAAGTTTGTATTTTTATCAAGGTAACACCAATAGGGAGGGAGTATTCCAAGCAGGAATAGTTATATGCAGAGGATATTTTATAAATTTATTCATCCAAGAATCCTATATTTATGTGAATACAATAGGAACTTTATTTGGGTAATTATTCATTATTCAAAATAGTTCAAACTTTAAATAAATTAATGAATTTGTATTTATTTATCAAAACACCTAATTGTAAAGTTATTCAAACTTTATCCAAGACTCTAAATTAATAAAATATTATAAAGGATTATTTATTTGAGGAAAAGTCTAACAAATCAATTTATTGGCAAGCATGATTGAATATAACATCTAAACTCAACTTCTTATTAAACTAGTTTTCATACAAAGGTACCTAGATTTGTTTTTAAACTAGGAAATAATCCTTATTGCATTCAACTCCTCCTTGTTCTATTCTCCTCTTTCAGTTCTTCTTTCATCATGAATGTCACCCCCTGCGCACCATATATAACTTTTACAATAAAATATACAGGTCTTAAACTCCTCCTCCTTGCTTGTGCATTCACCAAATTTCCTCCTCCAAAAATGAATGTCTCCTCCTTCATTCACCTAGATCTTCTCCCTTCTTTTGGCATTCAAAAAGATAATAAATAACTTCAATAATTGAATTATTTCAACCCACTTCACTATTTGCATAATTTGTTTCACTATTCTCCTATGTGGCGCAACGGGTGAGAGGAAATGCATCATGATAAAAATATTGATTTTAGTGAATGTTGGAATTTAATACCAACTTCCTTTTTGTCCCTCATGATTGGCATAGTAGATAGGTCATTTAATTTGTCTGCCACTATCTATTTCTTATGCTTACCCACTATGCCACTTTATTATTTATTTATTTTAAATGTTGTTTTGTTTTATAAATATTTGTATTATTTCATTTGACATGAATTTGAATTTACTTTAATAAAATATTCAAAAATAAAGATGAGACATTTAAAGCCATCTTTGATAAGTGACTGGTAGATTCAAAAACTGATTTAATGGTTAATTCCTCAAACCAGATATCACAACAATGTCTTATATCTGAAGATAGGTATGATGAAGAGAATAACCATACATATTTATTAATACCAACATTTAAACACAATTTTTAATCAATTTTTACAAATCTCCTTGATAAATATCCCATTTTACGAAATATATATTATGTTCCAAGATACTAGAATCAATGTCAATATAGTTATCTAACTGTGTTAATTAAAAAAGTATCAAGACACAATTGTCAAAGTGGTGACCTAGATCAATTCACTTACTAAATAGATTAAGGCAAAAAATGAATATATATAATAGTTATTTGGCATTATTTATATTGTATTACAACCAATAAGGCATCTCACTTAAAATGAATTCACATGTACCAAAACCAACATATCACAAATGACACGTATGCCATCATCGATAAAGGAGCAATAGCTCATTGGTGGGGTATCATTGACAACTGCCCTAAAACCTGACACATAAAAATGGGATGTGACAGAAAGTGAGTAGAAAGAAATATAATAAGAGAATGATAATTTAGAATAATTATGAATATGATGGGAGAAAGGAGGAAAAAATAGAAGTAAATCATAAAGAGGAAAAGGAGATTTCAACTTGAGTTTTTCCTTGATCTAAGGATCATTCAATTGGGATAACATTGCTTCCCCAAAGATTTCATTTTCTTAATATGTTTCCAATCGAGATCAAAGGATTATATTATGGGTTCCTTAAAAAATAAGGATTATAGGGGATTTGAGAATCTTTGAAAAACAATTAAAGCAATAGCCAATTGTTTTAGCATAAACACATTAATCTTTACCTGAGAGAGGGGAGGAGAATAAAGAAAATTCACTCAAAATAGATTTTGGAACAATAAGGTGTAAAATAGAATAAACCTTGTCATCTTGCATCAAGGGATGAATAAAAATGATAGAATTTGAGGTTCATAATAAATGCATTTAAAATGCCCCCATTGAATATATGAAGAAAAAGCCACAAAACTGCTAAGAGGAAAATATTTACTTGTAGAAAAGGCCAAATCATGTTAAGAAAGAAATGGAGAATAAATAAATTCCTTATTCCCACTAGGTAATATTCATCCACTACCTTGGTTGAATAAGCATTTGGCACCACTGATTGATGGCAGTCCTCAACATCACACCACCAAGTAGGATTATGCTCTCTAAACTTTTTCTTTTCTCCTTCAAAGATAAATGACTTTTTCAGAAGTCTTATTTGGATTGACAAAGGAAATGTGTCCATAAGATAAGTAATTCCAACATCTAAATGCCATCTAATCATAATTTGGCTTTTATTTACTAACATTATCATCCTTTTTCAGCCAGATCTCTTTAGGTAGACCTTTTTCAAAGTCTACTTCCATGCAAATTTTGGTAGAAGTAACAAAATGCCTTTGAGGTGTTTCTTGAGAACCAAATTTGAAGATATGAATGGCATTACAAATATAAGAGAAGGAAATATAAGACTATAGGTAAAGAGGAAGATTCATAAGTCTCACCTAAACAAGGGCAAAATAAATAATATCCACTGAGGGGTCAAAAGATTAATACTAAGGCTTCAAACAAATCCTAGCTCCCATATCAAACCAAGGATTGGAATTTAGATTAAGGTTTATTTCCTTAATTAAAAAACATTTCACAATAAAAAATAACCCATTTTCATAAGGGTGAATAAATATCTTTTGATGAAATAGAGGTTTCTAGCTAGAAGAAACACATTTATGAAAATTCACAAGTTTTGACTAGAGATTATAGAATCTGCAAACAAAATTTTTGAAAATAAGCTTTCTTAACAACAATTTCATCCCCAAGATTGATGATAGTAATGAGATAAAATATATCCATACATAAATGATCACAAAGATGTAACCATCAATATCTGACATAGGATGTGTAAGGAATCCCTTAAAAGATAATGGTGGTACTAGAGAATCAAAAGAATGAGCCACACTCATTATTATGCATAGATCTACAGAGGGAAATGATAGAAAATTCTTAAGAAATTAAGAATAATAAATATGAGGATAAGGAATGAGTGCTATAATAGGGGCATTTCTGAATATGTAAAAGGAACCATGAATATGAGTTGTTAAGGCATTGGAAGGAAGCACATGGACAAATTTTGTGGGTGGAAAATGACCATTGGAGCCTATTTTTAATTCTAAGTCCTCCTTTTGAGAATTGGGATAATGTCTATTAATTGTGATCACATTATAAAGTATATTTTTCTTTCCAAAATATATCTCACTCACCATCCCTCAATTGCTATAAATAGAGGGCAAGGTGTGGGAATTACAATCAAGTAGGAAAATAAATAGAACTAGCAATAATGAAATCTCTTCCTAAAGTATCTTGATTGAAGACTCAATAATTTTTGCCTTTCTAGAGCTGAAAAATAATTTTGATGCAAAAGATAAGCTAGATTTTCTTGAATTTTGTAGGTAGTCAAGGTGAAATTCCCCAAGAAGATAATCTTACAATTGAAAATCTCAAATTTTAATTTTTTGATTAAGGAATGAATATTTATCCATACTTATTGAGTATGAGCATAGAGCCAAAATAAGTGCTTGAAGGATTCTAGTTGCTCGTAGGCATGGAAATTATGGTTTATCATACTCATCTAAAAAATTATATCACCAACAAGATGCCCTTGGTGAAAAACACACCAATTTATTTTAACTTCTTGGGCTCCCTAGTGGTTGACCAAATAATGATAAATCTATAGATCAAAGTTGAAGGAATAAAGTCTAGTCTCCAACTTTTTTTGAGTGTATCATAAGACATAGGCTTAGGGCTCAAAAGCTACTAATAATCAAGGAACTTTTTATACTATAGAAGGGATGTGTTAGTGTGCCACCTCTATTTTTTCCAGCATTATAGCAATGCTTTAAGGATAATTTTTTGCATCATTCAGAGATATACCATTTGTATTTCACTAAAAAATTCAAAGTCTCTATTGTTAAGATCATATTTGGTATTAATATATTATTGTCTATAAAAATCTAGTGTATTAGATGAAAAAATATGCAATAATATGATTTTTTTTAATAATTTAAGGGCCTTAACGAATGGAACCTTTTTGAATTTTTGCATAAAATAGTTTCAAAGTTTTAAGAGGGAGGCCTGGAAGGAAAACATGAAACCCCTATGAAGTTGAACATTTTTCCAATAAAAATATATTTCCAAGCAAATCTGGTATGTCGAGTTAGCTTGGGCGCAAAGGACCATATGTAGAAATGAGTTTTAGCTTGTTGAATAATGAAGCCTAAAGTAAGGTAGAAAATTTGAAGGCACTTCTTGGCATATTTGATAGTTTAGAGTCTTTCTCTAAGATGGCAAGGAAATATTTATATGAAAAATACCCATTGATGAGCGAAGGAACAAAAGCGTAGGGTACAAAGTTTCCCTTAACAAGCCCTCATGAATGATAATCACAAAGTAGATACATAAATCCTTTCACATTGAAAATATAAAGGGAAGGGGAAAGAAGACACCCTTTCCAAATATACCAGAATAAACCAATTTGAATAGGTTGATTGTTATTGATGGTAATAAATAAAGATGCATCCCAAGTGAGGGTATGCATAGAATGAACAAACCTAGGTTGAAACCAAGGAGCTTTCACTATGGTAAGAATGAATGGATCCATAAAAAAATTATTGAATGGAATCTTATAGTGACATGTCTAAAATTTTATTAATAAGACTTGTGAATATATAAAAGTTTAATTTATTATTATTTTTTAAATCAAAATACTTAAAATTCAATTTGGATCAGTTATAACTAAAATATAAGTGAAATTTTACTAAGGATTGCCAAGCCATCTCCCTAGGTATAATTTTTGTTGGGCTAATTGGGGTTAGTTATAAGACCTATGTGACATTGATCTAGTAGAAACCCTATTGGGAAAACTTATCCAAATTTGAAAGTTGAACAAGAATCCTTTAATCTCTAAAAGAAATTAAACTATATATAAAATTTTATATCCAAGTGACATACCAATTAATGTAGATATAATTACTAAACGAACCTATATTTTAATAATTATGTGTAAAATTCACATCAGTTATAATGAAAATGCTATAATAAAATAAGATCTCTACTGTCAATGAGATGTGGGTGAGTTGGTTAAGTGGTTTCATTGTTTCAAGCCCCATCCAGGCTCAACTCTCTGAAAAGGCATATGAGGTCGATTGTGGCCATTGGTTGTATTCTCAAGACCCTTAATCATTGTTGGATATTATCAAGGTAGCTGCTAATATATGTTATACATGTGGTATTACATGGGGATTTGGGCCCCCAATTATGTCCTAGATCAGATCAAGCTCTGGCTAAAAACCATCTTATACTAAAAGAACAAGATCTCTGCTTATGAAAGTTTCAATTTAATCTTTAAATTTGAAATTATGCTTCATCTAATCACCAAGAGAAATACACGCCACATATGTATTATTATTGGGGTGTGTGTGTGTGTGTGTGTGTGTGTAATTTGAAACCAGCAATAATTAAAATTAGTAGCTTCATTTCATAAAATAAAAACTACTTGGAATTAAATATTTTTATGATGAAAAACATCAAGAGATAATTTTTAATTTAGAAGGAAGCATAAGTGCAATAGCTATGGGTGGGAGATAACTATTGGATCCCATTTCAATTTTTAAATCCTCTTTTTGAGAGGTATAATAATGGGTTTTAATTGAGAGCACATCAAAAAAAAATCTTCCCAAAGCTAGGGTTTAATGAATTACCAAGCTTTCCTATTTTATTGATAACAAAATTGCTAACAACTTTGTTTGGCACTATAACAATGAGAAGGGTGTAATAATCAAGTCCTTTATAAGAAACACAACCATAAGGGATGAAATATGAATTGCATTGCTTGACTATAAAATTTTATACCTCTTGTTCCTCGATAGTTTGAGGAATCTGCATGGCACACAAAGTTAACCTTGGTTCTTAATGTTGAAATGAGTACCATGTCTTTGAATTCTTAAGGATAGTAACACATATCCCAAGCCATTATGTGGAACACTTATTTTCCTTCATGTTTAACCAAATAAATTAATCAATAATCTTTTCTAACATGTTATATGTAGCTTTATATGGAGGTCCGATTCCAATATATGTATGTATGTATGTATGTATGTATGTATGTATGTATGTATGTATGTAAGGTAGCTTGCTATCAGGACCTTCACGCATCGCTTCTGTGTTGCACTACTGCAGAAGCCTGGTGCACCCCAACAAAGCACATATTAAATTAATTAATCTTTTAACTTATTTAGACAGATATATTGCGAAGGATTTTATTTGTTGGCGATGTAAAATATTCATGACCATTTGATTAGGTGGCCTTAAATAAATATATTATAAAGCTATATTAAACATAATTGATTCATATACCTTTCTTTGACATGTCACATTAATTGATAGTTTTATAGTTTTTTTTATCAATTTCCGCATACCATTTTTTTTATTACTTTCTCTATCAATTTTTCATGTTTATCAGAAAAATGTGGGATCAATTTTTGGATTGATTTTTCCAATCAATTTTTTTAATTTTAAAAGTAACATTTAAATAGATATTAAATATAAAAGTAAAATTATATAGTGACATTCAAATGGACGTCAAATTTAAGGTTCAACTTAATTGTGAACAACTCACTCTATAACTCTTCCCTCTTACAATTGTAGATTACCTATTGGCGTAATTAACTTTCTAAAAAAAAGATTTAGAAATATGATTCCATGTATTATGAAAAGATGCACTTCTATTATATTATAATGTAAATATCTTAGTGTATTATGTATAAATGTATTTTAATTAAATTGTAACATAAATATCTTTTTTTTATAATTGATTTTTAGGGATTATGGAGCCCCTTCCCAATAACATAAAAAACTTTAAAAACTAAACTGGCTTAGTTTGATAGTAGAGCCGTCAAGGCATCTGACCTGAAAACTCCAAACAAAACCAGCTTACTGAAAGTATTCAAATTCTTCCACTCTACATCTAAAAAACATAATTTACCAAAACATAATACTAAAAATACTACATCTCACCCTTTTTGACTCTAATGTGAGAGCAAAGTATCCTGGTAGTGGAACTTGGAATGAAACATCCTTTTTTTTCCCTCTTACTACCATCCATTCTTCTTCTTTACCCAAATTACTTGAATTCAAATTTTGGTTTACACCACGTTCCACAGATGAGCCTCTACTCACCTTATTATTGTTATCAAAATCTATAAAAATTCTTTCATCTGATCAAACAGAACCCTAACAAAATTCATCCATGAAAAATTCAAAGATGAACCATCAATTTCCAACAGATTACCCAGGGATCTCCCAATAATCGACAACAACGGTCTTTGTTCAAAATTGAAGAGAAAGATATGACAACTTCACCCAAATGGGTCTGAGAGAAAGGTTTTCAGTCAATGGATTAAAATATGGAAACCAAGTCTTAAGAAAAAGAAGATGACGATCACAACTCCAATATTTAGCATGTAAAATTTTATTACGATCAACAAGGTTATCAAAAACCACAATGAAAAAACCTTTTCACAAGGGTAAATTTTCAAATTGCTCTCCAAAATACGCTGCCATGTATTCAAAAGCCATTGATGAAGAGCAGGAAGAGAAGGCCAAAACCTATTGAAATGATAAACTAAACCCCTTTATACATACCATTCCTCACCTTATAGCACCTCTCTAGAGCCTCCACAAAATTCACAACCAAGAAATCCTTAGCCTCTTTCAAAACCTTAAACTTCTCTTTCTCAAAAACCAAATTACCAACAGAGGACCTAGCTGCGCTAAAACCCTATTTTATTGGGGTGGATGGCTACCAGATCACCCACACACTCATCTTCCCCACCCCCAAATCTGCAAATGCCTCCATTTACCCAAAAATCTTCAAGATCCTCCCCTTTAGAAAAAAGGGCGACACCCTATATTCTTCATGCCTAGCTAACTCAAAATGTCGCTCCTAAAATTCCAAAGGAAAACTCCCCTCTAACTTCATCACCATCTTGTTGGATGGCTTGGGGAAAGCACTATCCATAGAGGCGTGCAGCTTCGACATTAGTGATAGAACTATCTTCGCATAAAGTGGATCTATTTCATTGATTTTTTTTTAACATAAACATCTCAATGCATTATGAATATTTGAATTTCAATCATATTATACTATTTAGAAACATTTAACTAGGCTTAAAACAAATCAAAAATTAAACATAATTATATTTTTTAAAATTAGAGTAAATGAGGGCTTATAAAGGTATCTTAAATATTGGAAGATTTGGATGTAGTGGTCAAACTCTGATAGTGGAAATCAAGGTTTCCTCTCAATACAAAAAGAACCCTAAAAATGCATAGTGAACAAGGGACCTTGTCCAAATTGTCTTCAAGGTGTTTCTAGGCTTCATAATTATAGTGACTGCTTTTTTGGGAAGTGTCAAACAAGGACAAACATTTTAACTAAGTAGTTTAATCAAATCAAGACCTTTGAAACCTTTTTTAAATTTTTGAGACTTTGTTTTAATCATCAAGAAAATATGCACTTATTCTCTTTGTCCTTAATGGATAGATAGATATGAAATCAAGGAAGAGCTAAGCTTCTTCGATGTTTTTTAGGGCCCTAAATAGTTCAATATATTGATAACAACACTCCAATAATTGTAGTGATTCCTACACTAAGAAATCCAATGCAATACAATATATAATATACAATGACTTATCTCCAAATTCTTCCTTAATTTCTATAATATGCTTGTAGATACTCAATAGATTTTTACAAATAATAAAATACTTTTTTTTTCAAATGATCTCTAGATGCCTAAAGGAATTAAGCTTAAGCGTACCTTAAACTCTTGAAGAAAACCCCAATGTAGCTATGAATCCTAAAAGAATATTATTTCCTTTTTTATACACACACAAGCGAGTGCCAATATTAATAATATGTGATAATCTCTCACAAAATTCACCTTTAATGTTTTGAAGTGCAATATTTATTCTAGCCAACTTTATTCTATCATGATATCTTTTGTGTACTCTTACACTAACGCCATCAATGCTAGTTGCATTATTTTTTTGGGTCATCACCACCTTGATCTTCTATGAGATGATCGATGATACTTGACACATTTTTTTATTTTTATTTTCCTTTCATGTTTTTTCTTAGCATTCTTTCTTCTCTCTCTTTTCTATATACTTATCTATTCATTTATAACTTAGTTTTCTATTATTTCATTCTCCTCCTATCATCTTCTCTTGCCATTTTCACTAACTTAATTTTTTTAATCTTCTTAACCTCCTTATGCTAATCTTTTTCACCCTTTTCACCTTTTTTTTGCCTCTACATTACTCTTGTTTAACCCCCACAACTATTTAGACTAGATATTTACTCGAGTCACATCCCTTCAAGTTCCACCTTTTTGTACATGCCATCTTTAGGTACTTTGGCTTCTAAAGGAATTAAATTCCACTCCTGGCTAGTCTTTTGTCTACAAAGAGCTTGCACATAAGAACTGGTACTTCTTTCAATAATTTGCCACTAGGTCCATCCAAGAAATCAATCTTTGTGCCATCAAAACTTTTGCACACATGTAATGTCCAAATAATTAGGAATGTCCATCTAAAGTAGTCTTAAACCAATATAAAATTGCCATTGTCCAAGGTTTTTCAATTTCTTCAAGTGTTTTCAACTTCTCCGCAATCAACTTGAACAATAATTTTTCAAATGTATCAAAAAATTATTCATTGTGTGCTCTAAATAAATATTCTTGCATCAATGGTAAAGCTTCATTAGTCATTTTTGCTTCTGCAATTAAAAAAATTATGAGTAAGTTATCCTACCATGCTTTTATTTTTGTTAGTGTAGGAATATAAAAAAATAATGTATACTTTCCCCTAGCCATTAGTTAGCCAAATCTTGTGCCACACCACCCAATGTTGAAATAAAATGCAATCCTTGGTACAAATTTATCTGGGTTCGTAAAGACTTCGGTTAGAGTTATTTCTATGTAGGGGTTAATATTTAGTTATGTTTCTTATTCAAATCTTGCAAACGTAAATTTTAAATTAGGTATATGCTTTATGTTCTAATCTCATACACTAAACACATATATTTTATAAATTATATCTTTATTCATATACCATAAAAATCGTTACAATGTCGCATATACTCTTTATCTCTATACCAGCACTTTCTTTATTACAAAAAATTTGGATGTTCTTCCTTCAATGAATATAATAGTTCAATTTAATAAAACATAGTGTGCTTTGAATCAAATGGTTTTCCAGCTTAAAACATTACGAAATGTATAAATGAGACTTATGAAAGGAGTATTTGGCTACCATAAATTGTAAGGCCTAAATTTGATAGTCGACTCTACTTATCATAATTTTTTTTAAAGACAATTATCTATTCAATATTGCCCTTCATATGTTATTATAATTAATAGTAGAGGAAGGAAATAGTGAGGGCAAAAATTATGGGAAGCATAACTCTCTCAATATTTTATCTAAGATCAAGTGTAATATTCATTATTATCAATTTAATATATGATAAATATTCAATAAATCACATGATATTAAATTTATTTCTTTATAACGAAGTTCTAGACAATAACTAGTTATTGGGGCCTTCACGCATCACTTCTATTTTACACTATTTCAGATGTCTGGTGCACCCCAAACCACCAAATAAAGTATTCAATTAAATTAAAAATGTCAATTGGAAAAACCTCCATTTTTAGTATCATGTCTTAGCGTGAATCATGTCCAAAGAGCATCCTCTTTATACCAAGTCAATCCAAACCATTATCCATGCATTAGAGATAGAAATATGAGAGAAATGAATCAAATATACATTATTCTTCTTATAGCCTTCTTTATGTAGATGGTTACCCTTCCAGAGATGTCCCTTGGTATAATTTTCTTCACTTTTTTAAAATTCTATAATAAAATTATCTTGGGTAGGAGTGTACGTTGGCCAAATTATAATCCATCACTATTAATACGTGTTTGCTTGATTGACACCCTATAGCCATGTGTTGAATTGTTTGTGTTACGTCTTAGGCTTGGGGGTTGATGAGGGGCATAGATTCATGATGAAATCATATGGTTTGGATGTGAGATTTACCTACTCCTCTTCCCCCGTTTTCCTCCCCAACCAATTGTTTGGTTTCTAATTTATGAAAAGATTGTTGTTGTTAATTTTTTGTGCCATGAAAAAAATTTGATACTTCTTATATAAATTTGAAGCCCATAACAAAATTGCAAAAATAAGAAAATTAAAATCAAATAAAATCTCAAACATGTGGAAGCAGGGACGGAGGGCATGTGTTGGTATCCTCAATTTCTTTTTAGGTTTGATTAATATTAAAGTGAAAATACATAAAAAGTGTAAAGCAATCTCTAGTGTAAAATAATCACTTTTATAACTTTTATTAAAAAATTTAGGCCCGTAATAAATGGAGAGTTAATATTATTTTAATTTAATGGTTAAGATATGTTTTAAAATTCATTTGTCTTTCTTTTTATTTTGAAAAGTTATTTATTAATAAAGTGAAGTGTAGTGATATATATAAATAGTTATGATAATTTTAAAAATAGAAAAAATATTAAAAATCATTTTCAGACTCAAATTGTTGTATGGTTTTCAAAAATCTTTAAAAACATTTAGTTAGATAGGATAGGTTATATATGAATTAAACTTTTTGATACATTCATTTTGGCACAAATAAAATTTCAAATGGTGTTATAAATCAAAATTTATGATCTTTGGAAGTTCATTCTCCTCATCAAAAGATGAGATTGAATTTGATTCAATTTTCTAATATAGTGTAGATCTTTAAATACATGTACAGTATAGATGTAATGATGATTGGATGTAATTATGGGTAAGATAGGTTTTCATAAATATAGATATCAAAAATAGTTAAGAGTAAATACTATTAATTGATGATTAAGAAAAAATAAAAAGAAAATTATTAACAGTAAGTGTGGCTATATTATTGCATAGAGAAATTCAAAGTTATGTGAGAATACCTAAAGGTAGAGGAAAAAATTAGTGAGAGTGTATATTGCTGATTTAGTAAAGGATGTTTACAGATTAGATTGGATGAGTAGAAATTAATGGTATGAATAAATGTGTAAAATGTATTGTCATAAGAGGTATAGTAAAGGATGTGAGTATTAAAAAAAATATAATTATATTTGTGCTAGGATTTTGTAAGTTGTTGGGAGAAAAATTAATAATTGGTTTAGAATTTTTTATTTTTTTATTTGATACCTTAGTAGATCTTTGGATTGAAGTTTGAGTACTGTGGCAAGTTGTATTATTAGTATTAGGAAAAATATTAATATTCTTGTAATGGTTACTCTCTTATATCCTCAACATAAGTGGTAGTTGAGAAATATAGGAGAGAAGAAGTTGATACATATTAATAAAATGAATAATACACACACACACACACACACACACACACACACACACACACACAAAACATTTCAAATTCAATTTTACAAATACAAAGCATAAGTTATTTATCTTAAGTATTGTTAAAACCTATTTTAATCATTTTATCGAGGACGTTTTTTCTGTTACTAAGATGAGTAACATGAGGTGTAGAAGTATTCTAATATCCCCAAGAACATCATCAATTCATCAACAATTCGATATAGTGGATCAATCTTTAGATTATTTTCCTCTCTAGCACATCTTCCTCTAGTAGCATTAGGTAGACACCTCATAGGCTTTAATCTACAACATAAGGTCTCTCATGCTTACGTGAACATTTTGAGATTTTTCAAGGTTTCTTTAGTCAAATCACTCAAAAATGTATTTAAAAATCTTCTTCATGTGTTTGAATATGTTGGGTGTCATAGTTGTGATACCCTGATGCATATTGCATTGAGCCAGAAAAACATGAAACATTAAAACAAAATTGTGACTATAAATAAAAACTTAAGTTAATTTAAAATATCATTTTTTTTCAATTATAATTCCAAAATAAGAAATATAAAATTTCATATAACATTTAAATAAATATTAACTTTAAATTTATATAAAATAATCATAATTATGATTATAATTGTGTATTGAATTTTGACCATTTGCATAGATGGGTGCCAACAATAACAAGGGCGCCATGCACCAAGTCCCTGTGGGGTAGATTGAGGACATACGTGATATTTTTAGGGCTCGATGTGATGTTTTTTAACAATAGAATGCAAAAAAAATATAGTTAAATGTAGCTCATATGCAATTTACAACATCAATAGATTAGGCAAAACAAAATTGTTTTCTAGTGAGGATTTTGATTTGTTGTGCATGGCACCTTTCAGATTTTGAGTTATAACATATATTATACTAAAATTCTAATTTTCACAAATTTTTGAAACAACCATCTAAAAATATGATATTAAAAAATCACATATGAGATAAGAAAGTCCATGAACATGACCCCTATAATGCAAATATAACAAAAAAAACAATGTGAAATTTTTAAAATAAAATAAATAAATAAATACATACCAATTCCTTGACTCTTGTTTAAGAGATTCTTCAATACTTGATCTTTTATTTGTGATTATAACTGCAAATCATGGCATGCCTATTTTTTTAGAAATGAAAAATAAACTGCACCATTAAGCTAATACACAAGATTAGAAGAACTATAAATGTGACCTTTGTAGTACACTCATAACCACAAAAAATCTTAAGTTTAGAAAGTATTGGGCAAATACTTTGAACCTGGGCATGGGCATGGAAAATTGGATGGGTTTGTATGGTAAATATCTTGAAGAAAACCTTGATTTGACTTAAATTGCATACAATATTCAAATAAAATAAGTAGACAGAGACCCAAAAGGTGAACACATTTGAATATTGTGGCAAACATTCATTATAAACATATTAAATTCAATTGTCATAATTTCATCATAAATAATGATGAATAAGGTTGTCTATCTGCAAATGTGTTTCCCATATGATTATTCTTCATCTTCACCACCACCTACATTGCATGAATTGTGATTGAACAATGGAATATAAAACAACATTCTCATACACAACCTCAAAAAATATTAAGACAAAACTCTCCCTGTGCCGAACCTGGCAGACTACATGCCTAGGAGATCCTTCCTTCCTACCTTTTTTGGCCAATAAACTACCCTTTGCCAACCAAACTCTATTGAATCTAATGAAAACATTTCACATTCTAGATAACTCCATCACCCGCACACTCATCTTCCCCACCCCCAAATCTGCAGACGCCTCCATTTGCCAAGAAATCTTCAAGAATCTCCCCTTCAGAATAAAGGGCAGCACCCTATATTCTCCATGCCTAACCAACTCAGACATCAGCGATAGAACTATCTTTTCATAAAGTGGATCTATTTCATTGATTTTTTTGTAACATAAACATCTTAATGCATTATGAATATTTGAATTTCAATCAACTTATACTATTTAGAAAAATTTAACTAGGCTTAAAACAAATTCAAAATAATAAATCAAACATAATTAATTTTTTAAAATTAGAGCAAATGAGGGCTTATAAATGTATCTTAAATATTGGGAGATTTGGATGTAGTGGTCAAACTCTAATAGTGGAAATCAAGGTTTCCTCACAATACAAAAAGAACCATAAAAATGCATAGCGAACAAAGGACCTTGTCCAAATTGTCTTCAAGGTGTTTCTAGGCCTCATAATTGTAGTGACTAATTTTTGGGGAAGTGTCAAACAAGAACAAACATTTTAAACAAATACATTCATCAAATCAAGACCTCTGAAACCTCGTTTAAATTTTTGAGAATTTGTTTCAATCATCAAGAAAATATGCACTTATTCTCTTTGTCCTTAATGGGTAGATAGATCTAAAATCAAGGAAGAGCTAAGCTTCTTCGATATTTGTCAGGGCCCTAAATAGTTCAATATATTGATAACAACACTCCAATAATTGTAGTGATTCCTACACTAATAAATCCAATGCAATACAATGTATAATATGCAATGATTGATCTCCAAATACTTCCTTGATTTCTATAATATGCTTGTAGATACTCAATAGATTTATACAAATAATAAAATACTTTTTTTCTCAAATGATCTCTAGATACCTAAAGGAATTAAGCTTAAGTGCACCTTAAACTCTTGAAGAAAATCCCAATGTACCTATGAATCCTAAAATAATATTATTTCCTTTTCTATATACACACAAGTGAGTGCCAATATTAATAATATGTTATAATCTCTCACAATATTCACCTTCAATGTTGTGAAGTACAATATTTATTCTAACCAACTTTATTCTATCATATCTTTTGTGTATTCTTACCCTAACACCATCAATGCTAGTTGTATTATTTTTTTGGGTCATCACCACCTTCATCTTCTATGAGAGGATCGACGATACTTGACACATTTTTTTTTTAAAATTTCCTTTCATGTTTTTTCTTAGCATTCTTTCTTCTCTCTCTTTTATGTATACTTATCTATTCATTTATAACTTAGTTTTCCATTCTTCCATTCTCTTCCTATCATCTTCTCTTGCCATTTTTACTAACTTAAATTTTTTTATCTTCTTAACCTCCTTGTGCTAATCTTTTTCACCCTTTTCACCTTTTTTTTGCCTCTACATTACTCTTGTTTAACCCCCTCAACTATTTAGACTAGATATTTACTCGAGTCACATCCCTTCAGGATCCACCTTTTTATACATTCCATTCTTAGTTATTTTGGCTTCTAAAGGAATAACATTCCACTCCTAGCTAGTCATTTGTCCACAAAGAGCTTGCACATAAAAACCAGTACTTCTTTCAAGAATTTGCCACTAGGTCCATCAAAGAATTCAATCTTTGTGCCATCAAAAATTTTGCATGAATGTAATGTATAAATAATTAGGAATTTCCATCTAGATTAGTCTTAAACCAATATAAAATCACCCTTGTCCAAGGTTTTTCAATTTCTTTAAGTGTTTTCATTTTCTCCGCAGTCAACTTGATAGGTTTATTGATCCATAATCTACTATTTTTTTTCCATGTTTAGTGTGTTTTATATAATCTACAGGAACAATAACTTTTAAAATGTATCAAAAAATTATTCATTGTGTGCTCTAAATAAATATTCTTGCATCAATGGTAAAGCTTCATTAGTCCTTTTTGCTTCTGCAATTAAAAAAATTATGAGTAACTTATCCTACCATGCTTTTATCTTTGTTAGTGTAGGAATATAAAAAAATAATGTATACTTTCCCCTAGCCATTAGTTGGCCAAATTTTGTGCCACACCACCTAATGTTGACATAAAATGCAATCCTTGGTACAAATTTATATGGGTTTGTAAAGACTTCGGTTAGAGTTATTTCTATGTAGGGTTTAATATTTAGTTATGTTTCTTATTCAAATTTTGAAAACATAAATTTTAAAGTAGGTATATGCTTTATGTTCTAATCTCATACACTAAACACATATATTTTCTAAATTATATCTTTAATCATATACCATAAAAATCATTACAATGTCACATATACTCTTTATCTCTATACCAACACTCTCTCTATTACAAAAAATCTGGATGTTCTCCCTTCAATCAATATAATAGTGTAATTTAAAAAAACATGGTGTGCTTTGAATCAAATTGTTTTCCAACTTAAAACATTACGAAATGTGTAAATAATTTAACTAGTTTGCTTACCATAGATTATAAGGCCTAAATTTGATAATCGACTCTACTTATCATAAATTTTTTTAAAGACAATTATCTATTCAATATTGCCCTTCATATGTTATTATAATTCATAGTACAAGAAGGAATTAGTGAGGGAAAAAATTATGGGAAGCATAACTTTCTCAATATTTTATCTAAGATCAAGTGTAGTATTCATTCTTATCAATTTAATATATGATAAATATTCAATAAACCACATGATATTAAATTTATTTCTTTATAAGGAAGGTCTAGATGATAGCTAGTTATCAGGGCCTTCACACATCACTTCTATTTTACACTATTTTAGATGTCTGGTGCACCCCAGACCACCAAATCAAGTATTCAATTAAATTAAAAATGTCAATTGCAAAAACCTCCATTTTTAGTATCATGTCTTAGCGTGAATCATGTCCAAAGAGCATCCTCTTTATACCAAGTCAATTCAAGCCATTATCCATGCATGAGAGAGAGAGAGAAATATGAGAGAAACGAATCAAATATACATTATTCTTCTTATAGCCTTGTTTATGTAGATGATTACCCTTCTAGAGATGTCCCCTGGTATATTTTTCTTCACCCTTTTTAAAATTCTATAATAAAATTATCTTGGGTTGGAATGTACATTGGCCAAATTATAATCCATCACTATCAATACTTGTTTGCTTGATTGACACCCTATGGCCATGTGTTGAATTGTTTGGGTTACCTCTTAGGCTTGGGGGTTGATGAGGGGCATAGATTCATGATGAAATCATATGGTTTGGATGTGAGATTTACCTACTCCTCCCTCGTGTTCCTCCCCAACCAATTTTTTGGTTCCTAATTTATGAAAAGATTGTTGTCGTTAATTTTTTGTGCCATGAAAAAAATTGA
Source organism: Torreya grandis (assembly GCA_037957365.1). NCBI lineage: Eukaryota > Viridiplantae > Streptophyta > Pinopsida > Cupressales > Taxaceae > Torreya > Torreya grandis. Next base: position 2,934,415 of record JARHVA010001499.1, on the reverse strand, counting down.
TACTTCTTATATAAATTTGAAGCCCATAACAAAATTGAAAAAAATAAAATAAATGCTCAAACTTGTGGAAGTAGGAAGGGAGGGCATGCGTTGGTCTCTTCCATTTATTTTTAGGTTTGATTAAGATTAAATTGAAAATATATAAGAAGTTTAAAGCAATCTCTAGTGTAAAACAATCACTTTTATAACTTTTATTTAAAAAGTTAGGCCCATAATAAATGGAGAGTTCATATTATTTTAATTTAATGGTTAAGAAATGTTTTAAAATTCATTTGTCTTTATTTTTATTTTGAAAAGTTATTTATTATTAAAGTGAAGTGTAGTGAAATATATAAATAGTTACGATAATTTTAAAAATTGAAAAAAATATAAAAAATCATTTTCAGACTATCAAATTGTTGTATGGTTTTCAAAAATCTTTGAAAACATTTAGTTAGATAGGACATGTTATATATGAATTAAACTTTTCGATACATTCATTTTGGCACAAATAAAATTTCAAATGGTGTTATAAATCAAAAGTTATGATCTTTGGAAGTTCATTCTTCTCATTAATAGATGAGATTGAATTTGATTCAATTTTCTACTATAGTGTAGATATTTAAATACATGTACTATATAGATGTAATGATGATTGGATGTAATTATGGGTAAGATAGGTTTTCATAAATATAAATATAAAAAATAGTTAAGAGTAAATACTATTAATTGATGATTAAGAAAAAAGAAAAAGAAAATTATTAGCAGTAAGTGTGGCTATATTATTGCATAGAGAAATTCAAAAGTTATGTGAGAATACCTAAAGGTAGAGGAAAAAATTAGTGAGAGTGTATATTGTTGATTTAGTAAAGGATGTTTACATATTAGATTTGATGAGTAGAAATTAATGGTATGAATAAATGTGTAAAATGTATTGTGATAAGAGGTATAGTAAATGATGTGAGTATTAACAAAAATATAATTATATTTGTGCTAGGATTTTGTAGGTTGTTGGGAGAAAAATTAATAATTTGTTTAGAATTTTTTTTCATCTTTGATACCTTAGTAGATCACTGGATTGAAGTTTGAGTACTATGGCAAGTTGTATTCTTAATATTAGGAAAAATATTAATATTCTTGTAATGGTTACTCTCTTATATCCTCAACATAAGCAGTTGTTGAGAAATATAGGAGAAAAGAAGTTGATACATATTAATAAAATGAATTATATATATATATATATATATATATATATATATATATATATATATATATATATATATATATATATATATATATATATATATATATAGAGAGAGAGAGAGAGAGAGAGAGACAGACACACACACAACCTTTCAAATTCAATTTTACAAATACTTAGCGTAAGTTTTTTATCTTAAGAATTGTAAAAACTTATTTTAATCATTTTATCGAGGATTTTGTTACTAAGATGAGTAACATGAGGTGTAGAAGTATTCTAATACCCCCAAATAACATCATCAATTCATCAACAATTCCATATAGTGGATCAATCTTTAGAGTCTCTTCCTCCCTAGCACGTCTTCCTCTAGTAGCATTAGGTAGACACCTCATAGGCTTTCATCTACAACATATGGTCTCTCATGCTTACATGAACATTTTAAGATTTTTCAAGGTTTCTTTAGTAAAATCACTCAAAATTTTTTTTAAAAATCTTTTTCATGCGTTTGAATATGTCGGGTGTCATAGTTGTGATAACCTGATGCATACAACATTGAGCCAAAAAAACATGAAACATTAAAACAAAATTGTGACTATAAATAAAAACTTAAGTTACTTTAAAATATCATCATTTTTCAATTATAATTCCAAAATAATAAATATAAAATTTCATATATCATTTAAATAAATATTAAATTTAAATTTAAATAAAATAAACATCATAATTATGAGTATAATTGTGTATTGAATTTTGACCATTTGCATAGATGGGTGCCAACAATAACAAGGGCGCCATGCGCCAAGTCCTTGTGGGGTAGATTGAGGACATACGTGATATTTTTAGGGCTCGATGTGATGTTTTTTAGCAATATAATGCAAAAAAAAACGGATAGTTAAATGTAGCTCATATGCAATTTACAACATCAATATATCAGGGAAAACAAAATTATTTTCTAGTGAGGATTTTGATTTGTTGTGCATGGTACCTTTAATATTTTGAGTTATAACATATATTATACTAAAATTCTAATTTTCACAAGTTTATGAAACAACCATCAAAAAATATGGTATTAAAAAATCACAGACAAGATAATAAAGTCCATGAACATGACCCCTACAATACAAATATAACAAAAAATAAAACAATATGAAATTTTAAAAATAAAATATATAAATAAATATCAATGCCTTAACTCTTGTTTAAGAACTTCCTCAATACTTGATCTTTTATTTGTGATTAGAACCACAAATCATGGCATGCTTATTTTTCTAGAACTGAAAAATAAACTGCACCGCTAAGCTAATACATAAGATTAGAAGAACTATAAACGTGACCTTTGTAGTACACTCATAACCACAAAATATCTTAAGTTTAGAAAGTAAAGGGCAAATACCTTGACCCTGGGCATGGGCATGGAAAATTGTGTGGGTTTGTGTGGTAAATATCTTGAAGAAAACCTTCATTTGACTTAAGTTGCATACAATATTCAAATAAAATAAGCAGACAAAGACCCAAAAGGTGAACACATTTGAATATTGTGGCAAACATTCATTATAAACATATTAGATTCAATTGTCACAATTTCATCATAAATAATGATGAATAAGGTTGTCTGTCTGCAAATGTGTTTCCCATATGCTTATTCTTCATCTTCACCACCACCTACATTGCATGAATTGTGATTGAACAGTGGAATATAAAACAACATTCTCATACACAACCCCAAAAAATAATAAGATAAAGCTCTCCCTGTGCCGAACCTAACAGACTACATGCCTAGGAGATCCTTCCTTCCTACCTTTTTTGTCTGATAAACGACCCTTTGCCAACCAAACTCTACTGAATCTGATGATGTAGGAAAAATAGAGCATAACAGAAAATAGAAAATAAGAACACAAACCCTCAGATTACTACAGCAATCATAAAAACAATATTTTATTATTCTTTCTTGATCTTGCAGATCTTCTTGATCTTGCTTTTCTTTCTATTACAATCTGCACCCACGAGTCCTTTAAGTAGATTTTAAAACAAATAATAATTAAAAAAGCAAATTGAAGACTAAATTTAGTCTTTGCATGCAAAATGCTTAACTCTCTAACTGCTTGAGCTAACTGTTTGATAACTGTTGTGCATGCATGAGGAGTGGAGAAATTATCTCTTGTTAATCTTTAGTTTCTAACAGTCCCCCTTAATTTCTACCACTAACTACTTCAGCATTTACAATGCCTAAATTTTGTATTGAGATAATCAAAGGTCTCCTTAGCTAATACCTTTGTGAATATATCTACCAATCATGCAGAATGCACCGCCTTGTGAAATGCATCGCCTTATATGTGGAATACACCACCTTGTGAAATACATCACCTTATATGTGGAATACACCACCTTGAAAAATACATTGCCTTATATGTGGAATACACCACCTTGTGAAATACATCGCCTTATATGTGGAATACACCACCTTACAAAATACATCGCTTTATATGTGGAATACACCACCTTGTAAATTTTGGTCTGATCTTGAACACATTTGATGCCTCTTCTTTTTGGCATTCGAAACAGTCTCTTGGTAACTCACTCCTCTTATCCTTGGCGTTAGATGTATCTTCGAAGCAATCTATCCACACTTTTGTGCTCTCTTCTTCCAGCGGCTGCTTTAGTTGGTTCTAACAACATATTTAGAGCAAGGTCTCATCTACCATCTCTCACTCATAGAGCTCTCCACGCTCCTCTTTCTCTTTACCACTGACCTTGGCAGTCTTCTTCTCAGCTACTCGGCTCTATTCAACACTGGTTGGGGCTCCTCCTTTCCTACGGTCTCCTTTAACCTTCACACCTACCTTCTCTTGACAACAGGGGACCTTTATCGGGCTAACTTTACAGCGAAGCCAATGCAGAGTATCCGCATCTACGTCTAAAATAATAAAAAATCTAACAACGGTCTTTCTCCTGTAAGCACTGAAAGTTGTGGCTTACTTTCCTCTTTGGTAGCGGCTAGGAGACCTCCTTTGACTCTGCTGACTGCAGCTGGAATCTCCACCAATCTGGCTGGTAGGCAGTGCCTTTTCACCTTCTACTAGTTTATTTGGCTTATTTGCACTCCAGGACGGATCCTACTAGATGCTTCTTCTTCAGCTTCGAGGATCTGCTTCAATGAACCTGTGCTTTCAATTTGCTGGCTATTGCATTGACTTCTACCATGTCCTTGCAACACACCTACGCTCTCGAACCTGTCTCTCATAAGTTGTTCTATCAAATGAAAACATTTCACACTCTAGACAACTCCATGATGTCATCAATATTAGCCCAGACATTGTGAGAATGAGAAATTCTAGTAGTGAATGGAGAAATTAGGAAATGTTTGACATCGGTGAAAGGCATGGCAGAGTTTTTTATGTACACAAATATCACTTTCCAGTGAAGGGCTCCTAAGAAAAATACCAACCTTTAGAATGGTAAAAATATATTAATACATGGCTAGGCATAAGTAGTACTAACCTTTTATTGTGTGATCAGTAGCTCGTGTCCTATACCTGGAATATCTTGACTGTGCATTTCAGAATCATTATGATCATGACCATTTGGCTCTCCACTAAATCTTTCAACAATAATGATGAGATTAGAGTTACCTTGCAGTGTGGTCCTTTGCATGCATTGCTTTTGAACTTGACACAAGTCACTCATGGTTTCATCCTCATATTTGAGTGCTCTAGTCTCTTTGTTGACAAAAATGGTGGTCTAAAAGTTAGTGGGGAGTTTCAAATTTGTGTAATGAAGGAAGTGCTTTAGGAGAAATATCATTTTTGTGAAGAAATAGAAAATGGCTTGACTAATTTTCTTGTTCTCTATAAAAATTTGCCCAATTTGGTGCAATTTTTTAAGGTGTTGCAGCAAAGGAAGAAATTGTGGTCAAAAAAATGTGCAGGGATGATAGGAATTATCAATATATTAAAAACAAAAGAATGGAATTGCAAAGAATTTGTGAACAGGAAAGGGAAAAAAAGCTATAAAAAATAAAGGTACGTTTGATCCATTACTTATTAGTCCTGAAGGGTGTTGTTGGCTTCATTTTCCTTTAACCAATGATTATTCATTATCATCTCAGACAATAAAAATATATTGATTTGTGCTATTCTGACAGTAAGTAAGTTGCAAGATATTTAATTAACAAAATAAAATAATATTGATCACTACTTTTGATTAGCTAAATATTATAGATGTTATTACAAATGCCATGCAGCTCAAGACACAACTTGGTTTTATTGTCAAATGAATGGGCTCTCTTTGCAGGGATGGGCAGTGCCCCTACTTCAAGACATCAGGCTCAGAATGATAATGATAGGTAATTGATTTTTTGTAGGGATGGTAGTAGATTCGACCACATTTACAATTACATGTCGGGTGGATTACCGCATGTTTCTAGTCTCTATGATGTAATTTTCTATGTAGTTGTTCTTTGTAGATAGTTATAAACCTATCGATCATGGGGTGAGCAGTCATTCCTAAAGTCATCTTTCCTCTAAAATCAAAAATTGTGCCTTCCAGTATTTTGAATATCTCTATTTTAGATGAGGCAGAAGGCATACAAATAGAAATGTTATTAAATTTCTCTTTGAAGTAGCTTTTCCCCTATCAAATTATTTTCCTTCGCTACTCTCATCTTCCTTATTATTCTGATCTCAATGGAGATAGCATCAGGCATAAGGTTATCTATCAAATGTTTAGGGTGAAAAAGGTTTATATTGCTTTTAGCATGCTTCTAACATGTGCAAGTGATTTTGTCTTTATCAGTGTGCATACATATCTAGCATCTAAATTTATATCAACGTAGTTGAAGGTTCCTCTGAAGTAATAATCTCATTGAGGACCGGCCAAGGGTAAGGATCCTTAGAATTACTTTGATCACCAACCACTAGCAAGGTATAATCTTTCATCATTGCTTGTCTTGAATCACTCCTGTATTGCTCAACAAGGCTCACATATCTATGTAGTCTTTGACTATTTTTTGGTAGCTCTTATCCAAGCAAGCTCCTCCACCACCTCTCTCATTGACAGCCATGCTTTTAATTTCACTTGCAAACATGCATGAGCTAATTTTGCCATATTCTCCATCGACTCTTGGTTTTCCTTATTTACTACATTGGGATCTAAAATTTTAGTCAAGTGGTTGTGGTTGATTGTGGATAGGAAATGGTCATATCAAGTGCACACAGTTCCATCTACAGGAAACAAAGATTTTATACCAGTGAGTAGCTCCACCAAAACCGCACCAAATCTAAAAACATCATTTTGTCTGTAAATTGATTGCTTCTTATGAACTTTGGATCCAAGTAGCCCCAAGTACCCACTACCATGGTGTTGAGGTGTGTTTCACTGGAAGGTCAAAGGTGAGAAACACCAAAGTCTATAAATTTTGGAGTGAATGTGTCGTCTAAAAGAATATTTGATGATTTTATGTCACCATGAAATATTGGCTGGGAAGATTAAAGATGTATATATGTTATAGCATCTACCAATTTAATGGCGATATGTTGTTGTGTTTCCCAAGTTAAATTCTTCTCCAATGAGTGTATATGTTCAAAAAGTGTTCCATTCGACACAAATTCGTATACTAGTAATGGGAATTGAGTTTGGAGGCAACAACCAAGTAATTTCACTATGTTTATGTGATTGATATGGGAAAAAATCAGAACTTCATTGATAAACTTGTCAAAAATTGCTTTGGGCATTTTGATGAAACTGATCTTGCACTACTCTGTAACCATCCAATTGTGAGTTAACTTCTTATACATGCCTATTTAATTCAAGCATTCCTTCTAGCCCTGCTTACCTTTTTGCTCAATCATGAAAGTAAAACCATTTCTCGATACCCATTAAGCTCTTCTATAATATACTGAAAAATATCCTGAGGTTGCTTTGTACGGAATTATACTTCCTTCTTTATGCCTTGTTCTAATTAGCCCTCCTTGCGTGCAAATCACCTTGTCCAGAGTAAATTACGGACTTTATAAGAAAACCAAGCACCATTCCAGATACCCATTACCTTCTTACAGGTGAATCAATCATTTTTTAGGGCACTTCTTTGGAGAAATTCACTTTTCCTATATTGGCCTATGCTCTTCCTTTCACATACACCTAGGATCCACTTGGCAATTGTTCTTTTCCATACTTATCCATACTGTGGCACCTTGCAACCACTACCAATAGTTTTATAACATCATCAAGGGTCAAATTACAAAGTTTCAAGAGTTTTCAAGATTTAAAACTCATTTTGAGGGTTTGAACCTAATTCAGGATTTTCCCATGACAGTCACAAGCCGAGAGCTTATTATTTTTTCTGGGAGTGTTTTATCTTGTTTCAAAGGTTCAAATAAATTTTATAACGTCTGTATTAGTTTCCTACACCTTATCCAATCATTCTTTAGGTTATATAAATTTTATAAGCTTGCCAATACTCAACAACTCAGTGTCTTTTGACTGTATTTTTATAACAGTCCACAGGGTTCTTAGTTTCTTTTCTATTTCAATGATTAACAGGGTTCCAAGATGATATACAAACATTTCAACATATAAAATACCTCCCCATTCATATTCTCTATCAAAGATGACTTGATCAAACCATTTACTATGCAAAACATGCAACTTTCTTGTCTTTTCCTATACATTGTCACCTACAGGCCTGAATTCCAACTGTGGAGTTTTAAGATATCAAAAGAGATTTTTAAAGCCTGTTTCTTCTTCCTTTAGGTTTATACTTGCATTTATACTTCTCTCCATATCATTATGAACTTCATGCAAACATTTATACATTGATTTTATCCTAGACAGTGGGCTGTAGTTTTTGGATGCCTGAATACCCTGTTTAGCCCTGTTTAGGCTTTTTATACATTCAAAGTACTTAAGATCTCTTGGTCACGTCATATTGGATTTTAAATTGTTCCCAACACATAAAATAACCAGTCTAAATGTAGCCTTCACAATTTTCTTTGAAGAATCATCATACACACTCACATACACATATATAGGCCTGTCACCAAAATTCACAAAGAAACCATATATGAAACAAATACATTCATTCTTCTTAGATCAAATAGAAGACTTACAGCTCAATATCAGATTCAGTTCCAGTGTCCCATGGCTTTCAAAGCCTTGATTTCTCCTTCACACATTCTTTGCTCCTTCTCTTCCCTTTAACATCTCTTGAATGAGGTCCTCCCTCACTGTTTCTCTTCTTTTCTCTACATTCTATCTTCTTTCCCTTGAATGAGAGAGCTTTTACTCTCTGTCCTTCTTCACTTCTATGCCCCTCTCATCCTCTCTTCTCTTATCCTCCTTTCTCCTTAATGAATTCTTCTTTTTTTCTCTTTTTAAGAACTTTCCTTCTAACTTCTATGCCCAAATTGGGCTTAAGGCAACAAAAGACTGTTTTTAAGTTTTAACAATTTACTAAGGTTGAAAATAGTTTCAACCATTTCCCCTTTATTTCCTCAACAATCTAACAATCACTTTTCACCTTTTTACTTTTCACTTTTTACCATTAAATTTACTCTTAAGGTGAAAATTTTTAATCTCACACAATTTGGAGGGAAAACTAAAATTTGAATTTTCATGCTAGAATTTCATTTGCATTTGCAACTAATCCTCCATGGTGCTATTGTAGATGCTCCTGCATCATACTCTCGCTCTAGAAAAGATTTGAACCGTAGTTCAAATGTCATGCTTCCCCCATACTTTAGCCTTCACTCGTATACCTAGATCCAAGGTCTTGTTGTCAATGCTTGTCTTTGTTTGAAATAGTCTTTGTCTTTCATCTTGTTGTTCTTCCTCTTCTGGTATGTTCTTCTCCTCATCTCTTTCTTAGCTGTCATCTCCCACTTCCATGCTTCTTCATCTTCATACATAGCTTCTAGATCTTCTTGTTGTTCTTCTTGGTTCATGAGCTTCTTCAATGACTCATGTATGTCATTCACTTCAGCAACCTTCATACCTGCATACAAAACATCAAAAGCCACCTTAGAATCAAAATCTTTAGGCCATGAAGCCTCTTGGCTGTCTTCACATGCTTGCTCTTTGACCAAAACTACCTTTGTCTCTTTGCTTTGCTCTTGTCTTGCTCCACTCTTCTCAATGCTGCCTTCACCATGGCTTGTACCTTCCTTCATCTCTCTTGAATTACCAAACAGCTCCTCTAACATCTTCAACTCTTCCTTTAGTGAGATCTCATCTATCTCACTATTCTCTTCATCAAACTTGGGCTGATCACACACAAGGATTACTTGCCCTTTATCTCTTATCTCATCTTTCTTAGCTTGTCTTCACATAAATCAACTTCTTCATCAATATACTCATCAAATACAATTGAAACACCCTTACCTTGTGTCTCCTTGCTTTCTTCAATTGCTGCCTGAAGCCATCTTGTTTGTCCTTACCTCAATTCATTTTTCATCCTCTTGGAACTCTCTCCTTGCTATACATTAGTTTTCATAGACATTTTCCCTTCCTCATTTGTCATGAAAGGATCATTAAATAATTCAAACACATCATCATTAACCAATTGTTTACCTTTTACCTCTTTGGTATACCTCTCAAGCGTCCTGTCTTCATGGAATTCTTCTTCCATACTCATCATCTCTCCTTCATTCTCTTGGCTGCTGGAATCACCTTCAATCCTCTTCCATTGACTTCTTGGTGTTGTTGTCTCAATACTCACATCTTTTCTCTTTGCCTTCTTAGGCACCCATACTTGTTTCTCCTTCTTACCATTTCTCTTCTCAAGCCATGTAGGCATCTTCCATCCTTGCTCTTGTACCAGTACTTCCTCTTGCTTGGGAGTTTGCTTCATCCACCATTTAGGCATCACATATCCATTGTTAATTGGAAACTTCACCTTTCTCTTTGCTTCTCTAACATGCATATCAACAATTTCATGCTTATAAGACAAATTAGTTTTTGAACACACCTTTACCTCCTTAATGGACTACTCCATTAATTCTTTGACTTGCATAACTTCTTGATTATTTGTGTTTTTTTCTTTCTTTATGCTTGGCTGCTCTCTTTCTTCTTATTGGCCTTCAATGGCATCATGGAATTCAGCTTCATCTTCCATCTCTTCTCTTGCTTATATGGAATCATCAACACCTTTCTTATGCATTAACCAATGCATCTCTTCTTCTTTATCAACAGCAGCAAACTCTCTTCTCTTTCTTGCACATTCACTTGTGCATTTGGTGTCTTCTCTTGCACCAATCTCTTCACTTTCCAAGGCCCTTCTCTTGACCTTCATAAGGCTGCTCATACCTGCATTTACCCACTCAAAGATAATATTAGAAATAAAAACAAGAGACCAAATTGTCTCCATGAGTGTTCTCTTCACCAACACTCTCATCTTCTCAAGTGCCCTTCCTGGCACTTCATCTTTTCTTTCTTCTCCTCTCTTGTCCTCCACAATGAGAACCTTCTTCTCAACTTCTTCCTCTTGCTGCCCACTTGGCAACCTTCTTATCTTCTTCAAGCCTCTATGGGCTTCTCTCTTCATGGCAATCTTCTTTTGCCTTCTTCTCCTTTTCACTAGGAGATCTATTGGCCACTTCAACCTCTTCTTTATTGGCCATACCCATGCTTGCTTGTCCATCTACATCCAAGACTCATACTCTTCTTTAATGTTAGCTAACTCTCTCTTCAAATTAGCAATCTCTTTATTAGTTACAAAGCTGTTCATACCTTTGATGCTTGCTTTCTTCTTGGTGCCCTCATGTACCATGCTGCTCTGTAGTGCCTTCATCAGCACTTCCATCTCTAAGATCTTCACCCAAGTCTTTTCTACCTTGGTCTCTTGATCCCTTATCTCACCCAAGCCTTTCTCCTTAACTAGTCTTTTGACAATCTCCTTGATCTCGCCTAGGCCTTTTGCATCCTAGTCTTTTGATCCTCTTCTCTCAATCCTGCAGCAACTCGTTATACATCACTTCATCAAACTCAAATCACAAATCCAAGATTACCTTGCTTTGGATCTTCCTCTTGAGCATTCACTTTCTCTCTTACTTTTTAGCTCTCCAAGCTTCAAACTCCATCCTTTACCTCACCTAAGTCTATTTCACCTTAGTCTTTCAACAAGCTACCCAAGCTTCTTCTTGGATCTTCACTAAGCCTTCCTTGGCTTCTTCTCCTCTTAAGCCTCAATGGCTTAGCTACCTTGAACCTACAACTTCTTCACTTGATTTCTTCTCAACTCAAATCAAATAGCAAAATTATTCATACCTTTTCTCCCCAGGGTCTTCTAGTGCTTTCTCCTACTAATCCTCTTGAGAAATCCTGTAACAACTCATTAGAAATCACAACCAACACACAAGTTACCAATTCCCAAGAGCTTCAAGATCTGATACCAAATGATAAAACTAATCTTGTACTACTCTATAACCATCCAATTGTGAGTTAACTTCTTAAACAGGCCTATTTAATTCAAGCATTCCTTCTAGCCCTGTTTACCCTAATTTTTAGCCATAAATTTTTATAGGTTAGCTCAATAATGAAAGTAAAACTATTTCTGGATACCCATTAATCTCTTCTATAACATACTGAAAAATATCTTGAGATTGCTTTGTACAGAATTGTACTTCCTTCTTTATGCCATGTTCTAATTAGCCCTCCTTGCGTGCAAATCACCTTACCCAAAGTAAATTAAAGACTTTATAAGAAAATAAATCACCATTCCAAATACCCATTATCTTCTTATAAGTGAATCAATCATTTTTTAGGGCACTTCTTTGGAGAAATTCACTTTTCCTATATTGGCCTATGCTCTTCCTTTCACATACACCTAGGATCCACTTGGCAATTGTTCTTTTCCATACTTATCCATACTGTGGCACCTTGCAACCACTACCAATAGTTTTATAACATCATCAAGGGTCAAATTACAAAGTTTCAAGAGTTTTCAAGATTTAAAACTCATTTTGAGGGTTTGAACCTAATTCAGGATTTTCCCATGACAGTCACAAGCCGAGAGCTTATTATTTTTTCTGGGAGTGTTTTATCTTGTTTCAAAGGTTCAAATAAATTTTATAACGTCTGTATTAGTTTCCTACACCTTATCCAATCATTCTTTAGGTTATATAAATTTTATAAGCTTGCCAATACTCAACAACTCAGTGTCTTTTGACTGTATTTTTATAACAGTCCACAGGGTTCTTAGTTTCTTTTCTATTTCAATGATTAACAGGGTTCCAAGATGATATACAAACATTTCAACATATAAAATACCTCCCCATTCATATTCTCTATCAAAGATGACTTGATCAAACCATTTACTATGCAAAACATGCAACTTTCTTGTCTTTTCCTATACATTGTCACGTACAGGCCTGAATTCCAACTGTGGAGTTTTAAGATATCAAAAGAGATTTTTAAAGCCTGTTTCTTCTTCCTTTAGGTTTATACATGCATTTATACTTCTCTCCATATCATTATGAACTTCATTCAAACATTTATACATTGGTTTTATCTTAGACAGTGGGCTCTAGTTTTTGGATGCCTGAATACCCTGTTTAGCCCTGTTTTAGGCTTTTTATACATTCAAAGTACTTAAGATCTCTTGGTCACGTCATATTGGGTTTTAAATTGTTCCCAACACATAAAATAACCAGTCTAAATGTAGCTTTCACAATTTTCTTTGAAGAATCATCATACACACATATATATAGGCATGTCACCAAAATTCACAAAGAAACCATATATGAAACAAATACATTCATTATTCTTAGATCAAATGGAAGACTTACAGCTCAATATCAGATTTAGTTCCAGTGTCCCATGGCTTTCAAAGCCTTGCTTTATCCTTCACACATTCTTTTCTCCTTCTTTTCCCTTTAACATCTCTTGAATGAGGTACTCCCTCACTGTTTCTCTTCTTTTCTCTACATTCTATCTTCTTTCCCTTGAATGAGACGGCTTTTCCTCTCTGTCCTTCTTCACATCTACACCCCTCTCATCCTCTCTTCTCTTCTCCTCCTTTCTTTTTAATGAATTCTTCTTTTTTTCTCTTTTCAAGAACTTTCCTTCTAACTTCTACGCCTAAATTGGGCTTAAGGCAACAAAAGACTGTTTTTAAGTTTTAACAATTTACTAAGGTTGAAAATAGTTTCAACCATTTCCCCTTTATTTTCTCAACAATCTAACAATCACTTTTTACCTTTTTACTTTTCACTTTTTACCATTACATTTACTCTTAAGGTGAAATTTTGAAATCTCATAGAATTTGGAGGGAAAACCAAAATTTGAATTTTCATGCTAGAATTTTATTTGCATTTGCAACTAATCCTCCATGGTGCTATTGTAGATGCTCCTGCATCACATTTTGATTGCCACCGGTGTGCCCTCCACAAGAACTCTTTTGTATACTACTACGAAACCGCCTTTTCGCAATTCTGTTGAATAATTTTTTGAGGCTATTTCAAGCTTTTTTTCAAAAAATATTATCATGTTTTTTCTTCCTCCCATGGAAGCGATGTGTTCCTGTAGCTGCATACCCCCATTCTGTCATAAATACTTGTCCCTCGTATCTTTCAATTGACACCTCCTCAACCAAAAAAATAATTTAGTGCTCCCAAAGAAACTGCAATGAATGAAGAAACAAAGCCTGCCATCTCACCAAACATATAAATTCTTATGAACTGTACTTTTGTAAATATAAAGTAAAATAAACTACAAAGACAAGTAGCATAGTCACCTATAATTGCAGAATTTATTCTGTTAAGGTTATCTGTACAATGTTTCTTTTTTAAGGTGTATGTAAATGTTCTCTTTACTTGCTTTCACTTTTGTATTCTTTCCTTATTTTTTATTTAGGATCAATTAACACTTCAGATACCCATTTTGGCGACTACAATTTTTCCTTAGTGGCTCTCAACGTATCTTAGTTTATAGGTAAATAAAATACTGATCCATGTTGAAAATCAATTAGAAGATATGTTCTAGAGTAAATACTTTGCCCATCCTTCATTATAATTTTATGGATGCCCTTACGCTATTATAATGCTCTAAATTGTGCACAAAATTTGACAAGTTGTGATAAACAATTGTTGGTTGCATTATTTGAAAAAGTTACAGTGCCTAGTAAGGATACCTGCCTTTTGTTTGTGCCTATTAAGATTTTCCATGAAAATATTTCATGTTCAGTCATTTGGTAAAAAACATTGTATGCACCCTTCATCTTCCCCTCTCCACACAAGGCTGTGAGAACGTTGTTGGTGCACTATTTTTGATATTCAATTTATCAATATGTCTCTTTTATTGCGTGTTTACTTATAGCACTCTTTTGCTAATTCTTGTATAGATTTAGAGTATGAACCTGATTTCTTAAAGAATGTGTTGACACCACATATTGTTAGTGGGATATCAAGCTTCGCAAACTTTTCGAATGACTTTTTTTTTAAATTTGTTTTCTTATTTTCAAGATGAGTGTTGGTCTTTCATCATTTTCAGGTGGGTGTATATTTTACAACATATTTTGGCCTGTGTAAAATCTTAGGTGTTATCATTTAGGATGGAAGGTTAAAGGTGCATTTGCAAAGTATCTTATCTTCTTAGGTATTGGTGTTTGGGATGGAAGGTTAATCGCATTTGCAGGGGCTCATAATCATTTTCATGTTTGCAGCTGCATTTCTCGATTTAGCTTTTACATTATTTTTTCAAAGGTGAGGGAAATGCATGGCCTATTATTTACTAGTGAGGATACATTGCTAATGTCCCCAAAACTACTCTCCAAACTACCTCGCATGAGCTTGGCACTTTACCAAGTAAAAATCGAAGTGAAAGTTTAGAAAAATGCAAAGTTCAAGGAAAATATACTTCAAATTTGAAACATAATCAAAATGCAGGATATGTTGAAATGAGCACAAAAAATCTATAGGAATGGTTTGGAAGGGAGAATTCATCATGTTTATGTTTTTGGATTGTTACTATGAAGAGAATTAATGTTTATTTAAAAAAAGTATATGAGTTTTGTTTAACAAGTTTATTTAATAACATGAAGGTTTAGTAGCTGTTATATACATGACTTGCCAAATTTTAGTGTTGTAATAACAGGAAGGTTTAGTGGTTGTTATATATATGAAGAGAATTAATAAAATATTTCAATCAGTTTTCTAAAACTTATGGATGAAGAGAGAGCTCCCAAAACAAGGTTTTTTTTTGTATAAAATAATTAATAATTTGAAAAAATGGTAACAACAAAAACACCATTATTATAATTAAGTAAAATCCTATTGAGTTAACTTCAATAAAACCAGGAAAAAAGTTTAAATTATAAAAGTATAATTTCATTTACCAGAATAAGTTAAGTTTATATGAAAAATGTCTTTCATTAAAATAAAATTAATGTCGCAATAAATTAAAGGAATCAACGGCTCTATTAAATTATTTAAAAAAAAAACTTGATAATAAATCTACTTTGAGTATTTGCTTTTTTACACTACTTTATGTAGAAAAATTCAAACTGGGAAGAATGTTATTGTGTAAGACAATTATTAAAACCAAAAAAATAGTTAAAATGCTTGAATGTTAAGTAGGCTTACATTTTTTTAACTATGTAAACAAGGTAGTACTTTTCTGAAAACTATTTAACATTGTGAACATATTTATTGTGTCCTATGGACTATAAGGATTGCAATTTTTAAATGTCTTAGCACACTTTGAAATTGAGAAGACTAACTAGTGTCCAAAATGGAAGGAATTTGAGAGTTAAAATTTGAGACCACGTTATTATTATTTTGTTCGTTTTATTAGATATTAATTACACTTAAATTTAGGTTACCTAAAAATGTGGGGTGTCATTAGATACATTAGTAATTGAGGATGTGGGAACATAGTTTTGTAAAAAAAATATGACAATTTTTATCAAAAATTTTGTTAAATAGTTTTTAAATTTATTTATTTATTTTATATCATAATTTAGATTCATTAAGAAATAAAAATTCAAAATGATAAAACAATTATAAATAATTGTAAGCCTTGTCCAAATATAAGACTATTACATTTAAAATAGATTGGAATATATATATATATATATATATATATATATATATATATATATATATATATATATATATATATATATATATATATATATATATATATATATATTAAAAATTTTACAATTCAAACTTTATTTTAAAACAAATGAAAGTTTAGAAAAAGCTTATGTCAAATTTTATATATATGAAAAAAAGAAAAATGAACATATAAAATTTATCAGAAATTATCTTTACAATTTATTTTAAAATATTTCAACTAATAAAATTGAAAAATACATACAAATTCATTTTTAATACAAATAAATTAATTAAATAAAAATAAATAAATAACTAAAAATAATAATCTACAAATAATGTTCCAAACTTATAAACATAAATTTTATTAAAAATCTTGAAAATACTCAAAAAAATCATCTATTTCCTACACATTATGTAAATTAAAAATTAAAAAGATAATATAAGAGAATTAAAAAAATTTAAAATAAAACATGTATTTATAATTTAAAATTATAAAATTAAAATAAAATAAATAATATTATCAGTTAGAAATGATAAAACTTACTTAAATTTAAATTCATTTATATTAAAAAAAATTAATTGAAAAAAAACCTTCAAAATAATAATAAGAAAACACATACTATCTGGTAGCTTTTGGCAAAAATTTTAATAAAAGAAAAAACCTTCAAAAGAATGAAGACAACATATATTACCCCATAGTTTTGTGTTAGGAGAGAAAAAAACTAAAATAAAAATACACAAATTTACAACTGAAACTGCCAAAATTAAAATGTTTATCTATATTTTTAAGTTTATTTATATTATCACTATTTTTTTTAAATGAAATATATCTATATATTAACTAAAGAGATATATACAAATAATTAACCAAAAAAACAAAGGTGGTATGAGAGCACGTTATGACACATGCAAAGTTTAGAAGCCAAACCAAAGTATCAAAGTATCATCTAAACAGAGCATAGAAACAAGCAGTTAAATCACAAAGTCATTAAAAAAGAACTTTTTTGTACCAAGATGAAGGTCAATGGATGGAGGATCCATATCATCAATACCCCATCCCAAGCTTGGCAAATCATTACCATCTGGAACAGGGTCCCAGTCAATAACTTGAGCAGTGTATGTATCATCATCTGCTTGTGTTTAAATGGATGAAATAACCAAAAAAATTGGTGAAACTTATCCAACACATCCACACGGCCTCCAGATAATACCCCCAAAATATCTAAATGTGGAAGAGGATTACCACAAAAATTTAAATATAAAATAAACCTTGAGAAATAATGCATAGATAACATATAATTACCTCCGAAGTTTTGGCAGTGAATGGTAGGAGAAAACATGTTATCTCGTTGTTGGCTAAAACTTCTATTTAGTTTTTCATTGGTTTACCTATCGATGTTCAATCTATGTTGTTTAATGAAACTAAAATCTTTTTAACACAGTTTATATATTTTATTATCTACTACCTGCCTATATAAGTCCCAACTGTCATACATATATAATTTTAATTTGATTTTTAGTTCATAAATATTTTTAATTTATAAATATTTTTAAACATCATTCTTTCTGCATTTCCATCTCCCTTTTACTACATTTTCACCTCATCTCCACCATGCTTTGTACACTTGAACCTCATCTCCACCATGTTACAAAAAACTGTGAAATTTGTGGTAAGGGGAATAATAGTGAAATTTGTGGTAGGAGGAAATTATTTTAAAAGACACTTTCTTAATTTTCTCAATATTTTATACTTTAGTTAGTTAGCTTTTGCAACCAAATGATATTTTGATCTCCAAATTATTTATAAATTATAATTTCTTGCCATTCATTCTCAATATTTTATATTTTAACTAGCTAGTTTTAGAATCAAACGATACTTTTAACTTTCTCACTATGTGTAAATTACACTTTTACCTATTAATTAAGAGTAAATTATAATTACACCATGTTACAAAGGATAAGCCAATTATTTATATTTTAACTTCAAACAAGTTACTATTAATGTTGATGTAGTTTTTATATTCAACATTTTAAATCTATTTAAATTTGCATTTGCATACTTGACTTGATATATACAAATACTATCATTCACATATTTAATCTTAATGCTATAAAAATACTTCAACAGTCTTAAATACATCATCTCAAATTATTTATTTATTTATTTCTAATTTGAACTTTTCAATTATTTAATTTCCATTTCCATTAAAGACTAAAACATCTACATATAAGACACCAATTAGACTTTCACCTTGATTGTATTCCTTAACATAAAAAGTTATTTTCATTTCATTTTTTATAAATCCATTTCTCAACAAATATGAGTTTATACAATTGTACGCCATTGGTGCTTTTTGGAGCCCATAAAATTCTTTCTTTAGTTTGTACATCTTATTCTCATGATCTGGAATCTTATAGCTAGGTAGTTTGCAACACACTTATTTGTATAACACTCCATTTAGTAATAATGATTTGACATCCATCTAATGTACCTTCCACTTATGTTAGGATGTTATTACTAATATGATTCTCATAGTTTTCATCCTTGATACATAAAAAAATCATTGCAATCTCATCTAGGTTGTTTCTTGTACCATTTGTCAACTAATGTTGCCTTTTGTCTCTCAATCTTGCCTTCTCTGGTGGTTTTGGTTATTTAAACCCACTTGGGATTAATGTCCTCCTTACCTACTAAAAGGATTACCAACTCCCATGTCTCATTTTTCTCAATTTATTCCATTTCCTCATCCATGGATTCACACCATTTGTTGTCCTTAATTGCATAATGAAGGTAAACAAGATCAACTTCTAAAAATTTGTTGTCTTTAGCAAGTTAAATTTCTCCAAGTCATCATTGAATTATCTAAAGTAATCTAACCCATTCAAGAGTTATAAAAACCTACTGTAGATTTTTAGCTTGGTAAATTTACATGTCGAGGATTTATTAATACAAAAACTACCTACTACTTAACTATAGCTTTACATTGTATATTGGTAATGGAAATACTTTCAAACCTATAATACATGGTGATTACTCTATACCACACAACACACCCTTTATAAAATTGGTGCGTAAATTGAGGATTTGTATTAGGGATCTCATCCTTAGAAAAAATAAAAACATAAACATTGTGCAAAAGGTTAGAAGATGGAGAAAGTGTAAGAACCCCTCCGATCAAGTACCCAAAAAATGTACCATTTTTTTTTAAAAATAATTCACTTGGAAAGGTATTCTTAGTTATCCTTCTTTAATACAACAAAGTATGAATCATCATGATTCACTAAGTTAGTATTTCAATAGAACACAACAACAAACCTTAGAATAGCTTGTGACACTGAATGTTCACTATCTAAGTAGTGACATTAGCATAATATGCAAATCACATGCCAAACACTAGAGACAATTCAAATGGTCACAAGGATTACCATGAAATCAAGCCAACCCTAACCTAGCCTAAGGACCTAGATCCGATGCCCCCACCTCAACTTGGGCAGACTACATATCTGCTCCTTAAAATCAAGGTCCGAAGTAGTTCTAATTTAACTTGTGATGATCTTGTCCATGATATATCATCACCAAAGATATTGACACTCTAAACCAATAGGGAACAAATTACTCGTGACATAGATGATTTTCTAAAGATCTAATCATCAATCCCATGACTAAATGACACACTCAAGCATAACGCCTTACTTATCCAAGCTTGTGTGCTTACCCCAACACTCTCACCTAAAAACCTAGATAATAACAATGATGAATGAATCCACATTCCTTGATCTACAAAGAATCACCTCATCAATTTTTTATGGTATCAATACATGGATAAAACACTAAACATTCACACTATGGATAAGTTTTATAGGATTGAAATGATTATACATGTGATCCATGAATTCACTTAGATAATCATAAATGTCACACTATAGAAAAAAATATTAGGGTTAGTTTCCTATGCCCACACTCACTCCTTGAACTACAATACATATCTTTGATGTCACCTACATGCACAAAATCAGGGCCAGATGTAGTTCTCCCAAAACTACTAGTTTCATTTAAATACAGACATTATGGAACACTTCATCATAGTTTTCAAATATAATTTGATTATTAGGTCCTTGCTATACCTTTTTTTATCTCACGTAACCTAGGCATACCAACCATATTTTGATCTAATGAATACCCTCATTTAAAAATACTAGCCATTCGGAGAACACTTAGGTTTATATAGCCAAGTATGGTTGAATTAACTATACCCCATCCTGTGAAACATGCTTAGATATACTTAGCCAAGTTGAAGTGCACAAACCTAATTTTAGGTAATTGGATCACACTTAGTTACACAAATAGTTAGAATCATGCTTATCAATACATAACATGATTGGTAACATAAAATCATACTTAGCATGTCAAAATCACACTAAGCATATTCAAAAGCATGTTTAGTTAGACAAGTCGATCATAGAAAATTTTGTGGTATTTAATCATCCATAAGTATTATAAGACCAACTTGGCTACACATGTCAATGCAAACATGACTCCATTGTGTTTATTCAACTTAAGCAACTACATCATGCTAAATCAATGAGAATATTTTTTTTGCAAGCAACTTGGGAGAGCACATTTACTATTTACTTCACATATCAATACAGATTTCCATATACACCACTTAAACTCTTTTCCATTACAATTCAACAAGGATTCTTATCTAGTGCACTTAAGTTGTTTGCCATCATATTTCCAACATTGGATACAATCTATATCACTTACCCAATATTTATCAATTGCATTTCGATATAACATGATGTCTATTCTGATAATCATTTGAAATCAAACTAAATACATAGTATATCTAACTTGTGTCCATAGCTAATTGAACAATTATATTCCAATAAATAGGTCCTCTATCTTTCAAATAGGTATTAGTTATCCAAATTAACTCCAAAGACTTATTCATTTTTAATAAACCATGCATTTCAATAATGAATATCAAGCTTTTGATACAACACATGTATCAAGCTTGTTATCTGATGGAGTTTTCATTATTTTACAAATATATAAAAATATATGCTCACTTGATCTCTTGGACGTTATTAAAATCTTTCATTCAATGAATTTTTTTATTCTAAAAATCTAATAACACCAAAAGGGTTGTCATAAGCTAATAAGATTTGTATTCATAATACTTTTATCTAGAATCATATTTAATAATATATTAATATGGAACAAATATTATTATTTGGGCTCAGATGTTAGAAAAAATCATAATTATTAACCTATTATCTTTTAATTCCATTCTCAAGAATAAAATTCATATTTACAAGGAATTATTACATTTTAATTTCTTTTTATCAAGTGCCCCTTTATTTTTATAAATTTATTCAAACCCATTATTTTTATCAAATGCCACTTCGTATAAAATTGTTTGAAGTCATCAAAGAATATAAATTAATATGGAGAATAATAATAATAATAATGTTAAAAATTGGTGAAAGTATTAAATTTAGAAGGAATGATTGTATAAGCATTTATTCCACATCAAGGGGTGACTCTGTAAAAGGCAAAGCCATATAAGGGGATGGTGTAAGAGTAGGCACAAGAGGTTTGATTAAAATTGAATACAACTAGAATTGAAAAGCTACCAAGTTGCCATACTTAATAACAAACAAAATTATTATATTCACCTCAAAAGTAAAATGCCTTGGTTAACTTAGAGGCCATTTTAAATTTTTAGCATCAACAAAACACTTGGGAACTGAGGCACCACCTATTCATAAAGCTAAGTGGATATGTGACACCAAAATTAACAGTGATAGGATAAAAATAAAATTGTTTATAATATTAATTGGTACTAGAAATGAGATGCTATTGGTAAAATTCCATTGTACAAACACATCTGGCACTAAAAACTACAAGTGTTTAAATTCATCCATTTATTCAATTTTAGACACATTAACATAACATAAAAAATGAACTGGGATGTCATACTTCAGTAGCATTAAAAGAATATATCTTCATTTTTATTTTTATTTTTCCAATTAGTATTGTTAGATACAAACTACTATATGGGGTGCCATTCTACTACAACAATTACCTCAAATTAAAAAAATTTACTTGTAAATGCACTAGGCAAGGAATAAATTGTACTACAGAAAGATTTGATTAAAAGGTAAAATTTTTAGAAAGGAAAATTTTGAATCTAAACAAGCCTTTCATCCTGGTTGGATTATCTTTACTAAGATTTGAAAGAGGCAGGATACTTACTACATGCTTTTGAAACTAAGTTATAAATTATTTTATTCTTTATTTACCAGTGTTTGATTTTCCTCTAACTAAATCCTTGTAACTATTCATATATAATTTTATTCTTTTGATAGGTAAAACCTCTATATGTACATATTTGAGTTAATGAAAAGATACCTGGTAAAGACAACCTACAGTTGGGCCATTATTGAGTTTTCAAGACATACCCAGTAAAATCTATGTGCTACACTTATCCAAAGAATATTCATTTTAATAAAATAAAAATGCCTTACCATCCAAGGTAGTTTAATAGTTTGCAAAAATTGATTGCTAATAAGCTTGGTATTATGTTTATTTCTTCTACTAGTTAAATAGTCTAAAAATGGTAAAACAAGTTTGTATTGTTATCAAGGTAACACCAATAGGGAGGGAGTATTCCAGGCAAGAATAGTTGTATGCAAAGGATATTGTATAAATTTATTCATCCATAATCCTTTATTTATGTGAATACAATAAGAACTTTATTTGGGTATTTATTCATTATTCAAAATAGTTCAAACTTTATCTGAATTAATAAATGTGTATTTATTTATCAAAACACCTAATTGTAAATGAATTCAAATTTTATCCAAGACTATAAATTAATCAAAGATTATAGAGGATAATTTATTTGAGGAACAGTCCAACAAATCAATTTATTAGGAAGCGTGATTGATTATAACATCTGAACTCAACTTCCTATTAAACTAGTTTTCATACAAAGGTACCTAGATTTGTTGTTAAACTAGGAAATAATCCTTCTTGCATTCTAATCCTCCTCCTTCTATTCTTCTTTGTCAGTTCCTCTTTCATCATGAATGTTGCCCCCTGGGAACCATATATAACTTGTACAATAAAATGTACAGCTCTTAAACTCCTCCTCCTTACTTGTGCATTCACCAAATTTCCTCCTCCAAAAATGAATGTCTCCTCCTTAATTCACCCAGCTCTTCTCCCTTCTTTTGGCATTCAAATAGACAATAAATAACTTCAAGAATTCAATTATTTCAACCCACTTCACTATTTACTTCATTTGTTTCACTATTCCCCTATGTGGAGCAATAGGTTAGAGGAAATGCAACATGATAAAAATATTAATTTTAGTGAATGTTGGAATTTAATACCAACTTCCTTTTTTTTCCCCACGATTGGAACAGTAGATAGGTCATTTAATTTGTGTGCCACTATCTATTTCTTATGTTTACCCACTACGCCACTTTATTATTTATTTATTTTAAATATTGCTCCATTTTATAAATGTTTATTGTATTTCATTTAACTTGAATTTGAATTTACTTTAATAAAATATTCAAAAATGAATATGAGACATTTAAAGCCATCATTGATAAGTGACTGGTAGATTCAAAAATTGATTCGATGGTTAATTCCTCAAACCAGATATCACAACAATATCTTATATCTGAAGACAAGTATGATGAAGAGAATCACCATACATATTTATTAAGACCAATATTTAAACATAATTTTTAATCAATTTTTAGGTATCTCCTTGATAAATATCCCATTTTACCAATTATATATTATGTTCCAAGATACTAGCATCAATGTCAATATAGTTATCTAACTATGTCAATCAAATAAGTTTCAAGACAAAATTATCAAAGTCGTGACCCAGATCGATTCACTTACTAAATAGATCAAAGCAAATAATCACTCTTTACAATATATTTTTGGCCTTATTTATATAATATTACCACAAATAAGGCATCTCACTTACAATACATGCACATGTACCAAAACCAACACATCACAAATGACACATATGACATCATCGATAAAGGAGCAATAGCTCACTGGTGGGGTATCACTGACAAGTGCCCTAAAACCTAACACATAAAAATGGGCTGTGATAGAAAGTGAGTATAAAGAAAGAGAATAAGAGAAGGATAATTTATAATAATTATGAATATGATGGGAGAAAGGAGGAAAAAATAGAAGTAAAGCATAAAGAGGAAAAGGAGATATCAACTTGAGTTTTTCCTTGATATAAGGATCATTCAATTGGGAAAACATTGCTTCCCCAAAGATTTAATTTTCTTGATATGTGTCCAATCAAGATCAAAGGATTCCATTATGGGTTCCTTAAAAAAGAAGGACTATAGGGGAGTTGAGAATCTTTTAAAAACAATTAAAGCAATAGCTAGTCATTTTAGCACAAACCCATTAATCTTTACCTGAGAGAGGGGGAGGAGAACAAAGAAAATTCACTCAAAACAGAGTTTGGATCAATAAGGTGTAAAATAGAATAAACCTTTTCATCTTGCATCAAGGGATGAATAAAAATGATAGAATTTGAGGTTCATAAGGAACGCATTTAAAATGCCCCAATTGAATAGATGAAGAAAGAACCACAAACTTGCTAAGAGGAAAATATTTACTTGTAGAAAAGGCCAAATCATGTTGAGAAATAAATGCAAAAGAAATAATTTCCTTATTCCCACCAGGTAATATTCATCCGCTACCTTGGTTGAATAAGCATTTGGCACCACTGAGTGATGGCAGTCCTCAACATCACACCACCAAGTAAGATTATGCTCATTGAAAATTTTCTTTTCTCCTCCAAAGATAAATGACTTTTTCAGAAGTCTTATTTGGGTAGACAAAGGCAATGTGTCCATAAGATAACTAAGTCCAAAATATAAATGCCATCTACTCATAATCTAGCTTTTATTTCCCTACATTATCATCCTTTTTCAGCCAAATCTCATTAGGTAGACCTTTTTCAAAGTCTACTTCCTTGCAAATTTTGGCAAAAGTAACAAAATGCCTTTGAGGTGTTTCTTGAGAACCAAATTTGAATATATGAATGGCATTACTAATATAAGAGAAGGAAATATAAGACTATAGGTGAAGGGGAAGATTCATAAGTCTCACCTAAACAAGGGCAAAATAAATAATATCCACTGAGGGATCAAAAGATTAATACTAAGGCTTCAAACAAATCCTAGCTCCCATATCAAACCAAGGATTGGAATTGAGATTAAGGTTTATTTCCTTAATTAAAAAAAATTTCACAATAAAAAATAACCCATTTTCATAATGGTGAATAAATATCTTTTGATAAAATAGAGGCTTCTAGGTGGAAGAAACCCATTTATGAAAATTCACAAGTTTTGACTAGAGATTATATAATTTGCAAACAATTTTTTTGAAAATAAGCTTCCTTAACAACAAATTCAACCCCAAGATTGATGATAGTAATGAGATAAAATATATCCATACATAAATTATCACAAAGATGCAACCATCAATATCTGACATAGGATGTGTAAGGAATCCCTTAAAAGATAATGGTGGTACTAGAGAATCAAAAGAATGAGCCACACTCATAATTATGCATAGATCTACAGAGGGAAAAGCAAGAGAATTCTTAAGCATAAGAATAATAAATATGAGGATCATGAATGAGTGCTATAATAGGGGCATTTCCAAAGATGTAAAAAGAACCATGAATATGAGTTGTTAAGGCATTAGAAGGAAGCACAGGGACAAAAGTTGTGGGTGGGAAATGACCATTGGAGCCCATTTTGAATTCTAAGTCCTCTGTTTGAGAATTGTGAGAATGTATATTAATTGTGAGCACATTATAAAATATATTTTTCTTTCCAAAATATATCTCACTCACCATCCCTCAATTGCTATAAATAGAGGGCAAGGTGTGGGAATTACAATCAAGTAGGAAAATAAATAGAACTATGATTCCATAAGTTTGTCTTAGGGGATTCTTAATAGAATCATTCAATTATTTTATCGAATTACCTTTGCATATTTTAATTTTTTCATTGGTATAGAATGAAACCTTAGGTGAAGGTGATCCTAGATAAATTGACACATCCTTTATTCAATTTCTACATCACACTCCACGAACACCCACATGTGGAGAATGTCTTTGGGCAGGAGTAGAGAAAACCAATGGCTATGTAAGTGACATTGAACCCTCCCACAATCTCCATGATCCCACGTTTGAATAGAGGAGCAATGATATCGATAATTAAAATCTAGGAAAATTCTTATAATTACAAGAGGTGTATTTCCCTAATGGTTGATGAGAGTGTATAGGCTCTCCACCTCCAAGGATACTTTTTCACCATGATTATATAACATAACATTGTATAGAACAAATATTTTTTAAGCAATAATAAAATCTCTTCCTAAAGTATCTTGATTGAAGACTACATCATTTTTGGCTTTCTAAAGCTGAAAAATAATTTTGATGCGAAAGATAAGCTATATTTTCTTGAATTTTCTAGGTAGTTAAGGTGAAATTCCCCAAGAATATAATCTTACAATTGAGATTTCTCAAATGTGAATATTTTGATTAAGGAATGAATATTTATCCATCCTTGTTGACTATGAGCATAGAGCCAAAATAAGTGCTTGAAGGATTGTAGTTGCTCATAGGCATGGCAACTATGGTTTGTCATACCCATCTAAAAAATTATATCTCCAAAAAGATGCCCTTGGTGCAAAACACACCAATTTTTTTTACCTTCTTGGGCTCCTTAGTGGTCGACCAAATAATGATAAATCTATAGATCAAAGTTGAAGGAGTAAAATTTCGTCTCCAACTTTTTTTGAGTGTATCATAAGACATAGGCTTAGGGCTCAAAAGCTACTAATAATCAAGGAATTTTTTATACTAGAGAAGGGATGTGTCAGCATGCCACCTCTATTTTTTCCAGCATTGTAGCATTGCTTTAAGGCTAATTTATTGTATCATTCAGAGATCTACCATTTCCATTTCACTAAAAAATTCAAAGTCTCTATTGTTAAGATCATATTTGGTATTACTATATTGTTTTCTATAAAAATATGGTGCATTAGTTGAAAAAATATGCAATAATATGATTTTTTTAATAATTTAAGGGCCTTAATGAATGGAACCTTAGAGAAAGGAACATTGTGGTAGTTAATTACAAGAGACCATATAAAGTTTTGGGTGTTAAATGAGATAAAATCATGAAATTTATCCCATTTCCTTGAGCAAGCTGGGGTTTGATGGATTCTTAATCGTTCTAGTTGATTTTGATAATAAAAGTGCCACCAAGTCTGATAGGCATAAGATCAAGTGTGGAGGGTGTAAAAATAAAGTCATTTCAAAACACCACAACCATAAATCAACTTCTAGACCTCTTTCCCCTTGATAGCTCCAAAAATCTTCTAGGAACACAAAGTTAATCCTTGCTTCTTAATGTCAATGAGGACCATGTCTTTTAATATGCTTGGGTAGTAACATAGATCTCAAGGCACTTTGTGGAATGCTTCATTTATTTCATTATTGGAGTGAATAAAATCACTTATAATTTTCTAAGATATGTTGTATATAGCTTTAGAAGGAGCCCAACATGAAAAGTAATAAACATGGGTAACAAAGAGTAAATTTAGAAGTTGCCATCCAAAGAAAGCTATTTTGTGTGCTACTGAGTTAGTTTTCTCTTTGAATTTTTGCATAAAATAGTTTCAAAGTTTTAAGAGGGAGTCCTGGAAGGAAAACATGAAACCCCTATGAAGTTCAATGTTTTTCCAATAAAAATATATTTCCAAGCAAATCTGGTATGTCAAGTTAGCTTGGGTGCAAAGGACCATATGTAAAATGCTATAATAAAATAAGATCTATACTGTCAATGAGATGTGGGTGAGTTGGTTAAGTAGTTTGGTTGTTTCAAGTCCCAACCAGGGTTGACTCTCTAAAAAGGCATATGAGGTTGATTGTGGCCATTGGTTGTATTCTCAGGACTGTTAATCATTATTGGATATTCTTAAGGTAGCTAGTAATATATGTTATACACGTGCTATTACATGGGTATTTGGGCCCCCAATTATGTCCTAGATCAGATCAAGCTCTAGCTGAAAACCATCATCTACTAAAAAAACAAGATCTCTGCTTATGAAAGTTTGAATTTAATCTTTAAATTTGAAATTATGCTTCATTTAATCACCAAGAGAAATACACACCACATATGTATTATTATTGGTGTGTGTGTGTGTGTGTGTGTGTGTGTGTGTAATTTGAAACCAACAGTAATTAAAATTAGTAGCTTCACTTCATAAATTAAAAACTACTTGGAATTAAATATTTTTACGATGAAAAACATCAAGAGATAATTTTTAATTTAGAAGGAAGCATAAGGGCAATGGCTATGGGTGAGAGACAACTGTTGGATCCCATTTTGATTTTTAAATCCTCTTTTTGAGAACTAGAATAATGGGTGTAAATTGAGGGCACATCAAAAAAAAAATCTTCCCAAAGCTAGGGTTTAATGAATTCCCAAGCTTTCTTATTTTTATTGATAACAAAAGTGCTAACAACTTTGTTTGGAACATTAACAATGAGAAGGGTGTAATAATCAAGTCCTTTCTAAGAAACACAACCATAACGGATGAAATATGAATTGCATTGCTTGACTATAAACTTTTATACCTCTTGTTCCTCGATAGTTATGAGGAATCTTCTTGGCACACAAAGTTAACCTTGGTTCTTAATGTTGAAATGAGTACCATGTCTTTGAATTCTTAAGGATAGTAACACATATCCCAAGCCATTATGTGGAACACTTATTTTCCTTCATGTTTAACCAAATAAATTAATCAATAATCTTTTCTAACATGTTATATGTAGCTTTATATGGAGGTTCGATTCCAATATATGTATGTATGTATCTATGTATGTTTTTATGTATGTATAAAATTTGAAACCACCAATAATTGACAAAAGTAGTTTCATTTCTTAAAATACAAACTACTTGGAATCAAATGCTTTTCCTCCAAAAAACATCACAAAAATAATTTTAAATTTAGAAGGAATCACGTGAGCATAAAATATAGGAGGGAGATGACCATTGGAGCCCATTTTAAATTATAAGTCCTCTTTTCAATCATTGGAATAATGGGTGTTAATTAAGAGCACATGACAAAATATATTTTCTTTTTAAAATAATCTAGGGTTTACTAGATTCTCAATCTTTCCTATTTGTCTTACTAACAAAAGTTGTAACAACTTTGATAAGCACAAGAGTAATTAGGAGGTTCTAATAATCAAGTCCTTTATAAGCAATACAACCATAAAGGATAAAATATGAATTGCATTGCTTTACAAGCAAATTTTATACCTCTCTCCCCTTGATTGTTTAAGGAATTTGATTGGCACACAAAGTTAACCTTGGTTTTTAATGTCAACAAGGGCCATATCTCCACCTTATTTAGGATAGTAACACATATCCCAAGTCATTATGTGTAACCCTTGTTTTCATTCATATTTGCACCAAATAAATTCATCAAAAATATTTTCTAACATGTTGTATGTAACTTTAGATAGAGGTTTGATTCCTATATATATATATATAATTTGAAACCACCAATAATTGAAAATATCATCTTCATTTCCTTTTGAAATCAAATTATTTTATTCTAAAAAACATCATGAAATAATTATAAATTGAGAAGGAAGTGTCTAAGTAGAACCTACAGATAGCAGACGACTGTTGGAACCTATTTTAAATTATAAGTCCTTTTTTCGAGATCTAGGAGAATGGGTGTTAACTAAGAGAACTTTAGAAAATATATCTTCTTTCCAAACAAGTTAGGGTTTAATGGATTCCCAAGATTTCTTGTTTGTCTTGATAACAAAACTGTAAGCTAGGCATAAGCCTTGCATGACTTTGATGCAATAGTAAGCTTGTTGGAATAATTTAGCTAAACATGAACATGGAACAAGAAACCTTTAGTTTAGAAGGACATTTTAAACTACATTTAGAAGCTTATGTCATGGTGACATGGCAATTAATGTAGAGATAATATCATGTTTCTCGCTAAATAAACATGTTCTTTGAAAATATGACTCAATTGTAATTAAAAAATAAACTAAAATAAAATTTTGACCAAATAAAAGTTTTGATTATCAAAAGTGTTGTAGTCTAATTGGTGCAGATGATGGTAAAGTGCATTGTCACTCAATCCACCAAGCACAAATCCCATGAGATGCCAACCATGGACGAGGTTAGGTTCGATTCCCAACCAAATTTGTCAAAATGGATACCCCTCAATCTTATAGACTAAATTTAATGAGGATTATAATTGGTACTCCTGATACCGATAGATGCTAAAAAGACTCTAAAAAATCAAGATGGTTAGCCTTCAATATTTTTTAAAAAGGTTTCTATTGAATCTTTAAATTTGAAAATATGCTACATATGATTTTTTTTCAAAATGAATATAAAATTGAATACAAATAAGAATTAAAAATAGGACTTTCATTTACTAAAATACAAGCTATAATGTATTTAAAATAATGGTTCGTTTACTAAAATACAAACAACTAGTTTTCCATTGAAATGGTTTTCCTCCATAAAAAAATAGGAAACACGACGGATTGTATGGAGTTAAAGGAGAGAAAATCATAGGAACATTGTGATAGTTAGTTACAAGAGAACATATAAAATTTTGGGTGTTAAAGGAGAGAAAATCTTAGGAATGTTGTGGTAGTTAATTATAGGGGAACACTTAAAATTTTGGGTGTTAAGGTAGATAATAAAATTGCCAATAAGTTTGATAGGCGCAAGAGCAAGTGTGGAGGGTGTAAAAATCAAGTCCTTTCTAAGAAAAAGAACCATAAGGGATGTAAGGTGAAATGCAATGTTTGACAAACAATTTATATAACTCTCATCCCTTGATAACTCCAAAAATTTGCTTGCCACACAAAGTTAAGCCTTGCTTCTTAATGTCAACAGAGACCACGTCTTTGACTTTTCATCGGTTAGATCCCAAGGCACCTCATGGAATGCTTTGTTTCCTTCATAATTGGACCAAATAAAATCAATAAGATCCTTCTATAACATGTTGTATGTAGCTTTAGAAGGAACCCAACATAAAGAGTGATAAACATGAGTAACAAAGAGCATTTTAGAACAAATTTGTAATTTATCGTCCAAAGAGAACTATTTAGTATGTTACTAAGTGAGTTTGTTCTTTGATTTTTGCACATAATAGTTCCGAATTTTGAAGGACGAGGCATGGATGGAAAACGAAACCCCTATCAAGGTGAACATTTTTCCAAGAAATGGTTTTCCTGGTATGTTTGGTTGATGAACGAAGGAAGACATATATAAGCGGGATAAAGGATAGATAATGCGGTACAAATAGTTAGGGAAGAGAATAACAAAAGCATACCTTTCTCGGCCTTTTGGCTAAGATCAAGTGTAGTATCTGTTCTTATCAGTTCAATGAACCACACGATAGTAAATTTATTTCTTTAGGGGGAAGGTCCAAACCGGTAGCTTGCTATCAGGGCCTTCACGCGTCGCTTCAGTGTTGCACTACTGCAGAAGCCTGGCGCACCCCAACCCCAACAAAGCACATATTAAATTAATTAATCTTTTAACTTATTTATTTGAGATAAAACAGCGGCCTGCTCGCGGGCAAATTATGCTAAGTTTAGAGGGATACAGCAGCAGGTTTAGCAGCCTTCGCTCCTGGATCTGCAGACGCCTCCATTTGCCCAGAAATCTTCAAGATCCTCTTCTTTGGAATAAAGGGCGACACCCTATATTCTCCATGCCCAGCCAACTCAGAATGTCACTGCTCAAATTCCAAAGAACGCAAACCCCCCTCCGACTTCATCGCACTTTCCGTGGAGGTTCGAAGCTTTGGCATCAGCGGTAGAACTATCTTCGCATAAAGTGGATCTATTTTTTTGTTTATGTAGAG
Source organism: Torreya grandis (assembly GCA_037957365.1). Lineage (NCBI taxonomy): Eukaryota > Viridiplantae > Streptophyta > Pinopsida > Cupressales > Taxaceae > Torreya > Torreya grandis. The sequence goes on along the minus strand of JARHVA010001499.1, from coordinate 2,902,185 downwards.
TAGTCTTAAACCCATACACTTCTCCGCAGTCAACTTGATAAGTTTATTGATCCACAATCTACTATTTTTTTCATGTTTAGTGTGTTTTATATAATCTATCAGAACAATAATTTTGCAAATGTATCAAAAAATTATTCATTGTGTGTTCTAAATAAATATTCTTACATCAATGGTAAAGCTTCATTAGTCCTTTTTGCTTCTGCAATTAAAAAAATTATGAGTAAGTTATCCTACCATGATTTTATCTTTGTTAGTGTAGGAATGTAAAAAAATAATGTATACTTTCCCCTAGCCATTAGTTAGCCAAATTTTGTGCCACACCACCCAATGTTGACATAAAATGCAATTCTTGGTACAAATTTATATGGGTTCGTAAAGACTTCAATTAGAGTTATTTCTATGTAGGGGTTAATATTCAGTTATGTTCCTTATTTAAATTATGCTAACATAAATTTTAAAGTATGTATATGCTTTATGTCGCATATATTCTTTATCTCTATACCAACACTCTTTCTATTACAAAAAATCTGGATGTTTCCCCTTCAATCAATATAATAGTTTAATTTACTAAAACATAGTGTACTTTGAATCAAATAGTTTTCAACCTTAAAACATTATGAAATGTATAAATAAGACACATGAAAGGAGTATTTGGCTACCATAAATAATTTAACTAGTTTGCTTACCATAGACTATAAGGCCTAAATTTGACAGTCGACCCTACTTATCATAAAAAATTTTGAAGATTAATTATCTATTCAATATTGCCCTTTATATGTTAATATAATTCATAGTAGAAGAAGGAAATGGTGAGGGAAAAATTTATGGGAAGCATAACTTTCTCAATATTTTATCTAAGATCAAGTGTAGTATTCATTCTTATCATTTTAATAAATGATAAATGTTCAATAAACCACATGATATTAAATCTATTTATTCATAAGGTCTAGACGATAACTGGTTATCAGGGCCTTCACACATCACTTCTATTTTACACTATTTTGGATGTCTAGTGCACCGCAAACCACCAAATCAAGTATTCAATTAAATTTAAAATGTCAATTGCAAAAACCTCCATTTTTAGTATCATGTCTTAGTGTGAATCATGTCCTAAGAGCATCCTATTTATACCAAGTCAATCCAAGCTATTATCCATGCATGAGAGAGAGAAATATGAGAGAAAGGAATCAAATATTCGTTATTCTTCTTATAGCCTTCTTTATGCAGATAGTATACCCTTCTAGAGATGTCCCCTGGTATATTTTTCTTCACCCTTTTGAAAATTATATAATAAAATTATCTTGGGTAGGGGTGTACATTGGCCAAATTATAATCCATCACTATTAATACTTGTTTGCTTGATTGACATTCTATGGCCATGTGTTAAATTGTTTGGGTTACCTATTAGGCTTGAGGGTTGATGAGGGGCATAGATTCATGATGAGATCATATGGTTTGGATGTGAGATTTACCTACTCCTCCCCCGTGTTCCTGCCCAACCAATTGTTTGGTTTCTAATTTATGAAAATATTATCGTCATTAATTTTTTTTCTATGAAAATTTTTGATACTTCTTATATAAATTTAAAGACCATAACAAAATTGAAAAAATAAATAAATAGATAGGAAAATTAAAATAAAATAAATGCTCAAACATGTGGAAGGAGGGATGGAGTTCATGGGTTGGTCTCCTCCATTTCTTTTTAGGTTTGATTAAGATTAAAGTGAAAATATATAAAAAGTGTAAAGCAATCTCTAGTGTAAAACAATCACTTTTATAAGTTTTATAAAAAAGGCTAGGCTCGTAATAAATGGAGGGTTCATATTATTTTAAATTAATCGTTAACATATGTTTTAAAATTGATTTGTCTTTATTTTTATTTTGAAAAATTATTTATCAATAAAGTGAAGTGTAGTGGTATATATTAATAGTTACGATAATTGTAGTGGTATATATTAATAGATATCAAAAATAGTTAAGAGTAAATATTATTACTTGATGATTAAGAAAAAAGAAAAAATATTTTTTTTTGTGGCTATATTATTGTATAGAGGAATCCAAAGTTATGTGATAATACCTAAAGGTAGAGAAAAAAATTAGTGAGAGCGTATATTATTGATTTAGTAAAGGATGTTTACAAATTAGATTGAATGAGTAGAAATTAATGGTATGAATAAATGTGTAAAATGTATTGTGATAAGAGGTAGAGTAAAGGATGTGAGTATTAAAAAAAAATATAATTATATTTGTGCTAGGATTTTGTAGGTTGTTGGGAGAAAAATTAATAATTGGTTTATAATTTTTATTTTTTTATTTGATACTTTAGTAGATAATTGGATTGAAGTTTGAGTACTATGGCAAGTTGTATTATTAGTATTAGGAAAAATATTAATATTCTTGTAATGGTTACTCTCTAATATCCTCAACATAAGCAGTAATTGAAAAATATAGGAGAGAAGAAGTTGATACATAATAATAAAATGAATAAAGTATATATACACACACATACATATACATACATACATATATACATCCACAATCTTTGAAATTCAATTTTACAAATACTTAGCATAAGTTATTTATCTTAAGTATTGCTAAAACCTAATTTAAGCATTTTGTCGAGGACCTTTTTTTCTGTTGCTAAGATGAGTAACATGAGGTGTAGAGGTATTCTAATACCACCAAGAATGTCATAAATTCATCAACAATTTCATATAGTGGATCAATATTTAGAGTCTTTTCCTCTCTAACATGTCTTCCTCTAGTAGCATTAGGTAGACACCTCATAGGATTTCCTCTACAACATATGGTCTCTCATGCTTACATGAACATTTTGAGATTTTTCAAGGTTTCTTTAGTAAAATCACTAAAAATTGTATTTAAAAATCTTTGTCATGCATCTGAAAATGTTGGGTGTCATAGTTGTGATACCCTGATGCATACAACATTGAGCCAAAAAAAAACATGAAACATTAAAACAAAATTGTGACTATAAATAAAAACTTAAGTTACTTTAAAATATCATCATTTTTCAATTATAATTACAAAATAAGAAATATAAAATTTCATATAACATTTAAATAAATATTAAATTTAAATTTAAATAAAATAAACATCATAATTATTAGTATAATTATGAATTGAATTTTGACCATGTGCACGGATGGGTGCCAACAATAACAAGGACGCCATGTGCCAAGTCCCTATGGGGTAGATTGAGGACATATGTGATATTTTTAGGGCTCTATGTGATGTATTTTTAACAATAGAATGCAAAAAAGAAAAAATAGTTAAACATAGCTCACATCCAATTTACAACATGAGTAGATTTGGCAAAACAAAATTGTTTTCTAGTCAGGATTTTGATTTGTTGTGCATGGTACATTTCAGATTTTGAGTTATAACATATATTATACTAAAATTTTAATTTTCACGAGTTTATGAAACAACCATCCAAAAATATGGTATTAAAAAATCACATACGAGATAAGAAAATCCATGAACATGACCCCTACAATGCAAATATATATTTTAAAAAAAAACAATGTGAAATTTTAAAATTAAATAAATAAATACCAATGCCTTGACTCTTGTTTAAGAGCTTCCTCAATACTTGATATTTTTTTTTATGATTAGACTGCAAATTGTGGACATGAAATGGTCATATAAAGTGCACACAGTTCCATCTATAGGAAACAAAGATTTTATACCAGTGAGTAGCTCCACCAAAACCACACCAAAGTTAAAAACATCACTTTTGTCTATAAATTGATTGATTTTTATGAACTCTGGATCCAAGTAGCCCCAAGTACCCACTGACATGGTGTTGAGGTGTGTTTCACCAGAAGGTCAAAGGCGAGAAACACGAAAGTCTATAAATTTTGGAGTGAATGTGTCATCTAAAAGAATATTTTATGATTTTATGTCACCATGAAATATTGACTGAGAGGATTAAAGATGTATATATGTTATAGAATCTTCCAATTTAATGGTGATCTGTCGTTGTGTTTCCCACGTTGAATTCTTCTCCACTTAGTGTAGATGTTCAAAAAGTGTTCCATTCCACACAAATTCGTACACTAGTATTGGAAATTGAGTTTGGAGGCAACAACCAAGTAATTTCACTATGTTTATGTGATTCATATGGGAAAAAATTAGAACTTCATCGATAAACTTGTCAAAAATGGCTTTGGGCATTTTGATTGCCACCGGCGTGCCCTCCACAAGAACTCTTTTGTACACTATTATGACATTGCCTTTTCCCAATTCTTTTGAATAATTGTTTAAGGCTATTTCAAGCTCTTTTTCAAAAAATATTATCATGTTTTTTCTTCCTCCCATGGAAGCGATGTGTTCCTGTAGCTACATACCCCCATTCTATCAAAAATACTTGTCCCTTGTATCTTTCAATTGACACCTCCTCAACCAAAAAAATAATCTAGTGCTCCCAAAGAAATTGGGATGAATGAAGAAACAAAGCCTGCCATCTCACCAAACATATAAATTCTTATGAATTGTACTTTTGTAAATATAAAGTAAAATAAACTGCAAAGACAAGCAGCATAGTCACCTATAATTGCAAAATTTATTTTGTTAAGGTTATCTGTACAATGTTTCTTTTTTAGGTGTATGTAAATGTTCTCTCTACTTGCTCTCACTTTTGTATTCTTCCCTTATTTTTTATATAGGATCAATTACCACTTCAGATACCCATTTTCATGACTATAGTTTCTTCTTATTGGCTCTAAGTGTATCTTAGTTTATAGGTAAATAAAATACTGATCCAGGTTGAAAACCATTTATAACATATGTTCTAGGGTAAATACTTTACCCCTTCTTCATTATAATTTGATGGATGCCCTTACTCTATTATAATACTCAGTTGTGATAAACCATTGTTGGTTGCATTATTTGGAAAAGTTACAATGTCTAGTGAGGATACCTACCTTTTGTTTGTGCCTATTAAGATTTTCCATGAGAATATTTCATGTTCAATCATTTGGTCAAAAACATTGTATGCCCCTTCATATTCCCCTCTTGATGCAACATTGTGATAATGTTGTTGGCGCAGTATTTTTGATATTCAATTTATCAAATATGTTTCTTTTATTGCATGTTTTTTCATAGCACTCTTTTTCTGACTCTTGTACAAAATCAGAGTATGAACCAATTTTACAATGAATGTGTTGACACCACATATTGTTAGTGGGCTATCGAGCTTCACCAACATGGGAATGCCATTCTGGTCGCTACTTTTCAAATGACTTGTTGTTTTTTAAACTTTGTTTCCTTATCAAGATGAGTGTTGGTCTTTCATCATTTTTAGGTGGGTGTATATTTAACAACATATTTTGGCCTATGTAAAATATTAGGTGTTATAATTTAGGATGGAAGGTTAAAGATGCATTTTCAAAGTATCTTCTCTTCTTAGGTGTTTGCATTTGGGATGGAAGGTTAATTGCATTTATAGGTGCTCATAATCATTTTCATGTTTGCAGTGGCATTTCTCAATTTAACTTTTACATTTTTTTTCAAAGGTGAGGAAAATGTATGGCCTATTATTTACTAGTGATGATATATTGCTAATGTCCCCAAAACTACTCTCCAAACTGCCCTGCAGAAACTTGGCACTTTATGCCCCTTATTATTATTTGATGCAAGATACAAATACGCTGGAATAAAAGAATGTATCAGTGAAAGGAGTTGGGAAGAAAACAATAGATGAGTCAAAGAATTTTACATGGAAGTATGACATCAATGTGTCATGTGGGACTTTGATTCCATCTGAACATGAATAGAGTCCTCTAGCCTACAATTAATACGTGGTCTACAACCACAAACAAGTCCTTTGTAATGTTCTATCAATTCAATCATTCTTAAAATAGTTCTTTTATCAATAGTTTTTTTAATGGGTATTTATGGTCTCATGTGAATTACTAATTGTAGGTGTGCATGGAATTTATGGTCATCGTGAGTTTGAGGTGATTGCATAAAACAAAATTGATCTGATTTGGTCTCTTCTTGTATAATGTAATAATGCATAGTGGCATCTAACCTATCTATCAATGCCTCAGCAATGGATCCTTAAAACTTGTTGCCCATGGATAGGGTGTGGCATATATAGATTGGTTTTCATGCCCATAAAGGCCCATGTACTTCCTTAAGTCAGGGCCAATCAATAAATGTACAAGCTCAAAATAACATTAGTGCACTGTAAGAAAGTTTCATAGATGTAAAGTGTGTAAAAAAATATAATATTTTGGATGAATTAAAATACAAAAACAATATTTTTTAATTGGAATGTTAAAAAAATTAATATTATTTTTATAAAAATTAAATATATTTTTGAGTATGCAAATCAATGTCCTGCCATTAGTTAAGGGAAGATAGAATAATCCCAAGTTAAAGTAAAATGAATACTAAACAATTTATATTTATGGGACTAATAATATGGGCTAAATGTTTGAGCACTTTACCAAGTAAAAATTGAAGTGGAAGTTTAGAAAAATGCAAATTTCAAGGAAAATACACTTAAAATTTGAGACATAATCAGAATGCAGGATATGTTGAAATGAGCAAAAAAATTTGAAGGAATGGTTTGGAAGAGGGATTTCATCATGTCCATTTTCTCTGATTGTTACTGTGAAGAGAATTAATGTTTATTTAAAAAAATTGTAGTGAGTTTTGTTTAACAAGTTTATTTAATAACATGAAGGTTTAGAGGTTGTTATATACATGACTTGCCAAGTTTTAGTGTTGTAGTAACAGGAAGGTTTAGTGGTTGTTATATATATGAAGAGAATTAATAAGATATTCTGATCATTTTTATAAATCTTACGATGAAGAGATAGCTCCCAAAATAATTTTTTTTTATATAAAATAATTAATGATTTAAAAAAATTGTAACAACAAAAACACCATTATTAGAATTAAACAAAATCCTACTGAATTAACTTCAATAAAACCAAGAAAATAGTTTAAGTTATAAAAATATAATTTCATTTCCCAGAATAAATTGAGTTTATATAAAAAATGTCTTTCATTAAAATAAAATTAATGTCACAATAAAATAAAAGAATCAATAGCTCTATTAAATTATAAAAAAAAACATGATAATAAATCTACTGTGAGTATTTGTTTTTTTACACTGCTTTATGTAGAAAAATTCAAACTGGGAAGAATGTTATTGTGTAAGACAATTATTTTAAGAAAAAAGAGTTGAAATGCTTGAATGTTAAGTAGGCTTACCTTTTTTTAACTATGTAAACAAGGTAGTATTTTTCTGAAAACTATTTAAATTTGTGAACATATTTATTGTGGCCAAAATGGAAGTAATTTGATAGTTAAAATTTGAGACCACATCATTATTATTGTTCTCATTTTATTACATATTAATTAAACCTAAACTTAGGTCACATAAAAATGTGGGGTGTCATTAGATACATTAGTAATTGAGGATGTGGGAACAGTTATTTGTAAAAAAAATATGATAGTTTTTATCAAACGTTTTGTCAAATAGTTTTTTTTTAAAAAAATTCTATAACTTAGATTCATTAAGTAATAACAGTTCAAAAAAATAAAACAATTATAAATAATTCTAGACCTCGTTAAAATATAAGACTATTACATTTAAAATAGGTTGGAATAACTATATTTTAAAAATTAAAAAAATAAAATTTAAATTTTTTACAATTCAAACTTAATTCTAAAACAAATGAAATTTTAGAAAAAACTTATGCCAAATTTTATGTATATGATAAAAATAAAAATGAAGATATAAAATTCCTCAAAAATTATCTTTACAATTTATATAAAAATATTTCAACTAATAAAAATGAAAAATGCATATGAATTCATCTTTAATACAAATAAATTAATTAAACAAAAATAAATAAATAAAATTAATAATTTACAAATAATGTTCCAAACTTCTAAACATAAATTTTATTGAAAATCTTGAAAATAATAAAAAAAAAATAATCTATTTCCTACAATTCATAGGAAAATAGTATTTCCTAGATTGTGTAAATTAAACTAATAATAACATAGAATAAAAAAAATGAAAACATCCTATACATTATGTAATTTAAAAAAAAACATATATTTATAATTTAAAATTAAAATATTATAAATATTATTATCTATAAGAAAAGATAAAACTTACTTAAATTTAACACTAATTGAAAGAAAAAACCTTCAAAATAATAATAAGAAAACACATTATCTGGCAGCTTTTGGTAAAATTTTAAATAAAAGAAAAAACCTTCAAAATAGTTAAGACAACATATATTACCTGGCAGTTTTGTGTTAGGAGAGAAAAAAACTAAAATAAAAATACACAAATTTACATCTGAAACTGCCAAAATTAAAATGTTTATCTAGATTTTTAAGTTCATTTATATTTTCACTATTTTTTTTAATGAAATATATCTATATATTAACTAAAGATATATATATATATATATATATATATATATATATATATAATATATATATATATATAAATAATTCACATAAAAAAAGGTGGTATGAGAGCACGTCACGACACACGTAAAGTCTAGAAGTCAAATCAAAGTATCATCTAGGCAGAGCTTAGAAACAAGCAGCTAAATCATAAAGTCATAAAAAGAAAAAAAAATTGCAGCAAGAGAAAGGTCAACGAACGAAGGATCCGTATCATCACGACCCGATCGCGAGCTTTAAAAATCATTACCATCTAGAACAGGCTCCCAGCTAGTAACTTGAGCAATGTATGTATCATCATCTACTTGTGTTTAAATAGACGAAGTAACCAAAAAAAAACTTGGAAAACTTATCCAACACATCCATACGGCCTCCAAATAATACCCCCCAAAAATATGGAATGTTATCTCGTTGTTGGCAAAAACTTTTGCTTAGTTTTTCATTGATTTACCTATCGATGTTCAATCTATGTTGTTTAAAGAAACTAAAATCCTTTTAACATAGTTTATATATTTTATTATCTACTGCCTACCTATATAAGTCTCAAGTGACATACATATATAATTTAATTTTGATTTTTAGTTCATAAATATTTATAATTCATAAATATTTTTAAACATCATTCTTTGTCATTTCCATCTCCCTTTTACTACATTTGCACATTTGCATCTCTCAGTCAACGATGTTACAACAAACTATGAAATTTGTGGTAGGAGGAAATTATTTTGTAAGACACTTTCTTAATTTTCTCAATATTTTATACTTTAGTGAGTTAGCTTTTGCAACCAAATGATATTTTGTACTCCAAATTATTTATAAATTATACTTTCTTGCCATTCATTCTCAATATTTTATATTTTAATTAGTTAGTTTTGGAATCAAAAGATATTTTTTAAATTTTTCACTATGTGTAAATTACACTTTTTAACTATTTAATAAGAATAAATTATAATTACACCATGTTACAAAATATAAGTCAATTATTGATATTTTAACTTCAAACAAGTTACTATTAATGTTGATGTAGTTTTTATATTCAACATTCTAAATCTATTTAAATTTGTATTTGCATATTTGACTTGATATATAAAAATACTATCATTCATATGTTTAATCTCAATGCTATAAAAATACTTCAGCAGTCTTAAATACATCATCTCAAATTATTTATTTATTTCTACTTTGAACTTTTCTATGAATTAATTTCCATTTCCATTGAAGATTAAAACATTTAAATATAAGACACCAATTAAACTTTCACCTTGATTGCATGCCTTAATGTGAAAAGTTATTTTAATTTCATTCATTATAAATCCATTTCTCAACACATATGAGTCTATACAATTGTACACCATTGGTGCTTTTTGGAGCCCATAAAATTCTTTCTTTAGTTTGTACATCTTGTTCTAATGATCTAGAATCTCATAGCTAGGTGGTTTTCAACATACACTCATTTTTATAACACTCCATTTAGGAATAATGATTTGACATCCATCTGTTGCACCTTCCACTTATGTTAGGATGTCATTACTAAAATGATTCTCGTAGTTTCCATCCTTGATACATAAAAAAATCATTGTAATCTCATCCAGGTTGTTGCTTGTACCATTTGTCAACTAATGTTGCCTTTTGTCCTTTAATCTTGCCTTCTCTAGTGGTTTTGGTTATTCAAACCCACTTGGCATTAATGTCCTCATTTCCTACTAGAAGGTTTACCAACTTCCATGTCTCATTTTTCTCAATTTATTGCACTTCTTCATCCATGTATTCACACCATTTGTTGTCCTTAATTGCATAATGAAGGTAAACAAGATCAACTTCTAAAAATTTGTTGTCTTCAGAAAGTTCAATTTCTCCAAGTCATCATTGAATTATCTAAAGTAATTTAACCCGTTCAAGAGTTATAAAAACCTACCGTAGATTTTTAATTTGGTAAATTTACATGTTGAGAATTTATTAATACAAAAAGTACTATTTACTTAAGTATAGCTTTGCAATGTATATTGGCAATGGAAATACTTTCAAACTTATACTACATGGTGATTACTCTATACCACACAACACACCCTTTATAAAACTGGTGTGTAAATTAAGGATTTCGATTAGGGCTCTCATCCTTAGAAAAAATAAAAACATAAACATTGTGCAAAAGGATAGAAGATGGAGAAAGTGTAAGAACCCCTCTGCTTAGGTGCCAAAAAAATGTAGCATATTTATTTTAATATAATTCACTTGGAAAGGTATTCTTACTTATCCTTCCTTAATTCAACAAAATATAACTCATCATGATTCATTGAGTTAGTATTTTCATAGAACACAACAACAAACCTTAGAATAGCGTGCGACACTGAATGTTCACTATCTAAGTAGTGACATTATCATAATATGCAAATCACATGCCAAACAAAAGAATCAATTCAAATGGTCACAAGGATTACCATGAAATCAAGCCAACCCTAACCTAGCCTAAGGACCTAGATCCAATGCCCCCACCTCAACTTGGGCAGCCTATATATCCTCTCCTCAAAATTAGGGTCCGATGTAGTTCTCCTTTCACTTGTGATGGTCTCATCCATGAGACGTCATTACCAAAGAGATTGACACTCTAAGCCAAATAGGGAACAAATTACTCATGACACAGATGAGTTTCTAAAGATCTAATCGTCAATCCCATGACTAAATGACACACTCAAGCATAATGCCTTACTAATCCAAGCTTGTGTGCTTACCCTAGCACTCTCAAATCAAAACCCAGCTAATAGTAATGATAAAGGAATCCACATTCCTTAATCGATAGAGAATCACCTCAATATTTTTTTATGGTTATCAATACATGGATAAAACACTAAACATTCACACTATGGATAAGTTTTAAAGGATTGAAATGATTATACATGTGATCCATGAATTCACTTAGATAATCATCAATTTCACACTATAGAAAAACATATTAGGGTTAGTTTCCTATGCCCGCACTCACTCCTTGAACTGCCATACATATTTGTGATGTCACCTACATGCACAAAATCAGGGTGAGATGTAGTTCTCCAAAACTACTAGTTTCATTTAAATACAGACATTATGGAACACTTGGTCGTAGTTGTCAAATCTAATTTGATAATTAGGTCCTTGATAAAAATTTTTGATCTCACGTAACCTAGGCATACCAACCATATTATCATCTAATGAATCCCCTCATTTAAAAATACTAACCATGGGGAGAATGCTTAGGTTAATATAGCCAATTATGGTTGAATTAACTATACCCCATCATGTGAAGCACGCTTAGATATACTTAGCCAAGTTGAAGTGCACAAAGATAATTTTAGGTAATTGGATCACACTTAGTTACATAAATAGTTAGAATCATGCATATCAATACATAACATGATTGGTAACATAAAAGCATACTTAGCATGTCGAAAACACACTAAGCATATCAAAAATCATGTTTAGTTATAAAAGTTGATCATAGAAAATTTTGTGGTATTTAATCATCCATAAGTATTATAAGACCAACTTGGCTACACATGTCAATGCAAACACAACTCCATTGTGTTTATTCAACTTAAGCAATTACATCATGCTAAATCAATGAGAATATTTTCTATGCAAGTAACTTGTGAGAGTAACTTTACTATTTACTTCATATATCAATATAGATTTCCATATACAACACTTAAACTCTTTTCCAAAACAATTCAACAAGGATTCTTATCTAGTGCACTTAAGTTGGTTTCCATCATATTTCTAACATGGGATACATTCTATATCTCTTACCCAATATTTATCAATTGCATTTCGATATAACATGTTGTCTATTTTGATAATCATTTGAAATCAAACTAAATACATAATATATTTAACTTGTGTCTATAACTAATTGAAAAATTATATTCCAATAAATAGGTCCTCTATCTTTCAAATAGGTATTAGTTATCCAAATTAAATCCAAAGACTTATTCATGTTTAATAAACCGTGTATTTCAATAATGAATATCAGAGTTTCAATACAACACATGTATCAAGCTTGTTATCTGATGGAGTATTCATATTTTTACAAATATATGCTTGCTTGATCTCTTGAACGTTATTAAAATCTTTCATTCAATCAATTTTTTATTCTAACAATCTAATAACACTGAAAAGGTTGCCTTAAGTTAATAAGATTTGTATTCATAATACTTTTATCTAGAATCATATTTAATGATATTTTAATATGGAACAAATACTATTATTTGGGCTTAGATTTTAGAAAAAATCCTAATTATTAATCTATTATCTTTTAGTTCCATTCTCGAGCATAAAATTCATATTTACAAGGAATTATTACATTTTAATTTATTTTTATCAAGCACCCCTCCCATTTTAATTTCCAACATGGGATACATTCTATATCACTTACCCAATATTTATCAATTGCATTTCGATATAACATGTTGTTTATTTTGATAATCATTTGAAATCAAACTAGATACATAGTATATTTAACTTGTGTCCATAACTAATTGAAAAATTATATTCCAATAAATAGGTCCTCTATCTTTCAAATAGATATTAGTTATCCAAATTAACTCCAAAGACTTATTCATTTTTAATAAACTGTGCATTTCAATAATGAATATCAATACTTCGATACAACACATGTATCAAGCTTGTTATCTGATGGAGTTTTCATTATTTTACAAATATATAAAAATATATGCTCGCTTGATCTCTTGGATGTTATTAAAATCTTTCACTCAATCAATTTTTTATTTTAACAATCTAATAACACTGAAAGGGTTGCCTTAAGTTAATAAGATTTGTATTCATAATACTTTTATCTAGAATCATATTTAATAATATTTTAATATGGAACAAATACTATTATGTGGGCTCAGATGTTAGAAAACATCCTAATTATTAATCTATTATCTTTTAATTCCATTCTCGAGAATAAAATTCATATTTACAAGGAGTTATTACATTTTAATTCCATTTTATCAAGCACCCCTTCCATTTTAATTTCCAACATGGGATACATTCTATATCACTTACCCAATAATTATCAATTGCATTTCGATATAACATGTTGTGTATTCGGATAATCATTTGAAATCAAACTAAATGCATAGTATATTTAACTTGTGTCCATAACTAATTGAAAAATTATATTCCAATAAATAGGTCCTCTATATTTCAAATAGGTCTTAGTTATCCAAATTAACTCCAAAGACTTATTCATTTTTAATAAACCATGTATTTCAATCATGAATATCAGGGTTTCAATACAACACATGTATCAAGCTTGTTATCTGAGGGAGTTTTCATATTTTTAAAAATATATAAAAATATATTCTCGCTTGATCTCTTGGACATTATTAAAATCTTTCATTCAATCAATTGTTTATTCTAACAATATAATAACACTGAAAGTGTTGCCTTAAGTTAATGAGATTTGTATTCATAATACTTTTAACTGGAATCATATTTAATAATATTTTAATATGAAACAAATACTATTATTTGGGCTCAGATGTTAGAAAAAGTCATAATTATTAATCTATTATCTTTTAATAACATTTTTTAGAATAAAATTCATATTTACAAGGAATTATTACATTTTAATTCCTTTTTATCAAGCACCCCTTTTTTTTATAAATTTATTCAAACCCATTATTTTTATCAAATGCCACTCTGTATAAAATTGTTTGAAGTCATCAAAGAATATAAATTTATATGGCAAATAATAATAATTTCGAAAATTGGTGAAAGTATTAAATTTAGAAGGAATGATTGTATAAGCATTTATCCCACATAAAGGGGAACTCTGTAAAAAGCAAAGCCAAGGGGATGGCATAAGAGTGGGCACAAGAGGTTTGATTAAAATTGAATACGACTAGAATTGAAAAACAACCAAGTTGCCATACTTAATAACAAAAAAAATTATTATATTCACATCCAAATTAAAATGCCTTCATTAACTTAGAGTCCATTTTAAATTTCTAGCATCAAAAGAACACTTGGGAACTGAGGCACCACCTATGCATAAAGCTAAGTGGATATGTGACACCAAAATTAGAAGTGAAAGGATAAAAATAAAATTGTTTATAATATTAATTGGTACTAGAAATGAGATGCTACAAGTAAAATTTCATTGTATAAACACATATGACACTAAAAACTACAAGTGTTTAAATTCATCCATTTATTCAATTTTAGACACATTAACAGATCATAAGAAATGAACTGGGATGCCATACTTCAGTATTATTAAAAGAATAGATCTTCATTTTTTTATTTTTTTTCTTATTATTATTGTCAAATACAGATTGCTATATGGGGTGCCATTCTACTACAGCAACTACCTCAAATTAAGAAGTTTTACTTGCCCATGCATCAGGAAAGGAATAAATTGTACTACAACAAGATTTGATTAAAAGGTAAAATTGTCAAAGATAAAAATGGTGAATCTAAACAAGCCTTGAATCTTGGTTGGATTATATTTACTAAGATTTGAAAGAGGCAGGGTACTTACTGCACGCTTTTAAAACTAAGTTATAAATTATTTCATTCTTTATTTACCATTGTTTGATTTTCCTTTAACTAAATCCATGTAACTATTCATATATAATTTTCTTCTTTTGATAGGTAAAACCTATGTACATACATATTTGAGTTAATGAAAAGATACGTGGAAACTACAACCTATAGTTGGGCCATTATTGAGTTTTCAAGACATACCTAGTCAAATCTATGTGCTACACTTATGCAAAGAAAAATCATTTTAATAAAATCAAAATGCCTTACCATCTAAATCAGCTTAATATTTTGTGAAAACTAATTGCTAATAAGCTTGGTATTATGTTTATTTCTTCTACTACTTAAATAGTCTAAAAACGGTAAAACAAGATTATAGTGTTATCAATGTAACACCAATAGGGAGGGGGTATTCCAGGCAGGAATAGTTGTATGCAGAGGATATTGTATAAATTTATTCATCCATAATTCTATATTTATGTGAGTACAATAGTAACTTTATCTGGGTATATATTCATTATTCAAAATAATTCAAACTCTATTTAAATTAATAAATGTGTATTTATTTATCAAAACAACTAATTATAAAGGAATTCAATCTTTATCCAAGACTCTAAATTAATCAAAGATTATAGAGGATAATTTATTTGAGGAATAGTCCAAAAAATTAATTTATTGGCAAGCATGATTGATTATAACATCTGAACTAAATTTCCTATTAAACTCATTTTCATACAAAGGTACCTAGATTTGTTGTTAAACGATGAAATAATCCTTCTTGCATTCAAATCCTCCTCCTTCTATTATCCTCTGTTAGTTCCTCTTTTAGCATGAATGGCACCCGCTGGGCACTATATATAACTTGTAAAATAAAATGTACAACTCTTAAACTCCTCCTTGCTTATGCATTCACCAAATTTCCTCCTCTAAAAATGAATGTCTCCTCCTTCATTCACCCAACTCTTCTCCCTTCATTTGGAATTCAAAATACAACAAATAACTTCAAGAATTCAATTATTTCCACCTACTAAACTATTTACTTCATTTGTTTCACTATTCCCCTATGTGGCGTAATGGGTGAGAGGAAATGCAACACGATAAAAAAATATCATTTTTAGTGAATATTGAAATTTAATACCAATTTCATTTTTGTCCCCCATGGTTGGCATAGTAGATAGGTCATTTAATTTGTCTGCCACTATCTATTTCTTCTGTTTACCCACTACACCACTTTATTATTATTATTTTTAAATGTTGTTCCATTTTATAAATATTTGTTGTATTTCATTTAACTTGAATTTGAATTTACTTTAAATAAATATTCAAAAATGAATATGAGACATTTAAATCCATCTTTGATAAGTGACTGGTAGATTCAAAAATTTATTCGATGGTTAATTCCTCAAACCAGACATCATAGCAATTTCTTATATCCCAAGACAAGTATAATGAAGAGAATCACCATATATATATATATACATATATATATATATACATATATATATATATATATATACATATATATATATATATATATACATATATATACATATATATACATATATATATACATATATATACATATATATACATATATATACATATATATATACATATATATACATATATATACATATATATATACATATATATATATACATATATATATATATATACATATATATATATATATACATATATATATATATATATATATATATATATATATATATATATATATATATATATATATATATATATATATTATGACCAACATTTAAACACAATTTTTAAGTAATTTCTACATATCTCCTTGGTAAATATCTCCTTTTACCAAATATATATATTATGTTCCAAGATACTAGCATCAATGTCAATATAGTTATCTGACTGTGTCAATTAAATAAGTTTCAATACATAATTGTCAAAGCAGTGACCTAGATCGATCCAATTACTAAATAGATCAAGGCAAACAATGACTCTATATAATAGTTTTTTGGTTCTATTTATATCGTATTACCACCAACAAGGCATCTTTCTTAAAATGCATGCACATGTACCAAAACTAACACATCACAAATGACTCATACGCCATCATCGATAAAGGAGCAATAGCTCAGCAGTGGGGTATCACTTACAAGTGCCCTAAAACCCAACACATAAAAATGGGATGTGACAACAAGTGAGTAGAAAGAAAGAGAATAAGAGAAGGATAATTTAGAATAATAATGAATATGATGGGATAAAGGAGGAAAAAATAGAAGTAAATCATAAAGAGGAAAAGGAGATATCAACTTGAGTTTTTTTCCTAATCTAAGGATCATTCAATTGGGAAAACATTGCTTCCCTAAAGATTTCATTTTCTTGTTATGTGTCCAATTGAGATCAAAGGATTCCATTATGGGATCCTTAAGAAACAAGGATTGTAGGGGAGTTGAGAATATTTGAAGAATAATTAAAGCAATAGCCAGTTGTTTCAATACAAACCCATTCATCTTTACCTGAGAGAGGGGGAGGAAAGTACAAAATTTTTACTCAAAATAGAGTCTAGATCAATAAGGTGTAAAATATAATAAACCTTTTCATCTTGCATCAAGGGATGAATAAAAATTATAGAATTTGAGGTTCACAATAAATGCATTTTAATGCCTCCATTGAATAGATGAAGAAAGAGCCACAAAACTGCTAAAAGGAAAATATTTACTTGTAGAAAATGCCAAATCATGTTGAGAAATAAATGGAGAATAAATAATTTCATTATTCCCAATTATTAATATTCATCCACTACCTTGGTTGAAGAAGCATTTGGCACCACTGAGTGATGGCAGTCCTCAACATCACACCACCAAGTAGGATTATGCTCTCTAAACTTTTTATTTTCTCCTCCAAAGATAAATGACTTTTTTGAGAAGTCTTATTTGGGTAGACAAAGTCAATGTGTCTATAAGATAAGTAATTCCAACATCTCAATGCTGGCTACTCATAATCTAGATTTTTTTTCCCCACCTTATCATCCTTTTTCAGCCAGATCTCATCAGGTAGACATTTTTCAAAGTTTACTTCCATGTAAATTTTGGCAAAAGTAATGAAATGCCTTTGAGTTTTTTTCTTGAAAACCAAATTTGAAGATATGAATGGCATTAATAATATAAGATAAGGAAAGATAATACTATAGGTGAAGGGAAAGAGTCACAAGTCTCACCTAAACAAGGGCAAAATAAGTAATATCCACTGAGGGCTCAAAAGATTAATACTAAGGCTTCAAATAAATCTTAGCTCCCATATAGAACAGAGGATTAGAATTGAGATTAAGGTTTATTTCCTTAATTAAAACACATTCAAAAATAAAAAATAACCCATTTTCATAAGGGTGAATAAATATATTTTGATAAAATAGAGGCTTCTAGGTGGAAGAAACCCATTTATGAAAATTCACTAGTTTTGACTAGAAATTATAGAATCTGCAAACAAAACTTTTGAAAATAAGCTTCCTTAACAACAAATTAATCCCCAAGATTGATGATAGTAATGAAATCAAACATATCCATACATAAATGATCACAAAGATACACACATCAATCGCTGACATAGGATGTGCAAGGAATCCCTTAAAAGATAATGGTGGCACTAGAGAATCAAAAGAATGAGCCACACTCATAATTATGCTGAGATCCACAGAGAGAAAAGCTATATAATTCTTAAGAAATTAATAATATAAAATATGAGGATAAGGAATGAGTGCTATAATAGGGCCATTTCCAAAGATGTAAAAAGGACCATGAATATGAGTTGTTAAGGCATTGGAAGGAAGCACATGGACAAAAATTGTGGGTGGGAAATGACCATTGGAGCCCATTTTGAATTCTAAGTCCTCTTTTTGAGAATTGGGAGAATGTCTATTAATTGAGAGCACGTTAAAAAATATATTTTTATTTCCAAAATATATCTCACTCACTATCCCTCAACTGCTATAAATAGAGGGTAAGGTGTGGGAATTACAATCACGTAGGAAAATAAATAGAACTATGATTTCATAAGTCCAACATCTCAATTCTAGCTACTCATAATCTATATTTTTTTTTCCCACCTTATCATCCTTTTTTACCAAGATCTCATCAGGTAGACATTTCTCAAAGTTTACTTCCACGTAAATTTTGGCAAAAGTAAGGAAATGCCTTTGAGTTTTTTCTTGAGAACCAAATTTGAAGATATGAATGGCATTACTAATATAAGAGAAGGAAAGAGAAGACTATAGGTGAAGGGGAAGATTCACAAGTCTCACCTAAACAAGGGCAAAATAAATAATATCCACTGAGGGGTTAAAAGATTATTACTAAGGCTTCAAACAAATCTTAGCTCCCATATAGAACCAAGGATTGGAATTGAGATTAAGGTTTATTTCCTTAATTAAAACATATTTAAAAATAAAAAATAACCCATTTTCATAAGGGTGAATAAATATCTTTTGATAAAATAGAGGCTTCTAGGTGGAAGAAACCCATTTATGAAAATTCACTAGTTTTGACTAGAGATTATAGAATTTGCAAACAAAACTTTTGAAAATAAGCTTCCTTAACAAAAAATTAATCCCCAAGATTGATGATAGTAATGAAATCAAAGATATCCATACATAAATGATCACAAAGATACACACATCAATAGCTGACATAGGATGTGCAAGGAATCCCTTAAAACATAATGGTGGTACTAGAGAATCAAAAGAATGAGCCACACTCATAATAATGCTTAGATCCATAGAGAGAAAAGCTATATAATTATTAATAAATTAAGAATAAAAAATATGAGGATAATTAATGAGTGTTATAATAAGGCCATTTCCAAAGTTGTAAAATGAACCGTGAATATGAGTTGTTAAGGCATTGGAAGGAAGCACAGGGACAAAAGTTGTGGGTAAGAAATGACAATTGGAGCCAATTTTTAATTCTAAGTCCTCTTTTTGAGAATTTGGATAATGTACATTAATTGGGAGCACATTTAAAAATATATTTTTCTTTCCAAAATATATCTCACTCACCATCCCTCAACTGTTATAAATAGAGGGCAAGGTGTGGGAATTACAATCAAGTAGGAAAATCAATAGAACTATGATTTCATAAGTTTGTCTTATGAGATTCTTATAGAATCATTCGATTATTTTATCAAATTATCTTTGTGTATTTGAATTTTTTCATTAGTGTAAAATGAAACTTTAGGTCAAGGTGATCCTAGAGAAATTGACACATCCTTTATTCATTTTCTACATCACACTCCACGAACACCCACATGTGGAAAATGTCTTCATGGAGGAGTAGAGAAAAACTATGGCTATGTAAGTGACATTGAACCCTCCCACATTCTCCATGACCCCACCTTCGACTAGAGGAGCAATGATATCGATAATTATAATCTAGGAAAACTCTTATAATTACAAGAGGAGTATTTCCCTAATGGTTGATGAGAGTGTATAGGCTCTCCACCTCCAAGGACACTTTTTCACCATGAATATATAAAAAAACATTGTATAAAAAAAATATTTTTTAAGCAACAATAAAATCTCTTCCTAAAGTATCTTGATTGAAGACTACATAATTATTGCCTTTCTAAAGCTGAAAAATAATTTTGATGTGAAAGATAAGCTAGATTTGCTTGAATTTGTAGGTAGTTAAGGTGAAATCCCCCTAGAAGATAATGTTACAATTGAAAAGACTAAATGTGAAATTTTTCATTAAGGAATTAATATTTGTCCATACTTGTTGAGCATGAGCATAGAGCCAAAATAAGTGCTTGAAGGATTCTAGTTGCCCGTAGGCATGGCAATTATTGTTTGTCATACCCATGTGAAAAGTTATATCACCAACAAGATTCCCTTCGTGAAAAACACACCAATTTTTTGTTACCTTCTTGGGCTCCTTAGTGGTCGACCAAATAATGATAAATCTATAGATCCAAGTTGAAGGAGTAAAATCTAGTCTCCAACTTTTTTTGAGTGTATCATAAGACATAGGCATGGGGGTCAAAAGCTACTAATAACCAAGGAAATTTTTATACTAGGGAAGGGATGTGTCAGCCTGCCACCTCTATTTTTTCCACCATTGTAGCAATGCTTTAAGGCCAATTTTTTTCATCATTAGGAGATCTACCGTTTGTATTTCACTAAAAAATAAAAAGTCTCTATTGTTAAGATCATATTTGGTATTAATGTATTGTTGTCTATAAAAATATAGTGCGTTAGTTGAAAAAATATGCAATAATATGAAAAAAAATTATAATTTACGGGCCTTAACCCATGGAACCTTAGTGAAAGGAACATTTTGGTAGTTAATTACAAGAAACCATGTAAATTTTTAGGTGTTAAATGAGATAAAACCATGAAATTTATCTCATTTCCTTGAGCAAGCTAGGGTTTGATGGATTCCTAATCTTTCTAGTTGATTTTGATAATAAAAGTGCCACCAAGTCTGATAGGCATAAGATCAAGTGTGGAGGGTGTAAAAATAAAGTCCTTTCAAAACACCACAACCATAAAGGATGTAAGATGAAATGAAATGTTTGATAATCAACTTCTATACCTCTTTCCCCTTGATAGCTCTAAAAATATTCTAGGAACACAAAGTTAATCCTTGCTTCTTAATGTCAATGAGGACCATGTTTTTGAATATGCTTGGGTAGTAACGTAGATCTCAAGGCACTTTTTGGAATGCTTGCTTTGTTTCATGATTGGACCAAATAAAATCACTAATAATCTTCTAAGACATGTTGTATATAGCTTTAGAAGGAGCCCAACATGAAAAGTAATAAACATGAGTAGAAAATATTAAATTTAGAAGTTACCATCCAAAGAAAGCTATTTAGTGTGCTACTGATTTAGTTTTATCTTTGATTTTTTGCATAAAATAGTTTCAATGTTTTAAGATGGTGGCCTAGAAGGAAAAGATGAAACACCTATGAAGTTGAACATTTTTACAATAAAAATATATTTACAAGCAAATCTAGTATGTTGAGTTGGCTTGGGCACAAAGGACCATATGTAAAAATGAGTTTTATCCCATTGAATAATGAAGCCTAAAGTAAGGTAGAAAATTCAAAGGCACTCCATGGAATTTATAAGCACTTGGAGTCTTCTTCTATTATGGTGAGGAAATATTTACATGCAAAATGACCATTGATGAGCTAAGAAACAAAAGGGTTGGGGAGAGAGTTTCCCTTAACAGGCCCTCATAAAATCATAACTTCATAGAGCAAATATCCAAAGCCTTTCTCATTGATAATATAAAGGGATAAGAGGACACCTTTGACAAATATACTGGAATACTAGACCAAAATGCTTAGATTGATGGGCATTGATGGTAATAAATGAAGATGCATCCCTAAAGAGGGTATGAAAAAAATGAAAAACCTTGGGTTATAACCCAAGAGATTTTGTTGTGATAAGAGTGAATGGCTCCATAACAAAATTACAAAATTGAATCTTATAGTAATGTGTCTACAAAAAGTATTAATAAGACTCATGAAGATATAAAAGTGTAATTTATTAATACGTTTTTTATAAAACTACTTATAATTTAATTTAAATCACATATAACTAAAACAAAGTGAAATTGTACTAAGACATTGTCAAGCCATCTCCCAAGGTATAATTTATGTTGTTGTCCCACAACCAAGTGATAAGCTTACCATTCTAGCTCTTAAGTAAAGGTGAAAATTTACAACATTAGTAAACCAAATGAATGCAATATTAAATAAATTACTTGAATATAATGAATATTACTTACTATAACCTTTAAAAATGGAAACAATCAAAACATTTCCTATAAAGTATGACCCTAATCAATTTCATGAAAATCAAAGAGTTTCAGGACATGGGACTAATAAATGTCTCAAATTACAACATAAGATCCAAGATCTAATTGATAAAAACACTAGTATTATTTATGGGCATAAATATTCATTAGATGAACATGTGACTAAGCCTAATCAATGCATACAAATATTTAGTAATCCATTACCAAATCATAACACTCCTAAACAAAATAATGTGCATATGCAAAAATTTATACATCACTCTACTATTTTACTTGAGCATGAGATTGAAGCATTATTGGCATGGTTTTTGGGTCTAAAAGGCATATGCCTTACATTGCATTTCATTACCATAAGATACCTAATAATGCATAAAATTTTGGTCCTACATATAGAAGTGGTTTTGTTGATTACCATCTTTCTATCATACATGGTATTATGATTGAAAATGGTTCTAGTGAAAACCTTATTTTGATGTCATTCTTATCTAGTTGAGGATAAATTGAGAGAGATTTATTTGTTAGGAATATGATACTACATAGTCATTATTGTCACATCTCAATTTCACCTTATAATTAATAACCTTTAAATCTATAGATTAATATGGTTATTATTTAATTATCATTACTTTGATTTGAGATCTATGACATATACTCTAATAGGATAGTGATATTATTGATTAGTATACATGATATGGTATCTATATTTTTTTATTTTATACATTGAGGATATATATTTGTTAGTTTTGCATCATTGACTGATATATATGATGACTCAGATTAACTACCTACATATTACGAGGTGGATGCATGATTGATCCTACCCTCAGATCTTGATGAGGGAGAGCATCATCAGAGAGGATGGGCTAGATAGGGCATCCTCTTCTTAATAGCTGAGTTTTATACACAGATATTTTGGCCTAAGGTTATAAATGTTGAAGCTGTGTCTTACATTAGAAAGTTGAGCTGTATAAATTTCAATGCTAAAGTGGGTATATTAAATTAAATTATTGAAAATTTAATATGCTGAAACATCTAGTGTTACATTATGCAGAGCTTTTTATAGTGAAGTATATATTTGGAGTTGTTATAGATATTTTGGTAAATTGTTAAGACTATATTCAAATCGCTGAAGCTAGTAAGTAAATAGCAGAAGTCAATTATGAAAATGTTGTCATTTGGGCTTAATATATGAGTATAAATTTAAACACCTAGCTTAAGATAAGAAATCACTAACTTATTAGTTGAGTCGTTGAGCGTATATGATAAAATTGATGAGTTTCAATGGTAAAGCCAAGTTTAATAAAAAGGCCAGTTTAAGCAAAAATCCCAGGTCATTATGACTTTAGTTTGAAACACTGTATGTTGTCTCTATTTTTGGTATGGATATATATCTAATTTTATATCATTGAGTTTGTAATGGAAGCGCAAAGTATTAAATAGTAAAGCTGAATTTAAATATTTATTGAAACGCATAAGTGTTTAAAGAAACCATAGAAGTGTTAATGAACATGATGTGCATGTAAAAATGCCAAGTTGATTGTATTCAAAATGTTTTGCATGTAAAATGAAATGCCATGCATGAAAATTATAATGCCCAGTCTTAATAAGTGAAATGTCAAATTGTATAAATAAAATGCCATGTCAATGTTTTATGTCGCAAAGTCACTGCATTGTGATGCCAATTCAAACTTGTATAAACGGTGAATTTATATATAAAAAATGCCTAGGCATAATGGAAAAAGTGTTGAGTTAAATATATTAAATTGGCTGAGTTGGAAATTAAGCGCTAAGATAATAAATTAGTAAATTTAAATTTGCTAAATTTAACGGATAAAATAGTTGAGTCATTTAAATAAATGTAATTATGATTTCTTTTTAATACAAGATCAAATGTTCGGTGGAAATTTATTAATCTCATATTTCCATTTAGTGTTTTTTAAAGAGATACATGAGCCAATTCTTGATTAGCCGAGTATGACATTTGGCTTTGGAAAAATCTATTGTTTGAACTGTGCATTGTATGTTAAGCATATTATGGGTTCTCCTAATTTTGAGGGTATAACTTAAAATATTATCAAAGAAAGGAATACAGGAAGCTAAATGAATGGTAAAAGAGCTAGATTTTTCCTGTGGTATTTCTATTAGGGACAATGTTTTCCTTAATAGTTATATTGAAATTAATCCAAAGATGTGGCTGAAAACTTTGTAAGTTAGTATAACTTAAATTTTTTATATAAGCACACATTTATGGCATGATATAACATTTGAATACTTTTGCATGAGGTGTGTTATGACTATGAATTAATAAGTATTATTCTTATTTAGACTTTTACATGTTGAAAAGAATGCATATTGAAACTTTTATTGTCTATTTTATTTTTGAGGCTTAAATTGATTTGGGGTTATTTGATATTAGGATAACTATTAGTAATTAAAACTTGTGTGCAATTTATATTACGAGTGTATCAATATGTGTAAATAATTATATATTTATATATTAAAATGATATCTCATGATGTGTGCCTAAAGATATGTTTACGTCTGATTATTATTGTATAAAATAGACTATTGTATACCTGAGTGGTATTATCTTGTATAGATTTGTTTAAAAATGATAGTGTAAAGTTGATTATTCATGTTTGAGTAGGGTTCTCGAGCACAAAGAGCTATGATATTATGGGATATCATAGAATACTTCAACTTAAACATATATGTTTGGATGGTACAAATTATAGTTGTATGTTTAAATTCTCATCTACATTGAATGATTGAATGTATCTATTAGATATTAATTGAGTAGTATGTTTATAGTAGTTAGTAAGACATCATGTATATATGCATACAACTTTGAGAGTATAAACAAATGTTAGGTTAGACTTTTATGTGCTAGTATGACTTATTTGTTAAATGTACTTGTTTGATTAAAAGCATATATTTTTATATATTTATGACTACTTAGTATGACTAATTATGAGAAAACTAGTAGTTATATCTTAAAACACTAGACTATGATATTATGGGATATCATGAGGTATAATTGTATAGATTTTATTGTAGTAATAGAAAAATTGTAGTTTAATATGAATGTGAACCATACTTAGATGGTATGAACTGTAGACATTATTTCTTGTATCATTTAAATAATAATATATGATTTATTCATACATGGTTGAAATAAAAGTATACTTTGCTTACTTTTATGTTTAACATATGATGTCTTATGATTGCTAGGAGAATGTACTTAGTATGAATATTGTGGTTAAATAAAGTGTAGTGAAACATTATCTTTTGGTATGTATGAATTACATGTGAGTGTAATATTTTGTAACAGAAATGAGTTTTCTACGATATATTACATGTTTAGTTTTATAAATCATGCACACTTCAATACTAGTTTGTTCTCTAGATTATTACGCCATTATATCTACCTATCCATGAAGGGAGGGTCATTCCCTGATAGGAGATTATGCAGGAGATTGTTGGTCCATAGTTGGTGTGAAAAAATACTCGGATGATGCATTCCCTCCCCACAACAGTACTATTTATCTAGAGACCATACTGGAGATTGTCAAAGATACACAAGTTGGTTCAACTTGAGCTTTAGAGAGCTTGGTTTCTATCTTTTATATTAAGATTGAAGACCTCAAGGAAATGTAATTATATTTTATTTATTTATACTGAACAATAATTGTTGTATTATAGGACTAGTTGTAGCTGTGTCCTGATATATTCACTTTTCTTGGAGTTGTCATTGTAATATATTATATTACACTCAATATTTAAATATTGGAACCATTATTATTCTAAGTTGTTTATTATGATTGATTTAAGTTATTTAGATTAACTGTGGTTGAGTGGATTGAATTTTAAGTAATAGTTTTTTTTTTAAATTACTACATCATTCTAATTACAACTTCAAGGGATGTAACATGTGATATCAGAGTTGTATCTCGAACTCTGAGACTTAATGAGTCCATTAATATTTTTGTACCTTTTTGTTTAACAAAAAGAAGAAAAATGCAGCTATGTATGGTACATTGAGTGTGTACTCTTAGAGTATTTTTACCCTCTTAGATTTGTAAAAGGATTGGTTTATCGAGTGTCTCGTTGGTGATAGTTTTATAAGGTGTATGGGTATGTGATTACATGGCTTTGTTCAGGGGATGTGAACAAGAGTTTCCTATCATATTTTTCATCTTAGATTGAACACCTCAAGTGTGATTATATCTTTATTGAATCATCTTCACCATTTATGTTTTGTGTCGTGAGTGTTTTAAGAGCATGGAGTGATTATTAATTATGTAATTATCCTTTAGTTTTGTGTTCTATTTATACATATCCTAGGAATGGAAATCATATAAGACCATTCTAGAGTGGCACCACCTAGTGTAGTAAGAATTTTCTTGTAGTTAAATGTAGATTTCTTGATTGTGAGTTTCTTTATGTGAGGAGTTTGTGGACTACCATCCTTATATTTATATAGAATCGAGAAAGAAAAGTCATCTCTCTTAGTTAGCTTAGAGGTGAGTTAATATTCTCTCATTCTCCTCTTACATTATTTTATGCTATCGAGAAGAATTATATTTTTAGGATGTTGATTTAAGTGTTTCTTTAAAAAGAAATTTTGTTTATGAAATGTTGTTAAATCTTTTTCCCTTAAGTTCAGGGGATATTGTTTTCTACTTCTTGTTGAAGGAAACTGTATGGTTAGATATATTGAAGCATCTTTGATGTTAGAATTTTCTTTCTGATTGTGTAGGTAGGTTATAATACTACACTTATAAGTTGGGTCAGCGAATTGTGATAGGTAACATGGAATTGTGGTGTTTCCTTTTACCATGTGAGGGTATGTAGGAGATTTGTTTTTGAGATGTAATTTCTCTATCTCTCCACTTTGTAACTTTTAGAGTTACTATTTTATATAACTTGACCTCAAGGAATTACAAACCTTGAATATATATTAATTATAGTTGAGTATATTTATTATGTTATTAATTACCTTCATTTAAACTAATATTATTATTTTTTGAAGCATATTGTTTTGAAGAGTTATATGTACCTTTTTTCGATATCAAGTAAGGTATAATATGTATGAAATATCTTCTAGTCTAAAGGGTTTAGATACACTTTAACTTGTTGTGTGCTAGTCATGCAAGTAAGGAGACATTGTCTCACTTTTAAGGTTGTAGGGATGGTATGATCCTTAGCCTTTGTATGTTATGTTAATTATGGTATTATTTCTTCTTTACTATGACTATAACACTAGAAGTTGAGTTTTAGTAAAGAAGAAATATATTCATAGTAAAGAAGAAATATAGTCATAGTAAAGAATAAATAATACCATAATTAACATAACATACAAAGGCTAAGGATCATACCTATTATAAATTATAAGTCCTTTTTTTGAGCTCTAGGAGAATGGGTGTTAATTAAGAGCACTTTAAAAAACATATATTCTTTCCAAACAAGTTAGGGTTTAATGGATCCCCAATCTTTCTTGTTTGTCTTGATGACAAAAGTGTTAAAAACTTTAATAGGCAGAAGAGTAATGAGGATGGTGTAATAATAAATTCATTTCTAAGTAATGCAACCATAAAGGACGAAAGATGAATTGCATTGCTTGATAAGCAAATTTTATACCTCTTTTCCCTCTATAGTTTCTTGAATATACTCAACACACAAAGTTAACCTTGGTTCTCAATGTCAATGAGGACCATGTATGTGCCTTCTTGAGGATAGTAGAATATATTCCATGCCATTATGTGGAAGCCTTGATTTCCATCATATTTGGACCAAATAAATTCATCAAGAAGTTTTTCTAACATGTTGTATGTAGCTTTAGATGGATCCTAACAAGAAGAGTAACAAACATGAGAAGCAAAGAACACTTTAGAACAAATATGGAACTTACCATCCAAAGAAAGGTATTTAGTAAGATAGTAAGTGAGCTTCCTCTTCACTCTTTGAAAAATATAATTCCAAATTTTGGAGAAGGCCTAGAAGGAAATTGAAACCCCAATGAAGTTTTTATTGACTGTTATGTAGTAAGACAATGGAGTAATTTTACACTACCATCTTTCACATAATTTTGAATCAGATGAAATTTAGTGTTGATGATGGTAAACTAGCAAGAAACTGATACATCAAGTGAAGAATATAAAATGAGTTGTGTTATAAGATAAATAAAAACATGTATTTCCCTTAGCTGGGTGTGAGACTTGTTTTGGTTATTTTCTGAGGAGTTGCATTCTAAAGAAGGACATGAGACTCATTTTTATTATTAGCTTAGGAGAGGCATTTTGAAGGAGAAGAAGGATGTTATTTCCTTAGAAGGAAGGAGGACATTACTAGTATAGGTGCTAAATTTTGTGAGTGTATCTTTTAAAAGTATCTTTCTTGAGTGTTATATACCTTCATCCGTGCATGTCTATTTTCCTCTACATATTTATTTTATTGTAAATGATTTCTTTTTTCATGGATTTTTCAAAGGTATTGATCTAAAAAGAGGTGTGGGTACTCAATGGAGGTGTGAAGCCACAAATATGAGTGTACCTACTTGGGCACCATAGTAGAATATATTTTTCAAATCAAATCTAGAAAACAAATTTGTATCAGTCCCAAATGACTATCTATAGAAAATATTTCTATCCCATTAGATATTGGAGCTTAAAATGAGGTACAAAATGTAAAGGCACTCTATGAAATTTTTAACAAAGTCTTGGATATTTCCTAGAAAGAGTCATTTACAAAATAATTAATTATAAGCTAACAAAAAAAGGGTTAGAGAGAAAGATTCCCTTGAAAAACCTCACAAACCATAGTCATAAAGGAAATATCCATAGTATTTTACAATCAGAACATAAAGGAAATGGGTAAGATGATACCCTTTCCAAATATACTAGAATAGACCAAAAAACTAATATTGTTGGGCATTGACGGTAAGAAACAAACATGCACCCCTAAAGAGGATTTAAACATAATGAACAAAATTGGTCCCAAACCAAAGATTTTTCACCATGGAAAGGATGAAGGACTCCATGATGAATTATAAAATCAAATCTTATAGATATGTGTCTACTAAAAAGTGTTAATAAGACTTACAAAGATATAAAAGAGTAAATTATTAATATATAATTATCAAATTATTTAAAATTTAAAATTTGATTGCTTGTAACTAAAATATGAGTGAAATAATATTAATGCATTTCCAAACCATCTACCAAAGTATAATTTATGTTTACACTAATTGGGGCTAGGCATAACCCATGCACGACTTTGATGTAATAGTAAGCTTGTTCAAAAAATTTAGCTAAACATGAACATGGAAAAAGAAACCTTTTGTTTAGAAGGACATTTTAAACTGCATTTAGAATCTTATGTCATCGTGACATACTAATTATTATAGAGATAAAATCATGTTGCTCACTAAACAAACATATTCTTTGAAAATATGACTCAATTGTAATTAAAAAATAAACAACAATAAAATTTTGACCAAATAAAAGTTTTGATTATCAAAAGAGTTTTAGTCTAATTGGTGCAGATGATGGTAAAGTACATTGTCACTCAATCCACCAAGCACAAATCCCATGAGATGCCAAACATGGACGAGGTTAGATTCGATTCCTAACCAAATTTGACAAAATGGATACCCCTCAATCCTATGCACTAAATTGAATAAGGATGATAATTGGTACTTATGATGTTGATAGATGATAAAAAGACTCTAAAAATTCAAGATGGTTATCCTTCCATATTAAAAAAAAGGTATGTATTGAATCTTTAAATTTTAAAATATGTTACATATGATTTTTTTTTTCAAAATGAATATAAAATTGAATACAAATAAGAATTAAAATTAGTACTTTCATTTACTAAACTACAAGCTATAATGTATTAAAAATAATGGTTCATTTACTAAAATACAAACAACTAGTTTTCCATTGAAATGGTTTTCCTCCATAAAAAAATAGGAAACACGACAGATTATATGGACTTAAAGGAGAGAAAATCATAGGACCATTGTGATAGTTAGTAACAAGAGAACATATAAAATTTTGGATGTTAAAGGAGATAAAATCTTAGGAATGTTGTGGTAGTTAGTTATAGGGGAATACTTAAAATTTTGGGTGTTAAACGAGAGCAATTCATGAAATTTTTCTCCTTTCCAAATAAGCCAAGGTTTGATGGATTCCTAATCTTTCTAGTTTATTTTGATAATAAAATTTCCAACAAGTTTGATAGGTGCAAGAGAAAGTGTGGAGGGTGTAAAAATCAAGTCCTTTCTAAGCAAAACAACCATAAGGGATTCAAGATGAAATGGAATGTTTTACAAACAATTTAGATACCTCTCACCCCTTGATAGCTCCAGAAATTTGCTTGGCACACAAAGTTAAGCCTTGCTTCTTAATGTCAACAGAGACCATGTCTTTGAATTTTGGTGGGTAGTAACATAGATCCCAAGGAACCTCATGGCATGCTTTCTTTCCTTCATAATTGGACCAAATAAAATCAATAAGATGCTTCTATAACATGTTGTATGTATCTTTAGAAGGAACCCAACATGAAGAGTGATAAACATGAGTAACAAAGAGCACTTTAGAACAAATTTGTAATTTATCGTCCAAAGAGAGCTATTTAGTATGATACAAAGTGAGTTTTTCTTCACTTTTTGCACATAATAGTTCCAAATTTTGAAGGACGAGGCATGGAAGGAAAATGAAACCCCTATCAAGTTGAACATTTTTCCAAGAGAAATTGATTTCCAAGTGAAACTAGTATGTCTAACTGGCTTGGGCACAAAGGAACGTATCTAAAAATGATTTTAATCCCAATGAATAATGGAGCCTAAAATAAGGTAGAAAATTTGAAGGCACTCCATGGAATTGTTAAGCACTTGGAGTCTTCCTCTAATATGGCGAGGAAATATTTACATGAAAAATGACCATTGATGAGCTAAGAAACAAAAGGGTTGGGGAGAGAGTTTCCCTTAAAAATCCCTCACAAATCATAACTTCATAGAGCAAATATCCAAAGCCTTTGTCATTGGTAATATAAAGGGAAGGGACAAGAGGACACCTTTGTCAAATATACTGGAATACTATACCAAAATTCTTAGATTGATGGGCATTGATGGTAATAAATGAAGATGCATTCCTAAAGATGGTATGACAAAAATGAAAAACCTTGGGTTATAACCTAAGAGCTTTCGTTATGATAAAAGTAAATGGCTCCATAACAAAATTACAAAATTGAATCTTATAGTAATGTGTCTACAAAAAGTATTAATAAGACTTATGAGTATATAAAAGTTCTAATTTATTAATACATTTTTATAAAACTATTTAAAATTTAATTTAAATCACGTATAACTAAAACAAAGTGAAATTGTATTAGGACAATGCCAAGCCATCTCCCAAGTTACAATTTCTGTTGGGCTAATTGGGGCTAGGTATAATCCCTGTGTGGCATTGATGTAATAGTAACTGCATTAGGAAAATTTATCCAAACGTGAATGTGGAATAAGAATCCTTTAATCTCTAAAAGAAATTAAATTGCATATAAAGTCTTATATAAGAAGTGACATATCGATTAATGTTGAGATAATTACTAGAATGAGTTTCCATTGAAGCACTAAATTTGAAAATATGCTTCAATTAATTTATAAAAAATATATATAATAATCGAAAACGGGAAGTTTTCATTTGTTAAACTACAAACTATAATGCATTTAGAAGAATAGTTTCATTTACTAAAATAAAATACAAACTCTAATGAAATGGTTTTCCTCTGCAAACACCACAGATTATATCCTTTCCTAGTATGTTTGGTCGCTGAACGAAGGAAAACATATGTTTATCCCACACGTAAGCATACCTTTCTCGGCCTTTTGGCTAAGATCAAGTGTAGTATCTGTTCTTATCAGTTTAATATCTGATACGTGGTTCAATGAACCACACGATATTAAATTTATTTCTTTAGGGGGAAGGTCCAAACCGGTAGCTTGCTATCAGGGCCTTCACGCGTCGCTTCTGTGTTGCACTACTGCAGAAGCCTGGCGCACCCCAACCCCCACAAAGCACATATTAAATTAATTGATCTTTTAACTTATTTATTTGAGATAAAACAGCGGCCTGCTCGCGGGCAAATAATGCTAATTTTAGAAAGATACAGCAGCAGGTTTAGCAGCCTTCGCTCCTGGATATGCGATGTAAAATATTCATAACCATTTGATCAGGCCTTAAATAAATCTATTATAAACCTATATTAAATATAATTGATTCATATATCTTTCTTTGACATGTCACATTGATTCATAGTTTTAGGGTTTTTTTTTTTTTTTTTTTTTCAATTTCCGCATACCATTTTTTTTAATTAGTAGTTTTTATTACTTTCTTTATCAATTTTTCATGTTTATCGGAGAAATGTGGGATCAATTTGGATTGATTTTTCCAATCAATTTTTTTTTATTTTTTTAAAGTTACATTTAAATGGACGTTAAATAAAAAGGTAAAATTATTTAGTGACATTTAAATGGACATCAAATTTAAGGTTCAACATAATTGTGAACAACTCACCTTATAATTCTTCTCTTTTACAAATTGTAGATTAGCAATTAGCGTAACTAACTTTCTTTAAAAATGATTTAGAAATATGATTTAATGTATTATGAGAAGATGTATTTCTATTAAATTGTAATGTAAATATCTTAGTGTATTATGAATAAATGTATTTTAATTAAATTGTAACATAAACATCTTTTTTTTATAATCGATTTTTAGGGATTACAAAGCCCCTTCCCAATAACATTAAAAACTTACAAAACTAGACCAGCCTGGGTTGACAGTAGAACCATTAAGGCCTGTGACCTGAAAACTACAAACAAAACCAGCGTACTGAAAGTATTCAAATTCTTCCACTCTACAACCAAAAAACATAATTTACCAGAACATAATAATAAAAATACTACATCTCACCCTTTTTGACTCTACTATGAGAGCAAAGTACCCTGGTAGTGGAACTTGGAATTAAACATCCTTTTTTTTCCCCTCTTACTGCCATCCATTCTTCTTCTTTACCCAAATTACCTGAATTCAAATTTTGGTTTATACCACATTCCACAGAGAAGCCTTTACTCGCCTTATTCTTGTTATCAAAATCTACAAAACTTCTTTCATCCGACCCAACCACCTTAGTGTGCGAGCCGCCATAGGTACCTTACCCACATTTACATTTTCCTTGCTAAAGAATTTTGGACTAGTCCCTGAAGTCCTATCAGAATTGTAATTTTGGTAAACTATAAGCAGCACTTTATTTTCCTCCTTCCACCACGAAGACTCCACCTTATACCTTTAACATCCAACATCTACCGTTAACATCCAACTCGATCTCTTCTTAAAGGCCCTGAGAAATATCCATACAAATAAAAACCCTAGCAAAATTCATCCATGAGAAATTCAAAGATGAACCATCAATTTCCAACAGATTACCCAGGGATCTCCCAACAATCAACAACCCGATCTCCATCCAAAATTGAAGAGAAAGATATGGAAACTTCACCCAAATGGGTATGAGAGAAAGGTTTTCAGTCAATGGATTAAAATATGGAAACCAAGTCTTAAGAAAAAGAAGATGACGATCACAACTCTAAGATTTACCCTGTAAAATTTTATTACAATCAACAAGGTTATCAAAAACTACAATGAAAAAACCTTTCACACAGCGGTGAATTTTCAAACTGCCCTCCAAAATAAGCCGCCATATATTCAAAAGTCATTAATGAAGAGCAAGAAGAAAATGACAAAACCTATCAAAACGATAAATTAAACCCCTTTCTACATACCATTCTTCACCTTCCAGCACCTCAAGCCACTATTTCTGGGAAACCAAATTACCAATAGAGGACCTAGCTACGCTAAAACCCTATTTTATTGGGGTGGATGGCTGCCCCGTCACCCCCACACTCATCTTCCCCACCCCCAAATCTGCAGACGCCTCCATTTGCCCAGAAATTTTCACACTGTATTGTCCATGCCCAGCCAACTTAGAATGTCACTGCTCAAATTCCAAAGAACGCAAACCCCCCTTCGACTTCATCGCAATTTCCAGGGAGGTGCGAAGCTTTGGCATCAGCAGTAGAACTATCTTCGCATAAAGTGGATCTATTTTTTTGTTTATTTAGAGTAGTCTTAAACCAATACAAAATCACCCTTGTCCAAGGTTTTTCAATTTCTTCAAGTGTTTCCAACTTCTCCGCAGTCAACTTGATAAGTTTATTGATTCACAATCTACTTTTTTTTTCATGTTTAGTGTGTTTTATATGATCTACAAGAACAATAATTTTGCAAATGTATCAAAAAATTATTCATTGTGTGTTCTAAATAAATATTCTTGCATCAATGGTAAAGCTTCAATAGTCCTTTTTGCTTCTGCAATTAAAAAAATTATGAGTAAGTTATCCTACCATGCTTTTATCTTTGTTAGTGTAGGAATATAAAAAAATAATGTATACTTTCCCTAGCCATTAGTTAGCCAAATTTTGTGCCACACCACCCAATGTTGAC
The DNA here is from genome assembly GCA_037957365.1 of Torreya grandis. Lineage (NCBI taxonomy): Eukaryota > Viridiplantae > Streptophyta > Pinopsida > Cupressales > Taxaceae > Torreya > Torreya grandis. The sequence goes on along the minus strand of JARHVA010001499.1, from coordinate 2,866,835 downwards.
ATAAAATGCAATCCTTGGTACAAATATATATGGGTTCGTTAAAGATTTCGATTAGAGTTATTTCTATGTAGGGGTTAATATTTAGTTATGTTCCTTATTCAAATTATGAAAACATAAATTTTAAAGTAGGTATATGCTTTATGTTCTAATCTTATACACTAAACACATATATTTTATAAATTATATTTTTATTCATATACCATAAAAATCGTTACAATGTCACATATACTCTTTATCTCTATACCAACACTCTCTCTATTACAAAAAATCTGGATGTTCCCCCTTCAATCAATATAATAGTTTAATTTACTAAAACATAGTGTACTTTGAATCAAATGGTTTTCAACCTTAAAACATTATGAAATGTATAAATAAGACACATGAAAGGAGTATTTGGCTACCATAAACAATTTAACTAGTTTGATTACCATAGACTATAAGGCCTAAATTTGACAGTCGACCCTACTTATCATAAAAAATTTCAAAGATAATTATCTATTCAATATTGCCTTTCATATGTTAATATAATTCATAGTAGAAGAAGCAAATAGTGAGGGAAAAATTTATGGGAAGCATAACTTTCTCAATATTTTATCTAAGATCAAGTGTAGTATTCATTCTTATCAATTTAATATATGATAAATGTTCAATAAACCACATGATATTAAATTTATTTCTTCATAAGGAAGGTCTAGACAATAGCTAGTTATTAGGGCCTACACGCATCACTTCTATTTTACACTATTTCAGATGTCTAGTGCACCCCAAACCACCAAATCAAATATTCAATTAAATTTAAAATGTCAATTGCAAAAACCTCCATTTTTAGTTTCATGTCTTAGTGTGAATCATATCCTAAGAGCATCCTATTTATACCAAGTCAATCCAAGCCATTATTCATGCATGAGAGAGAGAAATATGAGAAGGAGTCAAATATTCATTATTCTTCTTATAGCCTTCTTTATGCAGATGGTTACCCTTCTAGAGATATTTTTTAAAATTCTATAATAAAATTATCTTGGGTAGGGGTGTACATTGGCCAAATTATAATCCATCACTATTAATATTTGTTTGCTTGATTGACACTCTATGGCCATGTGTTAAATTGTTTGGGTTATCTCTTAGGCTTGGGGGTTGATGAGGGGCATAGATTTATGATGAGATCATATGGTTTGGATGTGATATTTATCTACTCCTTCTCCCCCATATTCCTACCTAACCAATTGTTTGGTTTCTAATTTATGAAAATATTATTGTCGTTAATTTTTTTCTATGAAAAAATATAATATTTCTTATATAAATTTGAAGACCATAACAAAATTGAAAAAGTAAATAAATAAATAAATAAGAAAATTAAAATAAAATAAAGGCTCAAACATGTGGAAGGAGGGAGGGCGGGCATGGGTTGGTCTCCTCCATTTCTTTTTAGGTTTGATTAAGATTGAAGTGAAAATATATAAAAAGTTTAAAACAATCACTTTTATAACTTTTATAAAAAAGGCTAGGCCCGTAATAAATGGAGAGTTCATATTATTTTAAATTAATGGTTAAGATATGTTTTAAAATTGATTTGTCTTTATTTTTATTTTGAAAAATTATTTATTAATAAGGTGAAGTGTAGTCATATATATTAATAGTTATGATAATTTTAGAAATTGAAAAAAATATTAAAAATCAGTTTTGGATTCTCAAATTGTTGTACTGTTTTCAAAAATATTTGAAAACATTTAGTTAGATAGGTTAGGTTATATATGAATTAAACTTTTTGATAGATTCATTTTGGCATAAATTAAATTTCAAACAGTGTTATAGATCAAAAGTTATGGTCTTTGAAAGTTCATTCTTTGCATGAATAGATGAGATTGAATTTGATTCAATTTTATACTATAGTGTAGATCTTTAAATACACTTACTATATAGATGTAGTAATGATTGGATGTAATTACAGATAAGATAGGTTTTTATAAATATAGATATCAAAAATAGTTAAGAGTAAATACTATTAATTAATGATTAAGAAAAAAGAAAAAGAAAATTGTTAAGAGTAAGTGTCGCTATATTATTGTATAGAGAAATCCAAATTATGTGAGAATACCTAAAGGTAGAGGAAAAAATTAGTGAGAGTGTATATTATTGATTTAGTAAAGGGTGTTTACAAATTAGATTGGATGAGTAGAAATTAATGGTATGAATAAATGTTTAAAATGTATTTTGATAAGAGGTAGAGTAAAGCATGTGAGTATTAAAAAATATATAATTATATTTGTACTAGGATTTTGTAGGTTGTTGGGAGAAAAAATAATAATTGGTTTATAATTTTTATTTTTTTTATTTGATACTTTAGTAGATAATTGGATTGAAGTTTGAGTACTATGGCAAGTTGTATTATTAGTATTAGGAAAAATATTAATATTCTTGTAATGGTTACTCTCAAATATCCTCAACATAAGCGGTAATTGAGAAATATAGGAGAGAAGAAGTTGATATATATTAATAAAATGAATTAAATATATATACACACACATACATATACATACATACATACATACATCTCCAATCTTCTAAATTCAATTTTACAAATACTTAGCATAAGTTATTTATCTTAAGTATTGCTAAAACCTATTTTAAGCATTTTGTCGAGGACCTTTTTTTTTTGTTGCTAAGATGAGTAACATGAGGTGTAGAGGTATTCTAATACCCACAAGAATGTCGTCAATTCATCAACAATTTCATATAGTGGATCAATCTTTAGAGTCTCTTCCTCTCTAGCATATCTTCCTCTAGTAGCATTAGGTAGACACCTTATAGGATTTCCTCTACAACATATGGTCTCTCATGCTTACGTGAACATTTTGAGATTTTTCAAGGTTTCTTTAGTAAAATCACTAAAACTTCTATTTAAAAATCTTTGTCATGCGTCTGAAAATGTTGGGTGTCATAGTTGTGATACCATGATGTATACAGCATTGAGCCAAAAAAAAATGAAACATTAAAACAAAATTGTGACTAAATAAAAACTTAAGTTACTTTAAAATATCATTTTTTTTCAATTATAATTCCAAAATAAAAAATATAAAATTTCATATAACATTTAAATAAATATTAAACATAAATTTAAATAAAATAAACATCATAATTATGAGTATAATTGTGTATTGAATTTTGACCATTTGCACGGATGGGTGCCAACAATAACAAGAACGCCATGTGCCAAGTCCCTATGGGGTAGAATCAGGACATATGTGATATTTTTAGGGCTCTATGTGATGTATTTTTAACAATAGAATGCAAAAAAAAAAAAAAAAAGTTAAACATAGCTCATATCTAATTTACAACATCAATAGATCAGGCAAAACAAAAAAATTTCTAGTCAGGATTTTGATTTGTTGTGCATGGTACCTTTCAGATTTCGATTTATAACATATATTATACTAAAATTCTAATTTTCACAAATTTATGAAACAAACATCCAAAAATACGGTATTGAAAAATCACAGACAAGATAAGAAAGTCCATGAACATGACCCCTGCAATGTAAATATAACCGAAAAGAGAAGAAAGAAAGAAAAAAAAAAAAAAAAAAAAAGAATTAAAAAATAAAATAAATAAATACCAAAGCCTTGACTCTTGTTTAAGAGCTTCCTCAATACTTGATTTTTTTTTTTTTTGATTAGACCGCAAATTGTGGACATGAAATGGTCATATAAAGTGCAAACAGTTCCATCTACAGGAAACAAATATTTTATACTGGTGAGTAGCTCCACCAAAACAACACCAAAGCTAAAAACATCACTTTTGTCTATAAATTGATTGCTTTTTATGAACTCTGGATCCAAGTAGCCCCAAGTACCCACTGCCATGGTGTTGAGGTGTGTTTCACCGGAAGGTCAAAGGCGAGAAACACGAAAGTCTATAAATTTTGGAGTGAATGTGTCATCTAAAAGAATATTTTATGATTTTATGTCACCATGAAATATTGGCTGGGAGGATTAAAGATGTATATATGTTATAGAATCTGCAAATTTAATGGCGATCTGTCGTTGTGTTTCCCAGGTTAAATTCTTCTCCACTGAGTGTAGATGTTCAAAAAGTGTTCCATTCGACACAAATTCGTATACTAGTAATGGAAATTGAGTTTGGAGGCTTCAACCAAATAATTTCACTATGTTTATGTGATTGATATGGGAAAAAATCAGAACTTCATTGATAAACTTGTCGAAAATTGTTTTGGGCATTTTGATTGCCACTGGCGTGCCCTCCACAAGAACTCTTTTGTAGACTATTACGACACCGCCTTTTCCCAATTCTGTTGAATAATTGTTTGAGGCTATTTCAAGCTCTTTTTCAAAAAATATTATCATGTTTTTTCTTCCTCCCATGGAAGCGATGTGTTCCTGTAGCTGCATACCCCCATTCTGTCAGAAATACTTGTCCCTCGTATCTTTCAATTGACACCTCCTCAACCAAAAAAATAATCTAGTGCTCACAAAGAAATTGCAATGAATGAAGAAACAAAGCCTGCCATCTCACCAAACATATAAAGTAAAATAAACTGCAAAGACAAGCAGCATAGTCACTTATAATTGCAAAATTTATTTTGTTAAGGTTATCTTATAGGTAAATAAAATACTGAACCAGGTTGAAAATCAATTATAAGATATGTTCTAGCGTAAATACTCTGCCCCTTCTTCATTATAATTTGATGGATGCCCTTACCCTATTATAATGCTCTAAATTGTGCACAAAATTTCACAAGTTGTGATAAACCATTGTTGGTTGCATTGTTTGAAAAAGTTACAATGTCTAGTGAGGATACCTGCCTTTTGTTTGTGCCTATTAAGATTTTCCATGAGAATATTCCATGTTCAATCATTTGGTCAAAAACATTGTATGCCCCTTCATCTTCCCCTCTCCACACAAGGCTGTGATAACGTTGTTGGTGCAGTATTTTTGATATTCAATTTATCAATTATGTTTCTTTTATTGCGTGTTTTCTCATAGCACTCTTTTGCCGACTCTTGTACAAAATCAGAGTATGAACCCGATTTTTCAACGAATGTGTTGACACCACATATTGTTAGTGTGCTATCGAGCTTTGCAAACATTGCAATGCCATTCTGGTCACTACTTTTCGAATGACTTGTTGTTTTAAATTTGTTTCCTTATTTTCAACATGAGTGTTGGTCTTTCATCATTTTCAGGTGGGTGTATATTTAACAACATATTTTGGCCTGTGTAAAATCTTAGGTGTTATCATTTAGGATGGAAGGTTAAAGGTGCATTTGCAAAGTATCTTCTCTTCTTAGGTGTTGGCGTTTGGGATGGAAGGTTAATCGCATTTACAGGTGCTCATAATCATTTTCATGTTTGCAGCTGCATTTCTCAATTTAGCTTTTACTTTATTTTTTCAAAGGTGAGGAAAATGCATGGCCTATTATTTACTAGTGATGATATATTGCTAATGTCACCAAAACTACTCTCTAAACTACCCCGCAGAAACTTGGCACTTTATGCCCCTTATTATTATTTGATGCAGGATACAAATATGATAGAATTAAAAAATGTAGCAGTGAAAGGAGTTGGGAAGAAAACAATAGATGAGTCAAAGTATTTTACATGGAAGTATGACATCAAAGTGTCATGTGGGACTTTGATTCCATCTGAACATGAAGAGAGTCCTCTAGCCTACAATGAATACGTGGTCTACAACCACGAACAGGCCCTTTGTAATGTTCTATCAATTCAATCATTCTTAAAATAGTTCTTATATCAATAGTTTTTTAATTGAATATTTATGGTCTCATGTTAAGTATTAATTGTAGGTGTGCATGGAATTTATGGTCATCGTGAGTTTGAGGTGATTGCGTAAAATAAAATTGATCTGATTTGGTCTCTTCTTGTACAATGTAATAATGCATAGTGGCATCTAACCTATCTATCAATGCCTCAGCAATGGATCCTTAAAACTTGTTGCCCAAGGATAGGGTGTGGCGTATATAGATTGGTGTTAGTGAAATAACATTAGAGTTTTTAATAAATGTAAAGTGTGTAAAGAAATATAATATTTTGGATGAATTAAAATTAAAAAAATAATTTTTTTTAATTTGGAATGTTAAAAAATTTAATATTATTTTTATAAAAATTAAATATATTTTTGAGCATGCAAATCAATGTCCTGCCATTAGTTAAGGGAAGATAGAATAATCAAAATGCAGGATATTTTGAAATGAGCTCAGAAAATCTATAGGAATGGTTTGGAAGAGAGATTTCACAATGTTCATTTTCTCTGATTGTTATTGTGAAGAGAATTAATGTTTATTTAAAAAAATTGTAGCAAGTTTTTGTTTAACAAGTTTATTTAATAACATGAAGGTTTAGAGGCTGTTATATACATGACTTGCCAAGTTTTAGTGTTACAATAACAGGAAGGTTTAGTGGTTGTTATATATATGAAGAGAATTAATAAGATATTCTGATCATTTTTCTAAATCTTACGGATGAAGAGAGAACTCCCAAAATAATATTTTTTTTGGTATAAAATAATTAATGATTTAAAAAAATGATAACAACAAAAACACCATTATTATAATTAAACAAAATCTTACTGAATTAACTTTCATTAATAAATTGAGTTTATATAAAAAATGTCTTTCATTAAAATAAAATTAATGTCACAATAAAATAAAGAAATCAACAGCTCTATTAAATTATAAAAAAAAACATGATAATAAATCTACTGTGAGTATTTGTTTTTTTACACTGCTTTATGTAGAACAATTCAAACTGGGAAGAATGTTATTGTGTAAGACAATTATTAGAAAAAAAAAAATGTTCAAATGCTTGAATGTTAAGTAGGCTTACCTTTTTTTAACTATGTAAACAAGGTAGTATTTTTCTGAAAACTATTTAAAATTGTGAACATATTTATTGTGTCCAAAATGGAAGGAATTTGATAGTTAAAATTCGAGACCACGTCATTATTATTTTGCTCATATATTAATTACACTTAAATTTAGGTTACATAAAAATGTGGGGTGTCATTAGATACATTAGTAATTGAGGATGTGGGAACTGAGTTATGTAAAAAAAAAATATGACAATTTTTAACAAACATTTTTTTAAATACTTAAAAAAAAAAAAAAAAAAACATTCTACAACTTAGATTCATTAAGTAATAACAATTCAAAAAGATAAAACCATTATAAATAATTGTAAACCTCGTTAAAATATAAGACTATTACATTTAAAATAGGTTAAAATAATTATATTTAAAAAATTAAAAAAAATAAAATTTAAAATTTTTACAATTCAAACTTAATTCTAAAACAAATGAAATTTTAGAAAAAACTTATGCCAAATTGTATATATATGATAAAAAGAAAAAATGAACATATAAAATTCTTCAAAAATTATCTTTACAATTTATTTAAAAATATTGCAACTAATAAAATTAAAAAATGCATACGAATTCATTTTTAATACAAATAAATTAATTAAATAGAAATAAATAAATAAAAATAATGTTCCAAACTTATAAACATAAATTTAATTGAAAATCTTGAAAATACACAAAACAAAAAAACAAAAAAAACAAAACATCTATTTCCTACAATTCATAGGAAAATAGTATCTCCTAGATTGTGTAAATTAAACTAATAATAAGACAGAATAAAAAAAATGAAAACATCCTATACAATATGTAATTTTAAAAAAACATATATTTATAATTTAAAATTATAAAATTAAAATAAAATAAATATTATTATCTATTAGAAATGATAAAACTTACTTAAATTTAATTTCATTTATATTAAAAAAATAATGATTGAAAGAAAAAACCTTCAAAATAATAATAAGAAAACACATATTATTGGCAGCTTTTGGTAAAATTTTAAATAAAAGAAAAAACCTTCAAAATAATGAAGACAACATATATTACTCGGCAGTTTTGTGTTAGGAGAGAAAAAAGCCAAAATAAAAATACACAAATTTACATCTGAAACTGCCAAAATTAAAATGTTTATTTAGATTTTTAAGTTCATTTATATTATCACTATTTATTTTTTTTATGAAATATATCCATATATTAACTAAAGAGATATATATAAATAATTCACATTAAAAAAAGGTGGTATGAGAGCATGTCACCACATACGCAAAGTCTAGAAGCCAAATCAAAGTAGCAAAGTATCATTTAGGCAGAGTTTAAAAACAAGCAGCTAAACCATAAAGTGATAAAAAGAGAACCTTTTTACAGCAAGAGCAAGGTGAAAGGATGAAGGATCCATATCATCAAGACCCCGTCCTGAGCTTGACAAATCATTACCATCTGGAACAGGCTCCCAGCCAGTAACTTGAGCAGTGTATGTATCATCATCTGCTTGTGTTTAAATGAACGAAATAACCAAAATAAAACTTGGGAAACTTACCCAACACATCCGTACAGCCTCCAAATAATATCCCCCAAACATATGGACGTGGAAGAGAATTACCAAAAAAATTTAAATATAAAACAAACCTTAGAGAAATAATACATAAATAACATATAATTACCTCCGAAGTTTTGGCAATGAATGGTAGGAGAAAACATGTTGTCTCGTTGTTGGCCAAAACTTTTGCTTATTTTTTCATTGATTTACCTATCGATGTTCAATCTATGTTGTTTAAAGAAACTAAAATCCTTTTAACACAATTTATATATTTTATTATCTACTGCCTGCCTATATAAGTCTCAAGTGACATACATATATAATTTTAATTTGATTTTTAGTTCGTAGATATTTTTAATTTGATTTTTAATTCATAAATATTTTTAAACATCATTCTTTGTCATTTCCATCTCCCTTTTACTACATTTGCATCTCTCAATCAACGATGTTACAACAAACCGTGAAATTTGTGGTAGGGGGAATAATAGTGAAATTTGTGGTAGGAGGAAATTATTTTGTAAGACGCTTTCTTAATTTTCTCGATATTTTATACATTAGTGAGTTAGCTTTTGCAACCAAACGATATTTTGTACTCCAAATTATTTATAAATTATACTTTCTTGCCATTCATTCTCAATATTTTATATTTAAATTAGTTAGTTTTGGAATCAAACGATATTTTTGAAATTTTTCACTGTGTAAATTACACTTTTTAACTATTTATTAAGAGTAAATTATAATTACACCATGTTACAAAATATAAGTCAATTATTGATATTTTAACTTCAAACAAGTTACTATTAATGTTGATGTAGTTTTTATATTCAACATTCTAAATCTATTTAAATTTGTATTTCCATATTTGACTTGATATATATAAATACTATCATTCATATGTTTAATCTTAATGCTATAAAAATACTTCAGCAGTCTTAAATACATCATCTCAAATTATTTATTTATTTATTTATAATTTGAAATTTTCTATGAATTAATTTCCATTTCCATTAAAGATTAAAACTTCTACATATAAGACACCAATTAAACTTTCACCTTGATTGCATGCCTTAATGTGAAAAGTTATTTTAATTTCATTCATTATAAATCCATTTCTCAACAAATATGAGTTTATACAATTGTACACCATTGGTGCTTTTTGGAGCCCATAAAATTCTTTCTTTAGTTTGTACATCTTGTTCTCATGATTTAGAATCTCATAGCTAGGTGGTTTGCAACATACACTTATTTTTATAACACTCCATTTAGGAATAATGATTTGACATCCATCTGTTGCACCTTCTACTTATGTTAGGATGTTATTACTAATATCAATCTTGTAGTTTCCATCCTTGATACATTAAAAAATCATTATAATCTCATCCAGGTTGTTGCATGTACCATTTGTCAACTAATGTTGCCTTTTGTCTTTCAATCTTGCCTTCTCTGGTGGTTTTGGTTATTTAAACCCACTTGGCATTAATGTCCTCCTTTCCTACTAGAAGGTTTACCAACTCCCATGTCTCATTTTTCTCAATTTATTACATTTTTTCATCCATGGATTCACACCATTTGTTGTCCTTAATTGCATAATGAAGGTAAACAAGATCAACTTCTAAAAATTTGTTGTCTTTAGAAATTTCAATTTTTCCAAGTCATCATTGAATTATCTAAAGTAATTTAACCCATTCAAGAGTTAAAAAAACCTACCTTAGATTTTCAGCTTGGTAAATTTACATGTCAAGGATTTATTAATACAAAAAGTACCTACTACTTAAGTATAGCTTTGCGATGTATATTGGCAATGGAAATACTTTCAAACTTATATGACATGGTGATTACTCTATACCACACAACACACCCTTTATAAAACTGGTGCGTAAATTAAGGATTTCGATCAGGGCTCTCATCCTTAGAAAAAATAAAAACATAAACATTGTGCAAAAGGATAGAAGATGGAGAAAGTGTAAGAACCCCTCTACTCAGGTACCAAAAAAATGTAGCATATTTATTTTAATATAATTCACTTGGAAAGGTATTATTACTTATCCTTCCTTAATTCAACAAAATATAAATCATCGTGATTCACTGAGTTAGTATTTCCATAGGACACAACAACAAACCTTAGAATAGCATGTGACACTGAATGTTCACTATCTAAGTAGTGACATTATCATAATACGCAAATCACATGCCAAATAATAAAATCAATTCAAATGGTCACAAGGATTACCATGAAATCAAGCCAACCCTAACCTAGCCTAAGGACCTAGACCCTATGCCCCCACCTCAACTTGGGTAGCCTATATATCCGCTCCTCGAAATCAGGGTCTGATGTAGTTCTCCTTTCACTTGTGATGGTCTCATCCATGAGACATCATCACCAAAGAGATTGACACTCTAAGCCAAATAGGGAATAAATTACTCATGACACAAATGAGTTTCTAAAGATCTAATCGTCAATCCCATGACTCAATGACACACTCAAGCATAATGCCTTACTAATCCAAGCTTGTGTGCTTACCCCAGCACTCTCAAATCAAAACCCAGCTAATAGCAATGACAAAGGAATCCACATTCTTTGATCGATAGAGAATCACCTCAATAATTTTTTATGGTTATCAATACATGGATAGAACACTAAACATTCACACTATGGATAAGTTTTATAGGATTGAAATGATTATACATGTGATCCATGAATTCACTTAAATAATCATAAATTTCACACTATAGAAAAACATATTAGTTTCCTATGCCCGCACTCACTCCATGAACTGCCATACATATCTGTGATGTCACCTACATGCACAAAATCAAGGTGAGATGTAGTTCTCCAAAACTACCAGTTTCATTTAAATACAGACATTATGGGACACTTGGTCATAGTTGTCAAATGTAATTTGATAATTAGGTCCTTTCTATACTTTTTTGATCTCACATAACCTAGGCATACCAACCATATTTTCATGTAATGAATCCCCTCAATTAAAAAATACTAACCATGGGGAGAACGCTTAGGTTAATATAGCCAAATATGGTTGAATTAACTATACCCCATCATGTGAAACATGCTTAGATATACCTACCCAAGTTGAAGTGCACAAAGATAATTTTAGGTAATTGGGTCACTTTTAGTTACATAAATAGTTAGAATCATGCTTATCAATACATAACATGATTGGTAACATAAAAGCATACTTAGCATGTCCTAAACACACTAAGCATATCCAAAAGCATGTTTAGTTATAAAAGTTGATCATAGAAAATTTTGTGGTATTTAATCATCCATAAGTATTATAAGACCAACTTGGCTACTCATGTCAATGCAAACACAACTCCATTGTGTTTATTCAACTTAAGCAACTACATCATGCTAAATCAATGAGAATATTTTCTATGCAAGCAACTTGTGAGAGTAACTTTACTATTTACTTCATATATCAATATAGATTTCCATATACAACACTTAAACTCTTTTCCATTACAATTCAACAAGGATTCTTATCTAGTACACTTAAGTTGGTTTCCATCATATTTCTAACATGGGATACAGTCTATATCTCTTACCCAATATTTATCAATTGCATTTCGATATAACATGTTGTCTATTCTGATAATCATTGAAATCAAACTAAATACATAATATATTTAACTTGTGTCCATAACTAATTGAAAAATTATATTCCAATAAATAGGTCATCTATCTTTCAAATAGGTATTAGTTATCCAAATTAAATCCAAAGACTTATTCATTTTTAATAAAATGTGCATTTCAATAATGAATATCAAGGTTTCGATACAACACATGTATCAAGCTTGTTATCTGATGGAGTTTTCATTATTTTACAAATAAATAAAAATATATGCTCGCTTGATCTCTTGGACGTTATTAAAATATTTCATTCAATCAATTTTTTATTCTAACAATCTAATAACACTGAAAGGGTTGCCTTAAGTTAATAAGATTTGTATTCATAATACTTTTATCTAGAATCATATTTAATAATATTTTACTATGGAACAAATACTATTATTTGGGCTTAGTTGTTAGAAAAAATCCTAATTATTAATCTATTATCTTTTAATTCCATTCTCGAGAATAAAATTCATATTTACAAGGAATTATTACATTCTAATTTATTTTTATCAAGCGCCCCTTCCATTTTAATTTCCAACATGGGATACATTCTATATCGCTTAACCAATATTTATCAATTGCATTTCGATATAACATGTTGTCTATTCTGATAATCATTTGAAATCAAACTAAATACATAGTATATTTAACTTGTGTCCATAAGTAATTGAAAAATTATATTCCAATAAACAGGTCCTCTATCTTTCAAATAGGTATTAGTTATCCAAATTAACTCCAAAGACTTATTCATGTTTAATAAACCATGTATTTCAATAATGAATATCAGGGTTTTGATACAACACATGTATCAAGCTTGTTATCCGATAGAGTTTTCATATTTTTACAAATATATAAAAATATATGCTCGTTTGATCTCTTGGATGTTATTAAAATCTTTCATTCAATCAGTTTTTTATTCTAACAATCTAATAACACTGAAAGTGTTGCCTTAAGTTAATGAGATTTGTGTTCATAATACTTTTAACTAGAATCATATTTAATAATATTTTAATATGAAACAAATACTATTATTTGGGCTCAGATGCTAGAAAAAATCATAATTATTAATCTATTATCTATTAATTCCATTCTCGAGAATAAAATTCATATTTACAAGGAATTATTGCATTTTAATTCCTTTTTACCAAGTGCCCCTTTATTTTTATAAATTTATTCAAACCCATTATTTTTATCAAATGCCACTCTGTATAAAATTGTTTGAAGTCATCAAAGAATATAAATTTATATGGCAAATAATAATAATGCTAAAAATTGGTGAAAGTATTAAATTTAGAAGGAATGATTGTATAAGCATTTATCCCACATAAAGTGGCGACTCTGTAAAAAGCAAAGCCATATAAAGGGATGCCATAAGAGTGGGCTCAAGAGGTTTGATTAAAATTGAATACGACTAGAATTGAAAAACTACCAACTTGCCATACTTAATAACAAACAAAATTATTATATTCACGTCCAAATTAAAATGCCTTCATTAACTTAGAGGCCATTTTAAATTTTTAGCATCAAAAGAACACTTGGGAACTGAGGCACCACCTATGCATAAAGCTAAGTGGATATGTGACACCAAAATTAGAAGTGAAAGAATAAAAATAAAATTGTTTATAATATTAATTGGTAGTAGAAATGAGATGCTACAGGTAAAATTTCACTGTACAAACACATCCGACACTAAAAATTACAAGTGTTTAAATTGATCCATTTATTCAATTTTAGACACATTAACAGATCATAAGAAATGAACTGGGATGCAATACTTCGGTATTATTAAAATAATAGATCTTTATTTTTATTTTTATTTTTATTTTTATTTTTCCTATTATTATTGTCAGATACAAACTACTATATGGGGTGCCATTCTACTACAGCAACTACCTCAAATTAAAAAGTTTTACTTGTACATGCATCAGGCAAGGAATAAATTGTACTACAACAAGATTTGATTAAAAGGTAAAATTGTCAGAGAGAAAAATGGTGAATCTAAACAAGCCTTGAATCCCGGCTGGATTATCTTTACTAAGATTTGAAAGAGGCAGGCTACTTACTGCATGCTTTTCAAACTAAGTTATAAATTACTTCATTCTTTATTTACCACAGTTTTATTTTCCTTTAACGGAATCCTTGTAACTATTCATATATAATTTTCTTCTTTTGATAGGTAAAACCTCTCTACATACATATTTGAGTTAATGAAAAGATACCTGGAAACTACAACCTACAGTTGGGCCATTATTGAGTTTTCAAGACATACCCAGTCAAATCTATGTGCTACACTCATGTAAATAAAAATCATTTTAATAAAATCAAAATGCCTTACCATCTAAGGCAGCATAATATTTTTCAAAACCCAATTGCTAATAAGATTGGTATTATGTTTATTTCTTCTACTGGTTAAATAGACTAAAAAGGGTAAAACAAGTTTGTATTGTTATCAAAGTAACACCAATAGGGAGGGAGTATTCTAGGCAAGAATAGTTGTATGAAGAGGATATTGTATAAATTTATTCATCCATAATTCTATATTTATGTGAGTACAATAGTAACTTCATTTGGGTATATATTCATTATTCAAAATAATTCAAACTTTATCTGAATTAATAAATGTGTATTTATTTATCAAAACACCTAATTATAAAGGAATTCAAACTTTATCCAAGACTCTAAGTTAATCAAAGATTATAGAGGATAATTTATTTGAGGAACAGTCCAAAAAAATAATTTATTGGCAAGCATGATTGATTATAACATCTGAACTCAACTTCCTATTAAACTCATTTTCATACAAAGGTACCTAGATTTGTTGTTAAACCAAGAAATAATCCTTCTTGCATTCAAATCCTCCTCCTTCTATACTCCTCAGTTAGTTCCTCTTTCAGCATGAATGGCGCCCGCTGGGCACTATATATAACTTGTACAATAAAATGTACAGCTCTTAAACTCCTCCTTGCTTATGCATTCATCAAATTTCCTCCTCCAAAAATGAATGTCTCATCCTTCATTCACCTAACTCTTCTCCCTTCATTTGGCATTCAAAAAGACAATAAATAACTTCAAGAATTCAATTATTTCCACCCAATTAACTATTTACTTCATTTGTTTCACTATTCCCCTATGTGGTGTAATGGGTGAGAGGAAATGCAACATGATAAAAATATCAATTTTAGTGAATATTGAAAATTAATACCAATTTCATTTTTGTCCCCCACGGTTGCCATAGTAGATAGGTCATTTAATTTGTCTGCCACTATCTATTTCTTCTGTTTACCCACTACACCACTTTATTATTATTATTTTTAAATGTTGTTCCATTTTATAAATATTTGTTGTATTTCATTTAACTTAAATTTGAATTTACTTTAAATAAATATTCAAAAATGAATATGAGACATTTAAATCCATCTTCGATAAGTGACCGGTAGATTCAAAAATTTATTCGATGGTTAATTCCTCAAACCAAACATCACAGCAATGTCTTATATCCCAAGACAAGTATAATGAAGAGAATCACCATATATATTTATTATGACCAACATTTAAACACAATTTTTAAGTAGTTTCTACATATCTCCTTGGTAAATATCCCCTTTTACCAAATATATATTATGTTCCAAGATACTAGCATCAATGTCAATATAGTTATCTGACTATGTCAATTAAATAAGTTTCAATACATAATTGTCAAAGTGGTGACCCAGATCGATCCACTTACTAAATAGATCAAGGCAAACAATGACTCTATACAATAGTTCTTTGGTTCTATTTATATCGTATTACCACCAACAAGGCATCTCACTTAAAATGCATGCACATGTACCAAAACTAACACATCACAAATGACTCATATGCCATCATCAATAAAGGAGCAATAGCTTAACGTGGGGTATCACTTACAAGTGCCCTAAAACCTTACACATAACAATGGGATGTGACAAAAAGTGAGTAGAAAGAAAGAGAATAAGAGAAGGATAATTTATAATAATTATGAATATGATGGGATAAAGGAGGAAAAAATAGAAGTAAATCATAAAGAGGAAAAGGACATGTCAACTTGAGTTTTTTCCCTGATCTAAGGATCATTCAATTGGGAAACATTGCTTCCCCAAAGATTTCATTTTCTTGATATGTGTCCAATTGAGATCAAAGGATTCCATTATGGGATCCTTAAGAAACAAGGATTCTATGGGAGTTGAGAATCTTTGAAGAATAATTAAAGCAATAGCCAGTTGTTTCAATACAAACCCATTCATCTTTACCTGAGAGAGGGGGAGCAAATTACAGAATTTTTACTCAAAATAGAGTCTGGATCAATAAGGTGTAAAATATAATAAACCTTGTCATCTTGCATCAAGGTATGAATAAAAATGATAGAATTTGAGGTTCACAAGAAACACATTTTAAATGCCCCCACTGAATAGATGAAGAAAGAGCGACAAAACTGCTAAAAGGAAAATATTTACTTGTAGAAAATGCCAAATCATGTTGAGAAATAAATGGAGAATAAATAATTTCCTTATTCCCACCGATTAATATTCATCCACTACCTTGGTTGAAGAAGCATTTGGCACCACTGAGTGATGGCAGTCCTCAACATCACACCACCAAGTAGGATTATGCTCTCTAAACTTTTTCTTTTCTCCTCCAAAGATAAATGACTTTTTTGAGAAGTCTTATTTGGGTAGACAAAGTCAATGTGTCTATAAGATAAGTAAGTCCAACATCTCAATGCTAGCTACTCATAATCTAGATCTTTTTTCCCCACCTTATCATCCTTTTTCAGCCAGATCTCATCAGTTTTTAAAGTTTACTTCCATGTAAATTTTGGCAAAAGTAATGAAATGCCTTTGAGTTTTTTTCTTGAAAACCAAATTTGAAGATATGAATATCATTAATAATATAAGATAAGGAAAGAGAAGACTATAGGTGAAGGGGAAGATTCACAAGTCTTACCTAAACAAGGGCAAAATAAATAATATCCACTGAGGGGTCAAAATATTAATACTAAGGTTTCAAACAAATCTTAGCTCCCATATAGAACCAAGGATTGGAATTGAGATTAAGGTTTATTTCCTTAGTTAAAACACATTCAAAAATAAAAAATAACCCATTTTCATAAGGGTGAATAAATATATTTTGATAAAATAGAGGCTTCTAGGTGGAAGAAACCCATTTATGAAAATTCACTAGTTTTGACTAGAGATTATAGAATCTGCAAACAAAACTTTTGAAAATAAGCTTTCCCCAAGATTGATGATAGTAATGAAATTAAAGATATCCATACATAAATGATCAAAAATATACACACATCAATATCCGACTAGGATGTGCAAGGAAACCCTTAAAAGATAATGGTGGTACTAGAGAATCAAAAGAATGAGCCACACTCATAATAATGCTTAGATCCACAGAGGGAAAAAACTATATAATGCTTAAGAAATTAAGAATAAAAAATATTAGGATAATTAATGAGTGCTATAATAGGGCCATTTCCAAAGATGTAAAAAGAGCTGTGAATATGAGTTTATAAGGCATTGGAAGGAAGCACAGGGACAAAAGTTGTGGGTGGGAAATGACAATTGGAGCCTGTTTTTAATTCTAATGCCTCTTTTTGAGAATTGGGAGAATGTACATTAATTGAGAGCACATTTAAAAATATATTTTTCTTTCCAAAATATATCTCACTCACCATCCCTCAACTGTTATAAATAGAGGGCAAGGTGTGGGAATTACAATCAAGTAGGAAAATAAATAGAAGTGCTAACAAAAGTGCTAACAACTTTAATTAGCATAGTAATAGTGAGGAGGGTGTAATAATCAAGTAATTTCCAAGCAACACAACCATAAGGGATGAAATATGAATTGCATTGCTTGAATATAAACATTTATACCTCTTATTCCTTGATAGTTTTAGGAATCTGCTTGGCACACAAAGTTAACCTTGGTTCTTAATGTTGAAATGAGTACCATGTCTCTAAATTCTTTAGGATAGTAAGACATATCCCAAGCCATTATGTGGAACACTTGTTTTACTTCATGTTTAACCAAATAAATTAATCAATAATCTTTTCTAACATGTTATGTGTAGCTTTATATGGAGGTCCGATTCTAATATATGTATGTGTGTATGTATGTATATGTGTGTGTGTATGTATGTATGTATGTATGTATGTATGTATGTATGTATGTATGTATGTATGTTTGTATGTATGCATAAAATTTGAAACCACCAATAATTGACAATAGTAGTTTCATTTCTTAAAATACAAACTGCTTAGAATCAAATGGTTTTCCTCCAAAAAACATCATGAAATAATTTTGAATTTAGAAATAATCACATGAGCATAAACTATAAGATGGAGATGACCATTGGAGCCCATTTTAAATTATAAGTCCTCTTTTCAATCATTGGATGAATGGGTGTTAATTAAGAGCACATCACAAAATATATATATATATATTTTTTTAAAAATCTAAGGTTTACTAGATTCCCAATCTTTCCTATTTGACTTGATAACAAAGTTCTAACAACTCTGATAAGCACAAGAATAATGAGGAGGGTCTACTAATCAATTCTTTTATAAGCAATACAACCATAACGCAGAAAATATGAATTGCATTGATTTCCAAGCAACTTTTATACCTCTCTCCCCTTGATTGTTTGAGGAATTTTATTGGCACACAAATTTAACCTTGGTTTTTAATGTCAACAAGGACCATATCTCAAACTTATTTAGGATAGTAACACATATTCCAAGTCATTATGTGTAACACTTATTTTCATTCATATTTGGACCAAATAAATTCATCAAAAAGCTTTTATAACATGTTGTATGTAACTTTAGATGGAGGCATGTAACCTCTTGTCCTTCTATAGTTTGAGGAGTCTACTTGACACACAAAGTTAACCTTCATTCTTAATGTCAATGAAGATCATGTATGTAGATTCTTGAGGATAGCAGCATATATTCCAGGGCATTATGTGGAACCCTTGATTTCCTTCATATTTGGACTAAATAAATTCATCAAGAAGTTTTTCCAACATGTTGTATGTAGCTTTAGATGGATCCTCACAAGAAGAGTTACAAACATGAACAACAAAGAAAAATTTAGAAAAAATATGGAACTTACCATCCAAATAAAGGTATTTAGTAAGCTAGTAAGTGAGCTTTCTCTTCACTCTTTAAAAAACATAATTCCAAATTTTGGAGAAGGCCTGGAATGAAAATGAAACCCCCATGAAGTTTTTATTGGTTATTTTGTAGTAGGACAATGGAATAATTTTACACTACCATCTTTCACAAAATGTCAATTTAGATGAAATTTAGTGTTGATGATGGTAAACTAGGAAGAAACTAATACATCAAATGAAGAATATAAAATGAGTTGTGTTATAAGATAAATAAAAACATGTATTTCCCTTGGTTAGGTGTGATAATTGTTTTGTTTATTTACTAAGGAGTTACATTTTAAAGAAGGACGTGAGACTCATTTTTATTATTAACTGAGGAGTGGAATTTTGAAGGATAAGGGTGTGATTTCCTTAGAAGGAAGGAGGACATTCCTAGAATAGGTGTTGAATTTTGTGAGCATAGCTTTTAAAAGTATCTTTCTTGAGTGTTATATACCTTCTTCCATGCATGTCCATTTTACTCTACATATTTATTTTATTGTAAATTATTTCTTTTTTCATGGCTTCCTCAAAGGTATTAATCTAAAAAGAGGTGTGGGTACTCAATCGAGGTGTGAAGCCACAAATATGAGTGTACCTACTTGGGCACCATAGCAGAATATATTTTTCAAAGAAAATCTAGAGAGCAAATTTGTATTAGTCCCAAATGACTATCTATAGAAATGAATTCTATCCCATTACATATTGGAGCTTAAAATGAGGTACAAAATGTAAAGGCACTCCATGGAATTTTTAACAAAGTCTTGGATTTTTTCCTAGAAAGAGTCATATACAAAATAAGCATTGATAAGCTAACAAACAAAAGGGTTAGAGAGAAATATTTCCTTACAAAACCTCACAAACCATAGTCATAAAGGAAATATCCAAAGTATTTTACAATCAGAACATAATAAAAATGGGTAAGATGATACCCTTTCCAAATATCATAGAATAGACCAAAAAACTAAGATTGTTGGGCATTGATGGTAAGAAACAAACATGCACCCGTAAAGAGGATTTGAACAAAATGAACAAAATAGGGCCCAAACCAAAGATTTTTCACTACGGAAAGGATGAAGGACTCCATGATGAATTATAAAATCAAATCTTATAGATGTGTGTCTACTAAAGAGTATTAATAAGACTTAAGAAGATATAAAAGAGTAAATTATTGAAACATAATTATCAAATTATTTAAAATTTAAAATTTGATTGCTTGTAACTAAAATATGAATGAAATAATATTAAGACATTATCAAACCATCTACCAAAGTATAATTTATATTTACACTGATTATGGCTAGGCATAAGCCTTGCATGACTTTGATGCAATAGTAAGTTTGTTGGAACAATTTAGCCAAACATGAACATGGAACAAGAAACATTTAGTTTAGAAGGACATTTTAAAATAAATTTATAATCTTAATGTCATGGTGACATGGCAATTAATGTAGAGATAATATCGTGTTTCTCGCTAAACAAACATATTCTTCAAAAATATGACTCAATTGTAATTAAAAAATAAGCTAAAATAAAATTTTGACAAAATAAAAGTTTCGATTATCAAAAGAGTTGTAGTCTAATTACTGTAGATGGTGGTAAAGTGAATTGTCACTCAATCCACCAATCACAAATCCCATGAGATGCCAAACATGGACGAGGTTAGGTTTGATTACCAACCAAATTTGACAAAATAGATACCCCTCAATCTTATAGACTAAATTTAATAAGGATTATAATTGGTAATCCTAATACTGATAGATGCTAAAAAGAATCTAAAAATTCAAGATGGTTATCCTTCAATATTAAAAAAAAGGTTTCTATTGAATCTTTAAATTTGAAAATATGCTACATATGATTTTTTTTCAAAATGAATATAAACTTGAATACAAATAAGAATCAAAAATAATACTTTCATTTACTAAACTACAAGCTAAAACGTATTTAAAATAATGGTTTGTTTACTAAAATAAAAACAACTAGTTTTCCATTGAAAAGGTTTTACTCCATTAAAAAATAGGAAATATGACGGATTATATGGAGTTAAAGGAGAGAAAATCATAGGAACATTGTGATAGTTAGTTACAAGAGAACATATAAAATTTTGGGTGTTAAAGGAGAGAAAATCTTAGGAATGTTGTGGTAGTTAATTATAGAGGAACACTTGAAATTTTTGGTGTTAAAGGAGAGAAAATCATGAAATTTATCTCCTTTCCAAATAAGCCAGGGTCTGATGGATTCCTAATCTTTCTAGTTTATTTTGATAATAAAATTGCCAACAAGTTTGATAGGTGAAAAAGCAAGTGTGGAAGGTGTAAAAATCAAATCCTTTCTAAGAAAAACAACCAAAATGGATGCAAGATTAAATGCAATTTTTCATAAATAATTTATATACCTCTCACCCCTTGATAGCTCCAAAAATTTAGTTGGCACAAAAAGTTATGGCTTGCTTCTTTATGTCAACAGCGACCATGTCTTTGAATTTTCATAGGCAGTAACATAGATCCCAAGGCACCTCATGGAATGATTTGTTTCCTTCATAATTGGACCAAATAAAATCAATAAGATGCTTCTATAACATGTTGTATGTAGCTTTAGAAGGAACCAAACATGAAGAGTGATAAACATGAGTAACAAAGAGCACTTTAAAACAAATTTGTAATTTATCATCCAAAGAGAACTATTTAGTATGCTACTGAGTGAGTTTGTTCTTCAATTTTTGCACATAATAGTTCAGAATTTTGAAGGATGAGGCAATGAAGGAAAATGAAACCCCTATCAAGTTGAACATTTTTCTAAGAGAAATTGATTTCCAAGTGAATCTAGTATGTCGAACTGGCTTGGGCACAAAAGACCATATGTAAAAATGAGTTTTATCCCATTAAATAATGGATCCTAAAATAAGGTAGAAATTTTGAAGGCACTCCATGGAATTGTTAAGCACTTGAAGTCTTCCTCTAATATGGTGAGGAAATACTTACATGCAAAATGACCATTGATGAGATAAGCAACAAAAGGGTTGGGGAAAGAGTTTCCCTTAAAAAGTCCTCATAAATCATAACTTCATAGAGCAAATATCCAAATCCTTTCTCATTGATAATATAAATGGAAGGGACAAGAGGACACCTTTGTCAAATATATTGGAATACTAGACCAAAATACTAAGATTTATGGGCATTGATGGTAATAAATGAAGATGCATCCCTAAAGAGGGTATGAAAACAATGAAAAACCTTGGGTTATAACCCAAGAGCTTTTGTTGTGATAAGAGTGAATGGATCCATAACAAAATTACAAAATTGAATCTTATAGTGATGTGTCTACAAAAAGTAGTAATAAGACTTATGAAGATATAAAAGTGTAATTTATTAATACGTTTTTATAAAACTACTTAAAATTTAATTTAAATCATGTATAACTAAAACAAAGTGAAATTGTACTAAGACATTGCCAAGCCATCTCCCAAGGTGTAATTTTTATTGGGCTAATTGGGGCTAGGTATAATCCCTGTGTGACATTGATGTAGTAGTAACTGCATTAGGACAATTTATCCAAACATGAATGTGGAATAAGAATCCTTTAATCTCTAAAAGACATTAAATTGTATATAAAATCTTATATATGAAGTGACATATCGATTAATGTTGAGATAATTACTAGATAAACATATACAAAAAGAATAAAATTTTCTATTGAATCACTAAATTTGAAAATATGCTTCATTTAATTTATAAAAAATATATATATACAAATTGAAAATGGTAAGTTTTTATTTACTAAACTACAAACTATAATGCATTTAAAAGAATAGTTTCATTTACTAAAATAAAAAACAAACTACTAGTTTGCCAATGAAATGGTTTTCCTCTGCAAACACCACATAAAGTTTTCATTTACTAAACAACAAACTATAATGCATTTAAAAGAATAGTTTCATTTAATAAAATAAAAAACAAACTACTAGTTTGCCAATGAAATGGTTTTCCTCCGTAAACACCACGGATTATATCGTTCCCTGGTATGTTTGGTCGCTGAATCCCACATGTAAGTGGCAGTAGATGAAAGATAGATAATGCGATAAAAATAGTTAGGGAAGACAGGGACAAAAGCATGCATTTCTCAGCCTTTTGGCTAAGATCAAGTGTAGTATCTATTCTTATCAGTTTAATATCTAATACGTGGTTTAGTGAACCACATGATATTAAATTTAGTTCTTTAGGGGGAAGGTCCAAATTGGTAGCTTGTTATCAGGGCCTTCACACGTCGCTTCTGTGTTGCACTACTGCAGAAGCCTGACGCACCGCAACCCCAATAAAGCACATATTAAATTAATCTTTTAACTAATTTATTTGAGATAAAATAGTGTCTTACTCACGGGAAAATTATGCTAATTTTAGAGGGATACGGTAGCTCTTCATTTGCCTCCTTCGACCACAAAGACTCCACCTTCTACCTTTAACATCCAACATCTACCATTAACATCCAACTCATTCTCTTCTAAAAGGCACTGAGAAATATCCATACAAATAAGAACCCTATCAAAATTCATCTATGATTAACTCAAAGATGAACCATCAATTTCCAATAGATTACCCAAGGATCTCCCAATAATCGACAACCTGATCTCCATCCAAAATTACAGAGAAAGATATGGTAACTTCACCCAAATGGGTCTGAGAGAAAGGTTTTCAGTCAGTGGATTAAAATACGGAAACCAATTCTTAAGAAAAATAAGATGATGATCACAACTCCAATATTTATCCTGTAAAATTTTATTATGATCAACAAGGTTATCAAAAACCTCAATGAAAAAACCTTTCGCACAGTGGTAAATTTTCAAACTACCCTCCAAAATAGACCACCATATATTCAAAAGCCATTTATGAAGAGTAGGAAGAGAAGGACAAAACCTATAGAAATTATAAATTAAACCCCTTTCTACATACCATTCCTCACCTTCCAGCACCTCAAGCCACTATTTCTGGGAAACCAAATTACCAATAGAGGACCTAGCTATGCTAAAACCATATTTTATTGGGCTGAATGGCTGCCCTGTCACCCCCACACTCATCTTCCCCACCCTCAAATTTGAAGATGCCTCCATTTTCCTATAAATCTTCAAGATCCTTTGCATTGGAATAAAGGGTGACACCCTATATTCTCCATGCCCAACCAACTTAGAATGTCACTGCTCAAATTCCAAAGAACGCAAACCCCCCTCCAACTTCATCACACTTTCCCTGTACGTGTTAACCTTTGGCATCAGTGGTAGAACTTTGAATCAATATAATATTTTAATTTACTAAAACATAGTATACATTGAATCAAATGGTTTTCAACCTTAAAACATTATGGAATGTATAAATAAGACACATGAAAGGAGTATTTGGCTAACATAAATAATTTAACTAGTTTGCTTACCATAGACTATAAGGCCTAAATTTGATAGTTGACCCTACTTATCATAAAAAAATTCAAAGATAATTATCTATTCAATATTGCCCTTCATATGTTAATATAATTCATAGTAGAAGAAGGAAATAGTGAGGGAAAAATTTATGGGAAGCATAACTTTCTCAATATTTTATCTAAGATCAAGTTTAGTATTCATTATTATCAATTTAATATATGATAAATGTTCAATAAACCACATGATATTAAATTTATTTCTTCATAAGGAAGGTCTAGACGATAGCCGGATATCAAGGCCTTCACGCATCACTTCTATTTTACACTATTTCAGATATCTAGTGCACCCCAAACCACCAAATCAAGTATTCAATTAAATTTAAAATGTCAATTTCAAAAACCTCCATTTTTAGTATCATGTCTTAGTGTGAATCATGTCCTAAGAGCATCTTATTTATACCAAGTCAATCCAAGCCATTATCCATGCATGAGAGAGAGAAATATGAGAGAAAGGAATCAAATATTCATTATTCTTCTTATAGCCTTCTTTATTTAGATGGTTACCCTTTTAGAGATGTCCCCTGGTTTATTTTTCTTCACCCTTTTTAAAATTCTATAATAAAATTATCTTGGGTAAGGTTGTACATTGGCCAAATTATAATCCATCACTATTAATACTTGTTTTCTTGATTGACACTCTATGGCCATGTGTTAAATTGTTTGGGTTACCTCTTAGGCTTGGGGGTTGATGAGGGGCATAGATTCATGATGAGATCATATGGTTTGGATGTGATATTTACCTACTCCTCCTCCCTCGAGTTCCTACCCAACCAATTTTTTGGTTTCTAATTTATGAAAATGTTATTGTCATTAATTTTTTTCTATGAAAATTTTTGATACTTCTTATATAAATTTGAAGACCATAACAAATTGAAACAATAAATAAATAGATAAGAAAATTAAAATAAAATAAATGCTCAAACATGTGGAAGGAGGGAGGGAGGGCATGGGTTGGTCTCCTCCATTTCTTTTTAGGTTTGATTAAGATTGAAGTGAAAATATTAAAAAAGTGTAAAGCAATCTCTAGTGTAAAACAATCACTTTTATAACTTTTATAAAAAAGGCTAGGCCTGTAATAAATGGAGAGTTCATATTATTTTAAATTAATGGTTAAGATGTGTTTTAAAATTTATTTGTCTTTATTGTTATTTTGAAAAATTATTTATTAATAAAGTGAAGTGTAGTGATATATATTAATAGTTACGATAAATTGAAAAATTTAAAAAAATATAAAAAATCAGTTTCAGACTCTCAAATTGTTGTATGGTTTACAAAAATATATGAAAACATTGAGTTAGATAGGATAGGTTATATATGAATTAAACTTTTCAATACATTCATTTTGGCACAAATTAAATTTGAAACGGTGTTATAGATCAAAAGTTATGGTCTTTGAAAGTTTGTTCTTTGCATGAATAAATGAGATTGAATTTGATTCAATTTTCTACTATAGTGTAGATCTTTAAATACATGTATTATATAGATGTAATGATGATTGGATGTAATTATGGATAAGATAGGTTTTTATAAATATAGATATCAAAAATAGTTAAGAGTAAATACTATTAATTGATGACTAAGAAAAAAGAAAAATAAAATTGTTAAGAGTAAGTGTGGCTATATTATCGTATAGAGAAATCCAAAGTTATGTGAGAATACCTAAAGGTAGAGGAAAAAATTAGTGAGAGCGTATATTATTGATTTAGTAAAGGATGTTTATAGATTAGATTGGATGAGTAGAAATTAATGGTATGAATAAATGTGTAAAATGTATTGTGATAAGAGGTAGAGTAAAGGATGTGAGTATTAACAACAATATAATTATATTTGTGCTAGGATTTTGTAGGTTGTTGGGAGAAAAATTAATAATTGGTTTATAATTTTTATTTTTTTATTTGATACTTTAGTAGATAATTGGATTGAAGTTTGAGTACTATGGCAAGTTGTATTATTAGTATTAGGAAAAATATTAATATTCTTGTAATGGTTACTCTCTAATATCCTCAACATAAGTGGTAATTGAGAAATATAGGAGAGAAGAAGTTGATACATATTAATAAACTGAATAAAGTATATATACACACACATACATATACATACATACATACATACATACATCTACAATCTTCTAAATTCAATTTTACAAATACTTAGTATAAGTTATTTATCTTAAGTATTGTTAAAACCTATTTTAAGCATTTTGTCAAGGACATTTTTTTTTGTTGCTAAGATGAGTAACATGAGGTGTAGAGGTATTATAATACCCCCAAGAATGTTGTCAATTCATCAACAATTTCATATAGTGGATCAATCTTTAGAGTCTCTTCCTCTCTAGCATGTCTTCCTTTAGTAGCATTAGGTAGACACCTCATAGGATTTCCTCTACAACATATGGTCTCTCATGCTTACGTGAACATTTTGAGATTTTTCAAGGTTTCTTTAGTAAAATCACTAAAAATTGTATTTAAAAATCTTTGTCATGCATCTGAAAATGTTGGGTGTCATAGTTGTGATAACCTGATGCATACAACATTGAGCCAAAAGAACATGAAACATTAAAACAAAATTGTGACTATAAATAAAAACTTAAGTTACTTTCAAATATCATCATTTTTCAATTATAATTCCAAAATAAGAAATATAAAATTTCATTTAACATTTAAATAAATATTAAAGTTAAATTTAAGTAAAATAAACATCATAATTATGAGTATAATTGTGTATTGAATTTTGACCATTTGCACAGATGGGTGCCAACAATAACAAAGGAGCCATGTGCCAAGTCCCTATTGGGTAGATTGAGGACATATGTGATATTTTTAGGGCTCTATGTGATGTATTTTTAACAATAGAATACAAAAAAAAAAAGTTAAACATAGCTCATATGCAATTTACAACATCAATAGATCAGGCAAAACAAAATTGTTTTCTAGTGAGGATTTTGATTTTTTGTGCATGGTACCTTTCATATTTTGAGTTATAACATATATTGTACTAAAATTCTAATTTTCACAAGTTTATGAAACAACCATCCAAAAATATGGTATTAAAAAATCATAAATGAGATAAGAAAGTCCATGAACATGATCCCTGCAATGCAAATATAACCAAAAAAAAAACAATGTGAAATTTTAAAAATAAAATAAATAAATAAATAAATACCAATGCCTTGACTCTTATTTAAGAGCTTCCTCAATACTTGATTTTTTTTTTGTGATTAGACCACAAATTGTGGACATGAAATGGTCATATAAAGTGCACATAGTTCATGAGTAGCTCCACCAAAACCACACCAAAGCCAAAAAATTCACTTTTGTCTATAAATTGATTGCTTTGTATGAACTCTAGATCCAAGAATCCCCAAGTACCCACTACCATGGTGTTGAGGTGTGTTTCATGGAAAGGTCAAAGGCGAGAAACACGAAAGTCTATAAATTTTGGAGTGAATGTGTCATCTAAAAGAATATTTTATGATTTTATGTCACTAAGAAATATTGGTTAAGAGGATTAAAGATGTATATATGTTATAGAATCTACCAATTTAATGGTGATCTTTCATTGTGTTTCCTGGGTTAAATTCTTCCCCACTGAGCGTAGATGTTCAAAAAGTGTTCCATTCGACACAAATTCGTATACTAGTAATGGAAATTGAGTTTGGAGGCAACAACTAAGTAATTTCACTATGTTTTTGTGATTGATATGGGAAAAAATCAGAACTTCATTCATAAACTTGTCAAAAGTTGCTTTGGGCATTTTTATTGGCACCGACGTGCCCTCCACAAGAACTCTTTTGTAGACTATTACGACACCACATTTTCCCAATTCTATTGAATAATTGTTTGAGGCTATTTCAAGCTCTTTTTCAAAAAATATTATCATGCTTTTTCTTCCTCCCATGGAAGCGATGTCTTCCTATAGCTGCATACCCCCATTCTGTCAGAAATACTTGTCCCTCGTATCTTTCAATTCACACCTCCTCAACCAAAGAAATTGCAATGAATGAAGAAACAAATCCTGCCATCTCACCAAACATATAAATTCTTATGAATTGTACTTTTGTAAATATAAAGTAAACTAAACTGCAAAGACAAGCAGCATAGTCACCTATAATTGCAAAATTTATTTTGTTAAGGTTAATTATACAATGTTTCTTTTTAAGGTGTACATAAATGTTCTCTCTACTTGCTCTCACTTTTTTATTCTTTCCTTATTTTTTATTTAGGATCAATTACCACTTCAGACACCCATTTTCGTGACTATAGTTTTTCCTTAATGGCTCTAAGCATATCTTAGTTTATAGGTAAAAAAAATATTGATCCAGGTTGAAAATCAATTATAAGATATGTTCTAGGATAAATACTTTGCCCCTTCTTCATTATAATTTGATGGATGCCTTACCCTATTATAATGCTCTAAATTGTGCACAAAATTTCACAAGTTGTGATAAACCATTGTTGGTTGCATTGTTTGAAAAAGTTACAATGTCTAGTGAGGATGCCTACCTTTTGTTTGTGCCTATTAAGATTTTCCGTGAGAATATTTGATGTTCAGTCATTTGGTCAAAAATATTGTATGCCCCTTCATCTTCCCCTCTCCTCACAAGGCTGTGATAACGTTGTTGGTGCAGTTTTTTTTATATTCAATTTATCAAATATCTTTTTTTAATTGCATGTTTTCTCATAGCACTCTTTTACCGACTCTTGTACAAAATTAGAGTATGAACCCAGTTTTCCAATGAATGTGTTGACACCACATATTGTTAGTGAGCTATCGAGCTTCGCAAACATGGCAATGCCATTTTGGTCGCTACTTTTCGAATGACTTGTGGTTTTTTTAAATTTGTTTCTTTATTTTCAAGATGAGTGTTGGTCTTTCATCATTTTCAAGTGGGTGTATATTTAACAACATACTTTCGCCTGTGTAAAATCTTAGATATTATCATTTAGGATGGAAGTTTAAAGGTGCATTTGCAAAGTATCTTCTCTTCTTAGGTGTTGGCGGTTGGGATGGAAGGTTAATCACACTTGCTGGTGCTCATAATCATTTTCATGTTTGTAGCTGCATTTCTCGATTTAGATTTTACATTATTTTTTCAAAGGTGAGGAAAATGTGTGGCTTATTATTTACTAGTGATGATATATTGCTAATGTCCCCAAAACTACCCTCCAAATTGCCCCACAGAAACTTGGCACTTTATGCCCTTGATTATTATTTGATGCAAGATACATATACACTGGAATAAAATAATGTAGCAGTGAAAGGAGTTGAGAAGAAAATAATAGATGAGTCAAAGTATTTGACATGGAAGTATGACATCAAAGTGTCATGTGGGACTTTGATTCCATCTAAACATGAAGAGAGTCCTCTAGCCTACAATGAATATGTGGTCTACAACCAAAAACAAGTCCTTTGTAATGTTCTATCAATTCAATCATTCTTAAAATGGTTCTTATATCAATAGTTTTTTTAATGAATATTTATGGTCTCATGTTAAGTAGTAATTGCAGGTGTGCATGGAATTTATGGTCATTGTGAGTTTTAGGTGATTGCGTAAAACAAAATTGATCTGATTTGGTCTCTTCTTATACAATGTAGTAATTCATAGTGGCATCTAACCTATCTATCAATGCCTCAGCAATGGATCCTTAAAACTTGCTGCCCATGGATAGGGTGTCACATATATAGATTGGTGTTCGTGCCCATAAAGGCCCATGTACTTCCTTAAGTCAGGGCCAATCAATAAATGTACAAGCTCAAAATAACATTAGTGTTCTCTAAAAGAGTTTAATAGATGTAAAGTGTGTAAAAAAATATAATATTTTGGATGAATTAAAATATAACAATAATATTTTTTATTTAGAATGTTAAAAAACTTAATATTATCTTTATAAAAATTAAATATATTTTTGAGCATGCAAATCAATGTCATGCCATTAGTTAAGGGAAGATAGAATAATCCCATGTTAAAGTAAAATGAATCCTAAACAATTTATATTTATGGGACTAATAATATGGGATAAATGTTTGATCACTTTACCAATTAAAAATAGAAGTGGAATTTTAGAAAAATGCAAAGTTCAAGGAAAATACACTTAAAATTTGAGACATAATTAGAATGCAGGATATGTTGAAATGAGAACAGAAAATCTATATGAATGGTTTGGAAGAGAGATTTCATCATGTCCATTTTCTCTGATTGTTACTATGAAGAGAATTAATGTTTATTTATAAAAATTGTATTGAGTTTTGTTTAACAAGTTTATTTAATAACATGAAGGTTTAGAGGATGTTATATACATGACTTGCCAAGTTTTAGTGTTGTAATAACAGGAAGGTTTAGTGGTTGTTATATATATGAAGCGAATTAATAAGATTTTCTGATCCTTTTTCTAAATCTTACGGATGAAGAGAGAGCTCCCAAAATAATTTTTTTTTGGTAAAAAATAATTAATGATTTAAAAAAATGGTAAAAATGAAAACACCATTATTATAATTAAACAAAATCCTACTGA
Organism: Torreya grandis; assembly: GCA_037957365.1. Classification (NCBI taxonomy): domain Eukaryota; kingdom Viridiplantae; phylum Streptophyta; class Pinopsida; order Cupressales; family Taxaceae; genus Torreya; species Torreya grandis. The sequence continues at coordinate 2,835,605 of JARHVA010001499.1, read as the reverse complement.
ATTAACTTCAATAAAACTAGGAAAATAGTTTGAGTTATAAAAATATAATTTCATTTCCCATAATAAATTGAGTTTATATAAAAAATGTCTTTCATTAAAATAAAATTAATGTCACAATAAAATAAAGGAATCAACAGCTCTATTAAATTATCAAAAAAAACATGATAATAAATCTGTTGTGAGTATTTATTTTTTTACACTGCTTTATGTATAAAAATTCAAACTGGGAAGAACGTTATTGTGTAAGACAATTATTAAAAAAAAGAAAAATAAAAAGAGTTGAAATTATTGAATGTTAAGTAGGCTTACATTTTTTTAACTATGTAAACAAGGTAGTATTTTTCTGAAAACTATTTAAAATTGTGAACATATTTATTGTGTCCAAAATGGAAGGAATTTGATAGTTAAAATTTGAGACCTCGTCATTATTATTTTGCTCATAGTTTTGATAGTTAAATTTAGCTTACATAAAAATGTGGGGTGTCATTAGATACATTAGTAATTGAGGATGTGGGAACAGAGTTTTGTAAAAAAAAATATATGACAATTTTTAACAAACATTTTGTCAAATAGTTTTTTTTTTTTTTTTTAAAATTATAACTTAGATTAATTAAGTAATAAAAATTCAAAAAGATAAAACAATTATAAATAATTGTAAACCTCATTAAAATATAAGACTATTACATTTAAAATAGGTTGGAATAACTATATTTAAAAAATTAAAAAAATAAAATTTAAAATTTTTACAATTCAAACTTAATTTTAAAACAAATGAAATTTAAAAAAAATAATTATGCCAAATTTTATATATATGATAAAAAGAAGAATGAAGATATAAAATTGTTCAAAAATTATCTTTACAATTTATTTAAAAATATTTCAACTAATAAAATTGAAAAATGCATACAAATTCATCTTTAATACAAATAAATTAATTAAATAAATAAAAATAATAATCTACAAATAATGTGCCAAACTTATAAACATAAATTTTATTGAAAATCTTGAAAATACTAAAAAAAAAATCATATATTTCCTACAATTCATAGGAAAATAGTATCTCCTAGATTGTGTAAATTAAACTAATAATAAGAGAGAATAACAAAAATGAAAACATCATATACATTATGTAATTTAAAAAAAAAACATATATTTATAATTTAAAATTATAAAATTAAAATAAAATAAATATTATTATCTATTAGAAATGATAAAACTTACTTAAATTTAAATTCATTTATATTAAAAAAATAATGATTGAAAGAAAAAACCTTCAAAATAATAATAAGAAAACACATATTATCTAGCAGCTTTTGATAAAATTTTAAATAAAAGAAAAAACCTTCAAAATAATGAAGACATATTACCTGGCAGTTTTGTGTTAGGAGAGAAAAAAACTAAAATAAAAATACACAAATTTACATCTGAAACTGCCAAAATTAAAATGTTTATCTACATTTTTAAGTTCATTTATATTATCATTATTTTATTTTTTATGAGATATATATAATATTTCACATAACAAAAGGTGGTATGAGAGCACGTCACGACACGCAAAGTCTAGAAGCCAAACTAAAGTATCAACGTATCATCTAGGCAGAGCTTAGAAACAAGCAGCTAAATCATAAAGTCATAAAAAGAGAACTTTTTTGCAGCAAGAGCAAGGTCAACAGATGGAGGATCCATATCATCAAGACCCCGTCCTGAGCTTGACAAATCATTACCATCTGGAACATATTCCTAGCCAATAACTTGAGTAGTGTATGTATCATCATCTACTTGTGTTTAAATAGATGAAATAACAAAAAAAAAAACTTGGGGAACTTATCCAACACATCCGTATGGCCTCCAAATAATACCCCTCAAACATATGGACATGGAAGAGAATTACCGCAAAAATTTAAATATAAAACAAACCTTAAAGAAATAATACATAGATAACATATAATTACATCCAAAGTTTTGGCAGTGAATGGTAGGAGAAAACATGTTGTCTTGTTGTTGGCCAAAACTTTTGTTTAGTTTTTCTTTGATTTACCTATCGATGTTCAATCTATGTTGTTTAAAGTAACTAAAATCCTTCTAACACAGTTTATATATTTTATTAGCTACTGCCTGCCTATATAAGTCCCAAGTGACATACATATATAATTTAATTTGATTTTTAATTCATAAATATTTTTAAACATCATTCTTTGTCATTTCCATCTCCCTTTTACTACATTTGCACCTCATCTCCATTTACATTTACATCTCTCAGTTAACAAACCGTGAAATTTGTGGTAGGGGGAATAATAGTGAAATTTGTGGTAGGAGGAAATTATTTTGTAAGACACTTTCTTAATTTTCTCAATATTTTATACTATAGTGAGTTAGCTTTTGCAACCAAATGATATTTTGTACTCCAAATTATTTATAAATTATACTTTCTTGCCATTCATTCTCAATATTTTAATATGAAACAAATACTATTATTTGGGCTTAGATGTTAAAAAAAATCATAATTATTAATCTATTATCTTTTAATTCCATTCTCGAGAATAAAATTCATATTTACAAGGAATTATTACATTTTAATTCCTTTTTATCAAGTGCCCCTTTATTTTTATAAATTTATTTAAACCCATTATTTTTATCAAATGCCACTCCCTATAAAATTGTTTGAAGTCATCAAAGAATATAAACTTATATGGTGAATAATAATAATGTTGAAAATTGATGAAAGTATTAAATTTAGAAGGAATGATTGTATAAGCATTTATCCCACATAAAGGGGCAACTTTGTAAAAGGCAAAGCCATATAATGGGATGGCATAAAAGTGGGCACAAGAGGTTTGATTAAAATTGAATATGACTAGAATTGAAAAACTACCAAGTTGCCATACTTAATAACTAATAAAATAATTATATTCACCTCCAAATTAAAATGCCTTGGTTAATATAGAGGCCATTTTAAAATTTTAGCATCAAAAGAACACTTCAGAACTGAGGCACCACCTATGCATAAAGCTAAGTGGATATGTGACACCAAAATTAGAAGTGAAAGGATAAAAATAAAATTCTTTATAATTTTAATTGGTACTTAGAATGAGATGCTACAGGTAAAATTTCATTGTACAAACAAATCCAGCACTAAAAACTATAAGTGTTTAAATTCATCCATTTATTCAATTTTAAACACATTAACATATCATAAGAAATGAACTGGGATGCCATACTTCAGTATTATAATAGATCTTTATTTTTATTTTTATTTTTCCTATTATTATTGTCAGATACAGACTGCTATATGGGGTGCCATTCTACTATAACAACTACCTCAAATTAAAAAGTTTTACTTGTAGATGCATTAGGCAAGGAATAAATTGTACTACAACAAGATTTGATTAAAAGGTAAAATTTTCAGAGAGAAAAATGGTGAATCTAAACAAGCCTTGAATCGTAGTTGGATTATCTTTATTAAGATTTGAAATAGGTAGGCTACTTACTGCATGCTTTTAAATCTAAGTTATAAATTATTATATTCTTTATTTACCATTGTTTGATTTTCCTTTAACTAAATCCTTGTAACTATTCATATATAATTTTATTCTTTTGATAGGTAAAACCTCTGTACATACATATTTGAGGTAATGAAAAGATATCTGGTAAAGACGACCTACAGTTGCACCATTATTGAGTTTTCAAGACATACCCAGTCAAATCTATGTGCTACACTTATGCAAAGAATATTCATTTTAATAAAATAAAAATGCCTTATCATGTAAGGTAGCTTAATATTATGCAAAAACTAATTTCTAATAAGCTTTGTATTATGTTTATTTCTTCTACTGGTTAAATAGTCTAAAAATGGTAAAACAAGTTTGTATTGTTATCAAGGTAACACCGATAGGGAGGGAGTATTTTAGGCTGGAAAAGTTGTATGCAGAGGATATTTTATAAATTTATTCATCCAAAATTTTATATTTATGTGAATACAATAGGAACTTTATTTGGGTATCTATTCATTATTCAAAATAATTCAAACTCTATCTGAATTAAAAAATCTGTATTTATTTATCAAAACACCTAATCATAAAAGAATTCAAACTTTATCCAAGACTCTAAATTAATCAAATATTATAGAGGATAATTTATTTGAGGAACAGTCTAAAAAATCAATTTATTACCAAGCATGATTGATTATAACATCTGAACTCAACTTCCTATTAAACTAGTTTTCATACAAAGGTACCTAGATTTGTTGTTAAACTAGGAAAAAATCCTTCTTGCATTCAAATCCTCCTCCTTCTATTATCCTCTATTAGTTCCTCTTTCATCATGAATGCCACCCCCTGGGCACCATATATAATTTGTACAATAAAATGTACAGCTCTTAAACTCCTCCTTGCTTATACATTCAAGAAATTTCCTCCTCCAAAAATGAATGTCTCCTCCTTCGTTCACCTAACTCTTTTGCCTTCATTTGGAATTCAAAAAGACAATAAATAACTTCAAGAATTCAATTATTTCCACCCACTTCACTATTCCCCTATGTGGCCTAATGGGTGAGAGGAAATGCAACATGATAAAATTATCAATTTTAGTGAATATTGGAATTTAATACCAATTTCATTTTTGTCCCCTATGGTTGGCATAGTAGATAGGTCATTTAGTTTGTCTACCACTATCTAACTTTTATGTTTACCCGCTACACCACTTTATTATTATTATTTTTAAATTTTGTTCCATTTTATAAATATTTGTTGTATTTCATTTTACTTGAATTTGAATTTAATTTAATAATATATTCAAAAATGAAGATGAGACATTTAAATCCATCTTTGATAACTGATTGATAGATTCAAAAATTGATTCGATGGTTAATTCCTCAAACCAGACATCACGGCAATGTTTTATATCCTAAGACAAGTATAATGAAGAGAATCGCCATATATATTTATTATGACCAACACTTAAACACAATTTTTAAGAAATTTATACACATATCCTTAGTAAATATCCCCTTTTACCAAATATATATTATATTCCAAGATACTAGCATCAATGTCAATATAGTTATCTGACTATGTCGATTAAATAAGTTTTAAGACACAATTGTCAAAGCGGTGACCCAGATCAATCCACTTACTAAATAGATCAAGGCAAACAATGACTCTATACAATAGTTCTTTGGTTATATTTATATCGTATTACCACCAACAATGCATCTTGCTTAAAATGCATGCACATGTACCAAAACCAACACATCGCTGATGACACATACACCATCATCGATAAGGGAGCAATAGCTCATCGGTGGGGTATCACTTACAAGTGCCCTAAAACCCAACACATAAAAATGGGATGTGAAAAAAAGTGAGTAGAAAGAAAGAGAATAACAGAAGGATAATTTAGAATAATTATTAATATGATGGGATAAAGGAGTAAAAAATATAAGTAAAGGATAAAGAGGAAAAGGAGATATTAACTTGAATTTTTTACTGATCTAAGGATCATTTAATTGGGAAAACATTACTTTCCCAAAGATTTCATTTTGTTGATATGTGTCCAATTGAGATCAAAGGATTCCATTATGGGATCCTTAAAAAATAAGGATTATACGGGAGTTGAGAATCTTTGAAGAATACTTAAAGCAACAGCCAGTTGTTTCAATACAAACCCATTCATCTTTACCTGAGAGAGGGGGAGGAAAATAAAGAATTTTTACTCAAAATAGAGTCTGGATCAATAAGGTGTAAAATATGATAAACCTTGTCATCTTGCATCAAGGGATGAATAAAAATGATAGAATTTGATGTTCACAAGAAACGCATTTAAAATGCCCCCATTGAATAGATGAAGAAAGAGCCACAAAACTGCTAAGAGGAAAATATTTAATTGTAGAAAAGGCCAAATCATGTTGAGAAAGAAATGGAGAAGAAATAATTTCCTTATTCCCACTGAGTAATATTCATCCACTACCTTGGTTGAAGAAGCATTTGGCACCACTGAGTGATGGCAATCCTCAATATCACACCACCAAGTAGGATTATGCTCTATGAGCTTTTTCTGTTCTCCTCCAAACACCACATATATTTGGGTAGACAAAGGCAATGTGTCTATAATATAAGTAAGTCCAACATCTTAATGCTAGCTACTCAAAATCTAGATTTTGTTTCCCCACCTTACCATCCCTTTTCAACTAGATCTCATCAGGTAGACCTTTTTCAAAGTTTACTTCCATGCAAATTTTTGCAAAAGTAACGAAATGTCTTTGAGTTTTTTCTTGAAAACCAAATTTGAAGATATGAATGGAATTAATAATATAAGAGAAGGAAAGAGAAGACTATAGGTGAAGGGTAAGATTCATAAGTCTCACCTAAACAAGGGCAAAATAAATTATATCCACTGAGGGGTCAAAAGATTAATACTAAGGCTTCAAACAAATCTTAGCTCCCATATAGAACCAAGGATTGGAATTGAGATTAAGGTTTATTTCCTTAATTAAAACCCATTTAAAAATTAAAAAATAACCCATTTTCGTAAGGGTGAATAAATATCTTTTGATAAAATAGAGGCTTCTAGGTAGAAGAAACCCATTAATGAAAATTCACTAGTTTTGACTAGAGATTATAGAATCTACAAACAAAACTTTTGAAAATAAGCTTCCTTAACAAAAAATTAATCCCCAATATTGATGATAGTAATTAAATCAAAGATATCCATACATAAATGATCAAAAACATACACACATCAATAGCTGACATAGGATGTGCAAGGAATCCCTTAAAAGATAATGGTGGTACTAGAGAATCAAAAGAATGAGCCACACTCATAATAATGGTTAGATCCACAGAGGAAAAAGCTATATAATGCTTAAGAAATTAATAATAACAAATATGAGGATAATGAATGAGTGCTGTAATAGGGCCATTTCCAAAGATGTAAAAAGAATCGTGAATATGAGTTGTTAAGGCATTGGAAGGAAGCACAGCGACAAAAGTTGTGGGTGGGAAATGACCATTGGAGCTCATTTTGAATTCTAAGTCCTCTTTTTGAGAATTGGGAGAATGTATATTAATTGAGAGCACGTTAAAATATATAGTTTTATTTCCAAAATATATCTCACTCACTATCCCTCAACTGCTATAAATAGAGGGTAAGGTGTGGGAATTACAATCACGTAGGAAAATAAATAGAACTATGATTTCATAAGTTTGTCTTATGAGATTATTAATATAATCATTCAATTATTTTATCAAATTATCTTTGCGTATTTGAATTTTTTCATTAGTGTAAAATGAAACTTTAGGTCAAGGTGATCCTAGAGAAATTGACACATCCTTTATTCAATTTCTACATCACACTCCACGAACACCCACATGTGGAAAATGTCTTTGGGAAGGAGTAGAGAAAACCAATGGCTATATAAGTGACATCGAACCCTCCCACAATATCCATGACCCCACCTTCAAATAGAGGAGCAATGATATCGATAATTGGAATCTAGGAAAACTCTTATAATTACAAGAGGAGTAATTCCCTAATGGTTGATGAGAGTGTATAGGCTCTCCACCTCCAAGGACACCTTTTCACCATGAATATATAACAAAACATTGTATAAAACAAATATTTTCTAAGCAACAATAAAATCTCTTCCTAAAGTATCTTGATTGAAGACTACTTAATTATTGCCTTTCTAAAGAAGAAAAATAATTTTGATGTGAAAGATAAGCTATATTTGCTTGAATTTTGTAGGTAGTTAAGGTGAAATCCCCCAAGAAAATAATGTTACAATTGAAAAGCTCAAATGTGAAGTTTTTCATTAACGAATGAATATTTATCCATACTTATTGAGCATGAGCATAGAGCCAAAATAAGTGTTTGAAGGATTTTGGTTCCCCGTAGGCATGGCAATTATTGTTCGTCATACCCATGTGAAAAACTATATCACCAACAAGATTCCCTTGGTGAAAAACACACCAATTTTTTGTTACCTTCTTGGGCTCCTTAGTGGTTGAACAAATAATGATAAATCTATAGATCCAAGTTGAAGGAGTAAAATCTAGTCTCCAACTTTTTTTGAGTGTATCATAAGACATAGGTGTGGGGGTCAAAAGCTACTAATAATCAAGGAAATTTTTATACAAGGGAAGTGATGTGTCAATGTGCCACCTGTATTTTTTCCACCATTGTAACAGTGCTTTAGGGCCAATTTTTTTCATCATTAGGAGATATACCTTTTGTATTTCACTAAAAAATAAAAAGTCTCTATTATTAAGATCATATTTGGTATTAATATATTCTTCTCTATAAAAATCTGGTGCATTAGTTGAAAAAATATGCAATAATATGATTTTCTCAATAACTTAAGGGCCTTAACCCATGGAACCTTAGTGAAAGGAACATTGTGGTAGTTAATTACAAGAGACCACGTAAATTTTTGGGTGTTAAATGAGATAAAATCATGAAATTTATCCCATTTACTTGATCAAGCTAGGGTTTGATGGATTCCTAATCTTTCTAGTTGATTTTGATAATAAAAGTACCACCAAGTCTGATAGGCATAAGATCAAGTGTGGAGGGTGTAAAAATAAACTCCTTTCAAAACACCACAACCATAAAGGATGTAAGATGAAATGAAAAGTTTGATAATCAAATTCTATACCTCTTTCTCCTTGATAGCTCCAAAAATCTTCTAGGAACACAAAGTTAATCCTTGCTTCTTAATATAATTGAGGACAATGTCTTTGCATATGCTTGGGTAGTAACATAGATCTCAAGGCACTTTGTGGAATGCTTAACTTATTTCATTATTGGACTAAATAAAATCACTAATAATATTCTAAGACATGTTGTTTATATCTTTAGAAGGACCCCAACATGAAAAGTCATAAACATGGGTAACAAAGAGTAAATTTAGAAGTTACCATCCAAAGAAAGCTATTTAGTGTGCTACTAAAATAGTTTTCTCTTTGATTTTTTGCATAAAATAGCTTAAAATTCTTTAGAGGGAGGACTGGAAGGAAAACATGAAACCCCTATGAAGTTGAACATTTTTCTAATAAAAATATATTTCCAAGCAAATCTAGTATGTCGAGTTGGCTTCGGTGCAAAGGACCATATGTAAAAATGAGTTTTACCCTATTGAATAATGAAGCCTAAAGTAAGGTAAAAAATTTAAAGGCACTCCCAAGCATAGTTGATAATTTGGAGTCTTCCTCTTAGATGACAAGGAAATATTTATATGAAAAATATCCATTGATGAGCGAAGGAAAAAAAAGGGTAGGGAACAAAGTTTCCCTTAACAAGCCCTCATGAATCATAATCACAAAGCAGATACATAAATCCTTTCACATTGAAAATATAAAGGGAAGGGGAAAGAAGACACCCTTGCCAAATATACCAGAATAAACCAATTTGATTAGGTTGATGGGTATTGATGGTAATAAATGAAGATGCATCCCTAATGAGGGTATGCATAGAATGAGCAAACCTGGGTTGAAACCAAAGAGCTTTCACTACGGTAAGAATGAATAGATCCATAACATTATTGAATTGAATCTTATAGTGACATGTCTAAAATTTTAATAATAAGACTTATGAATATATAAAAGTGTAATTTATTAATATTTTTTTATCAAAATACTTAAAATTCAATTTGGATCACTTATAACTAAAATATAAGTGAAATTGTACTAAGGCATTGCCAAGCCATCTCCCAAGGTATAATTTTTGTTGGGCTAATTTGGGTTAGGTATAAGACCTATGTGACAATGATGTAGTAGTAACCCTAATGGGACAACTTATCCCAATTGAAAGTGTAAAAAGAATCCCTTAATCTCTAAAAGACATTAAACTATATATAAAATTTTATATCAAAGTGACATACTAGTTAATGTAGATATAATTACTAAACAAACCTATATTTTAATAATTATGTGTAAAACTCACATCAATTGTAATGAAAATGCTATAATAAAATAATATCTCTACTATCAATGAGATGTGGGTGAGTTGGCTAAGTGGTTTGGTTGTTTCAAGCCCCACCCAGGTTCAAATCTCTGAAAAGGCATATGAGGTCGATTGTGGCCTTTGGTTGTATTCTCAGGACCATTAATCACTGTTGCATATTCTTGAGGTAGCTGGTAATATATGTTATACATGTGGTATTACATGTGGATTTGGGCCCCCAATTATGTCCCAGATTGGTTGAAGATCCAGTCAAAGTCCATCATCTAATAAAAAACAAGATATCTACTTATGAAAGTTTCAATTTAATATTTAAATTTGAAATTATGCTTCATCTAATCACTAAGAAAAATACACACCACATATGTATTATTATTGGGGGGTGTGTGTATGTGTGTGTGTGTGTGTGTGTAATTTGAAACCAACAATAATTAAAATTAGTAGCGTCATTTCGTAAAATAAAATCTACTTGGAATTAAATATTTTTACAATGAAAAACATTATGAGATAATTTCTAATTCAAAAGGAAGAATAAGGGCAGCAGCTATGGGTGGGAGACAATTGTTGGAACCCATTTTGATTTTTAAATCCTCTTTTTGAGAACTAGAAGAATGGGTGTTAATTGAGAGCACATGAAAAAAAACATCTTTCCAAAGCTAGGGTTTAATGAATTCCCAAGCTTTCCTATTTTTATTGATAACAAAAGTGCTAACAACTTTAATTAGCACAGTAACAATGAGGAGGGTGTAATAATCAAGTAATTTCCAAGCAACACAAGCATAAGGGATGAAATATGAATTGCATTTCTTGAATATAAACATTTATACCTCTTATTCCTTGATAGTTTGAGGAATCTGCTTGGCACACAAAGTTAACCTTGGTTCTTAATGTTGAAATGAGTACCATGTCTCTAAATTCTTTAGGATAGTAACACATATCCCAAGCCATTATGTGGAACACTTGTTTTCCTTCATGTTTAACCAAATAAATTAATCAATAATATTTTCTAACATGTTATATGTAGCTTTATATGGAGGTCTGATTCTAATATATGTATGTGTGTATGTATGTATGTATGTATGTATGTGTATGTATGTATGTATGTATGTATGTATGCATAAATTTTGAAACCACCAATAATTGAAAATAGTAGTTTCATTTCTTAAAATACAAACTGCTTAGAATCAAATGGTTTTCCTCCAAAAAACATCATGAAAACATTTTGAATTTAGAAAGAAGCACGTGAGCATAAACTATAGGAGGTAGATAACCATTGGAGCCATTTTAAATTATAATTACTCTTTTCAATCATTGGATGAATGGGTGTTAATTACGATCACTTAAAAATATTTTTTTTTTCTTTTTTTTAAAATCTAGGGTTTACTAGATTACCAATCTTTCCTATTTGTCTTGATAACAAAGTTCTAACAACATTAATAAGCACAAGAATAATAAGGAGGGTATAATAATCAAGTCTTTTATAAGCAATACAACCATAAAGCATAAAATATGAATTGAATTGCTTTCCAAGCAACTTTTATGCCTGTCTCCTCTTGATTGTTTGAGGAATTTTATTGGCACACAAAGTTAACCTTGGTTTTTAATGTCAACAAGGATCATATCTCCAACTTATTTAGGATAGTAACACATATCCCAAGGCACTATGTGTAACCCTTATTTTCATTCATATTTGGACCAAATAAATAGATAAAAAATATTTTCTAACATGTTGTATGTAACTTTAGATGGAGGTATGTAACCTCTTGTCCCTCTATAATTTGAGGAATCTAATCGACACACAAAGTTAACCTTGGTTCTTAATGTCAATGAAGATCATGTATGTGACATCTTGAGGATAATAGCATATATTCTAGGGCATTATGTGGAACCCTTGATTTCCTTCATATTTGGACCAAATAAATTCATCAAGAAGTTTTTTGAACATGTTGTATGTAGCTTTAGATGGATCCTAACAAGAAGAGTAACAAACATGAACAACAAAGAACACTTTATAACAAATATGGAACTTACCATCTAAATAAAGGTATATAGTAAGCTAGTAAGTGAGCTTCCTCTTCACTCTTTGAAAAACATAATCCCAAATTTTGGAGGAAAAGGCCTGGAATGAAAATGAAACCCCCATGAAGTTTTTATTGGTTGTTGTGTAGTAGGACAATGGAGTAATTTTACACTACCATCTTTCATAAAATGTCAAATCAGATGAAATTTAGTGTTGATGATGGTAAACTAGGAAGAAACTAATACATCAAATGAAGAATTTAAAATGAGTTGTGCTATAAGATAAATAAAAACATGTATTTCCCTTGGCTAGGTGTGATACTTGTTTTGGTTATTTGCTGAGGAAATGCGTTTTAAAGAAGGACATGAAACTCATTTTTCTTATTAACTAAGGAGTGGCATTTTGAAGGAGAAGGGTGTGATTTCCTTAGAAGGAAGGAGGACATTCTTGGTACAGGTGTTGAATTTTGTGAGCATAGCTTTTAAAAATATCTTTTTTGAGTGTTATATACCTTCTTTTGTGCATGTCCATTTTCCTCTACCTATTTATTTTATTTTAAATGATTTCTTTTTGCGTGGCTTCCTCAAAGGTATTGATCTAAAAAGAGGTGTGGGTACTCAATGGACCTGTGAAGCCACAATTATGAGTGTACCTACTTGGGCACCATAGCAGAATATATTTTTCAAAGAAAATCTAGAAATCAAATTTGCATCAGTCTAAAATGACTATTTATAGAAATGAGTTCTATCCCATTATATATTGGAGCTTAAAATGAGGTACAAAATGTAAAGGCACTCCATGGAATTTTTAACAAAGTCTTGGATTTTTTACTAGAAAGAGTCACACACAAAATAAACATTGATAAGCTAACAATAAAAGGGTTAGAGAGAAATATTCCCTTAAAAAACCTCACAAGCCATAGTCATAAAGGAAATATCCAAAAGTATTTTACAATCAGAACATAATAAAAATGGGTAAGATGATACCCTTTCCAAATATACTAGAATAGACCAAAAAACTAAGATTGTTGGGCATTGATGGTGAGAAACAAACATGCACCTCTAAAGAGGATTTGAACAAAATGAACAAAATAGGACCCAAACCAAAGATTTTTCACCATGGAAAGGATGAAGGACTCCATGATTAGTTACAAAATCAAATCTTATAGATGTGTGTCTACTAAAGAGTATTAATAAGACTTCAGAACATATAAAAGAGTAAATTATTAATACATAATTATCAAATTATTTAAAATTTGATTGCTTGTAACTACAATATGAGTGAAATAATATTAAGGCATTGTCAAACCATCTACCAAAGTATAATTTATGTTTACATTGATTACGGCTAGGCATAAGCGTTGCATGACTTTGATGCAATAGTAAGCTTGTTGGAACAATTTAGCCAAACATGAACATGGAACAAGAAACCTTTAGTTTAGAAGGACATTTTAAACTAAATTTAAAATCTTGTGTCATGGTGACATGGCAATTAATGTAGAGATAATATCATGTTGCTCGCTAAACAAACGTATTCTTTGAAAATGTGACTCAATTGTAATTAAAAAATAAACTAAAATAAAATTTTGACCAAATAAAAGTTTTGATTATGAAAAGAGTTGTAGTCTAACTGGTGTAGATGCTGGTAAAGTGCATTGTCACTCAATCCACCAAGCACAAATCCCATGAGATGCCAAACATGGCTGAGGTTAGGTTCGATTCTCAACCAAATTTGACAAAATGGATACCACTCAATCTTATAGACTAAATTTATTAAGGATTATAATTGGTACTTCTGATACCGATAGATGGTAAAAAGACTCTAAAAATTCAAGATGGTTATTAAAAAAAAAGGTTTCTATTGAATCTTTAAATTTGAAAATATGCTACATATGATTCTTTTCAAAATGAATATAAAATTGAATACAAATAAGAATTAAAAATAATACTTTCATTTACTAAACTACAAGCTATAATGTGTTTAAAATAATGGTTCGTTTACTAAAATACAAACAACTAGTTTTCCATTGAAATGGTTTTCCTCCATTAAAAAATAGGAAACATGATAGATTATATGGAGTTAAAGGAGAGAAAATCATAGGAATGTTTCATTTACTAAAATAAAAAACAAACTACTAGTTTGCAAATGAAAAGGTTTTCTTCCGCAAACACCACAAAAAAAATTATGGGAAGCATAACTTTCTCAATATTTTATCTAAGATCAAGTGTAGTATTCATTCTTATCAATTTAATATATGATAAATATTCAATAAACCACATTATATTAAATTTATTTCTTTATAAGGAACGTCTAGACGATAATTGGTTATTAGGGCCTTCACGCATCACTTCTATTTTACACTATTTCAGATGTCTGGTGCACCCCAAACCACCAAATCAAGTATTCAATTAAATTTAAAATGTAAATTGCAAAACCTTCCATTTTTAGTATCATGTCTAAGCGTGAATCATGTCCAAAGAGCATCCTCTTTATACCAAGTCAATCCAAGCCATTATCCATGCATGAGAGAGAGAAATATGAGAGAAATGAATCACATAGATATTACTCTTCTTATAGCCTTATTTATGTAGATGGTTACCCTTCTAGAGATGTCCCCTAGTATATTTTTCTTCACCCTTTTTAAAATTCTATTATAAAATTATCTTGGGTAGGAGTGTATATTGGACAAACTATAATCCATCACTATTAATACTTGTTTGCTTGATTAACACCCTATGGCCATGTGTTGAATTGTTTGGGTTACCTCTTAGGCTTGGGGGTTGATGAGGGGCATAGATTCATGATGAAATCATATGGTTTGGATGTGAGATTTACCTACTCCTCCCCCGTGTTCCTCCCCAACCAATTGTTTGGTTTCTAATTTATGAAAAGATTGTTGTCGTTAATTTTTTGTGCCATGAAAAAAAATTGATACTTCTTATATAAATTTGAAGCCCATAACAAAATTGAAAAAAATAAATTAAAAACTAAGAAAATTAAAATAAAATAAAATAAATGCTCAAACATGTGGAAGCAGGGAGGGAGGACATGCATTGGTCTCCTCCATTTCTTTTTAGGTTTGGTTAAGATTAAATTGAAAATATATAAAAAGTGTAAAGCAATCTCTAGTGTACTACAATCACTTTTATAACTTTTATTATAAAAGTTAGGCCCGTAATAAATGGAGAGTTCATATTATTTTAATAAAATGGTTAAGATATGTTTTAAAATTCATTTGTCTTTATTTTTTTTTGAAAATTTATTTATTAATAAAGTGAAGTGTAGTGATATTTATAAATAGTTACGATAATTTTAAAAATAGAAGAAAATTGAAAAAAATATAAAAAATCAGTTTCAGACTCTCAAATTGTTGTATGGTTTTCAAAAATGTTTGAAAACATTTAGTTAGATAGGACAGGTTATATATGGATTAAACTTTTCGATACATTCATTTTGGCACAATTAAAATTTTAAATGGTGTTATAAATCAAAAGTTATGATCTCTGGAAGTTCATTCTTCTCATCAATAGATGAGATTGAATTTGATTCAATTTTCTACTATAGTGTAGATCTTTAAATACATGTACTATATAGATGTAATGATGATTGGTTGTAATTATGGGCAAGATAAGTTTTTATAAATATAGATATCAAAAATAGTTAAGAGTAAATACTATTAATTGATGATTAAGAAAAAAGAAAAAGAAAATTGTTAAGAGTAAGTGTGGCTATATTATTGTATAGATAAATTCAAAGTTATGTGAGAATACATAAAGGTAGAGGAAAAAATTAGTGAGAGTGTATATCGTTGATTTAGTAAAGGATGTTTACAGATTAGATTGGATGAGTAGAAATTAATGGTATGAATAAATGTGTAAAATGTATTGTGATAAGAGGTATAGTAAAGGATGTGAGTATTAACAAAAATATAATTATATTTGTCCTAGGATTTTGTAGGTTGTTGGGAGAAAAATTAATAATTGGTTTATAATTTTTTATTTTTTTCTTTGATACCTTAGTAGATCATTGGATTGAAGTTTGAGTACTATGGCAAGTTGTATTATTCGTATTAGGAAAAATATTAATATTCTTGTAATGGTTACTCTCTTATATCCTCAACATAAGTGGTAGTTGAGAAATATAGGAGAGAAGAAGTCGATACATATTAATAAAATGAATAATTTATTTATACACACACACAAACACACAACCTTTTAAATTCAATTTTACAAATACTTAGCGTAAGTCATTTATCCTAAGTATAGCTAAAACCTATTTTAATCATTTTGTCAAGGACCTTTTTTTCTGTTGCTAAGATGAGTAATATGAGGTGAGAATTATTATAATACCCCTAATAACATCATCAATTCATCAACAATTACATATATTGGATCAATCTTTAGATTCTCTTCCTCTCTAGCATGTCTTCCTTTAGTAGCATTAGGTAGACACCTCATAGGATTTCCTCTACAACATATGGTCTCTCATGCTTACATGAACATTTTGAGATTTTTCAAGGTTTCTTTAGTAAAATCACTAAAAATTGTATTTAAACATCTTTGTCATGCGTCTAAAAATGTTGGGTGTCATAGTTGTGATACCCTGATGCGTATAGCATTGAGCAAAAAAAACATGAAACATTATAACAAAATTGTGACTATAAATAAAAACTTAAGTTACTTTAAAATATCATCATTTTTCAATTATAATTCCAAAATAAGAAATATAAAATTTCATATAACATTTAAATAAATATTAATTTTAAATGTAAATAAAATAAACATCATAATTATGAGTATAATTGTGTATTGAATTTTGACCATTTGCATAGATGGGTGCCAACAATAATAAGGGCGCCATGCACCAAGTCCCTATGGGGTAGATTGAGGACATACATGATATTTTTAGGGCTCGATGTGATGTTTTTTAACAATAGAATGCAAAAAAAAGATAGTTAAATGTAGCTCATATGCAATTTACAACATCAATAGATCAAACAAAACAAAATTGTTTTCTAGTGAGGATTTTGATTTGTTGTGCATGGTACCTTTCATTTTTCGAGTTATAACATATATTACACTAAAATTCTAAGTTTCAAAAATTTATGAAACAACCATTTAATAATATGGTATTAAAAAATCACAGATGAGATAAAAAAAGTCCATGAACATGACCTCTATAATACAAATATAACAAAAAAACAATGTGAAATTTTAAAAATAAAATAAATAAATAAATAAATACCAATGCCTTGACTCTTGTTTAAGAGCTTCCTCATTACTTGATCTTTTATTTGTGATTAGAACCGAAAATCATGGCATGCCTATTTTTTGAGAACTAAAAAATAAACTACACCGCTAAGCTAATACACAAGATTAGAATAACTATAAACGTAACCTTTGTAGTACACTCATAACCACAAAAAATCTTAAGTTTAGAAAGTAAAGGGCAAATACCTTAAACCTGGGCATGGGCATGGAAAATTGGGTGGGTTTGTGTGGTAAATATCTTGAAGGAAACCTTAATTTGACTTAAGTTGCATACAATAATCAGATAAAATAAGTAGACAGAGACCCAAAAGGTGAACACATTTTAATATTGTGGCAAACATTCATTATAAACATATAAAATTCAATTGTCACAATTTCATCATAAATAATGATAAATAAGGTTGACTCTCTGCAAATGTGTTACCCATATTCTTACTCTTCATCTTCACCACCACCTGCATTACATGAATTGTGATTAAACAGTGGAATATAAAACAACGTTCTCATACACAACCCCAAAAAAATATTAAGACAAAACTCTCCCTGTGCTGAACCTGGTGGACTACATGCCTAAGAGATCCTTGCTTTCTACCTTTATTGGCTGATAAACTACTCTTTGCCAACCAAACTCTACTGAATCTAATGAAAACATTTCACATTCTAGACAACTTCATGATGTCATCGATATTGGCCCAGACATTGTGAGAATGAGAAAGTCTAGTAGTGAATGGAGAAATTAGGAAATGTTTGACATCGATGGAAGGTATGGCAGAGTTTTTTATGTACACAAATATCACTTTCAAGTGAAGGGCTCCTAATAAAAATACCGACCTTTGGAATGGTAAAAATATATCAATACATGGCTAGGCATAAGTAGTACTAACCTTTTATTGTGTGTTCAGTAGCTCGTGTCCCATACCTGGAATATCTTGACTATGCATTTTAGAATCATTATGATCATGACCATCTGGCTCTCCACTAAATCTTTAAATAATAATGATGAGATTAGAGTTACCTTGTAGTGTGGTCCTTTGCATGCATTTCTTTTGAACTTGACACAGGTCACCCATGGTTTCATCCTCATATTTGAATGCTCTAGTCTCTTTTTTGACAAAAATGGTGTTCTAAAAGTCAGTGGGGGGTTTCAGATTTGTGTAATGAAGGAAGTGCTTCAAGAGAAATATCATTTTTGTGAAGAAATAGAAAATGGCTTGACTAATTTTCTTGATCTCTAAAAAAAATTCCCAATTTGGTGCAATTTTTGAAGGTGTTGCAGCAAAGGAAGAAATTGTGGTAAAAAAAAAGTGTAGGGATGATAGGAATTATCAATATATTAAAAACAAAAGAATGGAATTATAAAGAATTTGTGAACAGGAAAGGGAAAAAAGCTATAAAAAATAAAGGTATGTTTGATCCATTGCTTATTAGTCCCGAAGGGTGCTATTGGATTTGTTTTCCTTTAACTAATGATTATTCATTATTATCTCAAGAAATAAAAATGTATTGATTTGTGCAATTCATTATGTATGAGCATTGACAGTAAGTAAGTTGCAAGATATTTAATTAACAAAAAAAAAATATTAATCACTATTTTTGATTAGCTAAATATTTTAGATGTTATTACAAATGCCACGCAGCTCAAGACACAACTTGGTTTTATTGTCAAAATGGATGGGCTCTCTTTGTAGGGATGGGCAGTGCCCTTACTTCAAGGCATCAATCTCAGAATGATAATGATAGGTAATTGATTTTTTTGTAGGGATGGCAACAGATTCGACCACATTCACCATTGCATGTCAGGTGGATTACTCCATGTTTCTAATCTCTATGATGTCATTTTCTATGCAGTTGTTCTTTGTAGATAGTTAGAAACTTGTATCGATCATAGGGTGAGTAGTCATTCCTAAGGTCATCTTTCTTTTGAAATCAAAAATTGTGCCTTCCATTATTTTGAATATCTCTATTTTGGATGAGGCAGAAGGCATAAAAATAGAAATGTTATTAAATTTCTCTTTGAAGTAGCTTCTCCTATCAAATTATTTTCCTCCACTACTCTCATCTTCCTTATTATTCTGATCTCAATGGAGATAGCATTGGGTAGAAGGTTATCTATCAAATTTTTAGGGTGAAAAAGGCTTATATTGCTTTTATCATGCTTCTAACTTGTGCAAGCGATTTTTTCTTTATCAGCGTCAATACATATCTAGCATCTAAATTTATATCAACGTAGTCAAAGGGTCCTCTAAAGTAATAATCTCATTGAGGACCGGGTAAGGGTAAGGATCCTTAGAAGTAATTTGATCACCAACCGCTAGCAAGGTATAATCTTTCATCATTGCTTGTCTTGAATCACTCTTGTACTGCTCAATAAGGCTCACATCTCTATATATTCTTTGACTATTTTGTGGCAGCTCTTATCCAAAAAAGCTCCTCCACCACCTCTCTCATCGACAGCCATGCTTTTGATTTCACTTGCAAGCATCCATTAGTTAATCTTGCCATATTCTCCATCTACTCTTGGTTTTCCTCATTTACTATATTTTTAGGATTTTAAATAAAATTAAATCATAGCCAAATATAAGCAATATTCATAATACAAAAGAAATAAGAATTGTAAAAATAAAAAATACTTCTTCAAAAACTTGGAATCATTCTCCTTCTTCTTCTTGAAAATAAAGATCAATTACAATGTATTAATAGAATTGCATATGGACATGCTTTTCTAATTATTGAATAAAATATTTTGAATTTATCTAAATAATAATTTGCATGTAATATCTACTAAAACTAACTCTAACCTTTCTAAGGCTTTATTTTTTTATAAAAAATATATTAACTAAAAATTAACTAACTGTGTAAATTTAGCTCCACAAAAACTGTTAATGCTAAACTAAATTTACACTAATAGTCTAAAAATAGCACTGAGTGAACTACACTTCAGCCTCACTTTTCAACATACTCCCCCTTCATGCTGAGCGGGCACACAATTTGATCTCTAAGTGTCAAAAACTGATCTGTTGCAACTATTTTCATGAAGATATCTGTCGACTGTTCTTTAGTATTAATGTATTTCAATTCTACTACCTTCATCTACACTAAATCTCAGATAAAATGATGCTTTAAATCAAAATGTTTTGTCCTATTGTGATGGACTAGGTTCTTGGCCAATTTAATAGCACTAATGTTATCACAAAAAATAACTGTGGATTGAACTTGAATCTCTCCAATTTCTTCAAGAATTTTTCTAAGCCATAATGCTTGTGTACCCGCTGAAGTGACTGCAACATACTCTGCTTCTGTAAAAGAAAGGGCAACTATAGTTTGCCTCTTTGAGCTCCAAGTAATCAAACCAGAACCAAAAGAAAAACAATTCCCAGATGTTGACTTTAGATTATCCAAACTACCTCCCCAATCATAATCACTAAAAACAACAAGATTTAACTTTTTAGAAGTTTAGTAATGAATACCAAAATCTAGAGTGCCTTTCACATACCTCAAAATTCTCTTGGATGCCTTCATATGTATTTTTGATGGCTCTACCATGTACCTTGAAACAAGTGAAATTGAATAAGCAATATCAGCTCTTGTATGAGTTAGAAACATTAAGCTTCCAATAATACTTCTATAGGCTATCTCATCAACTCTTTTAGCAGTATCATCTCTACACAACACAACTCCATGAGCAACTGGAGTGGAGACTGATTTACAATCAACCATATCAAATTTCATCAACATATCTTTAGCATAATTTATTTGATAAATAAAAAAATTATTCTCCCTTTGATAAACCTTCATTCCTAAGAAATATTTCATGAGGCCTAAATCTTTCATCTCAAATTCATTCATCATGGAAACTTTGAATTCATCTTTCATCATAGAATTGCTACCCATATACAACAAGTCATCAACATACAAACTTATAATTAGAATATCCATCAATCAATCAATAGGTTTACTCTTACTTATTTGAAAGCCATTCTCTTGAAAATATCCATCAATCTTAGCATACCATGCTCTTCATGCTTGTTTGAGGCCATACAAAGCCTTATTTAACTTGTAGACATGATTTTCTTTTCCTTGCACTTCAAAACCTTGTGGGTATTCCACATATACTTCTTCTTCTAAGTACCCATTCAAGAAGGCACTTTTCACATCCATATGATGGATGCTCCAATTATTTTGAGCTGCTATTGAAATCAACATTTAAATGGTCTCTTGTCTTGCTACTAGTGCAAATGTCTCTTCATAATCAATGCAATACTTCTGTGTGACACCTTTAGAAACTAATCTCACCTTATGCCTTTCAACACTTCCATTACTATTACACTTAGTCTTGTAGACCCACTTCCAAAAATGAATGTATCCTCCTTCATTCACCCAACTCTTCTCCCTTAATTTGGCATTCAAAAAGACAACAAATAACTTCAAGAATTCAATTATTTCCACCCACTTCACTATTTACTTCATTTTTTTCACTATTCCCCTATGTGGCGTAATGGGTGAGAGGAAATGCAACATGATAAAAATATCAATTTTAGTGAATATTGAAATTTAATACCAATTTCATTTTTGTCCCCCACAGTTGGCATAGTAGATTGGTCATTTAATTTGTCTGCCACTATCTATTTCTTCTGTTTACCCACTGCACCACTTTATTATTATTATTTTTAAATGTTGTTCCATTTTATAAATATTTGTCGTAATTCATTTAAATTGAATTTGAATTTACTTTAAATAAATATTCAAAAATCAAGATGAGACGTTTAAATCCATCTTCGATAAGTGACAGGTAGATTCAAAAATTTATTCGATGGTTAATTCCTCAAACCAAACATCACAACAATGTCTTATATCCCAAGACAAGTATAATGAAGAGAATCACCATATATATTTATTATGACCAACATTTAAACACAATTTTTAAGTAGTTTCTACATATCTAATTGGTAAATATCCCCTTTTACCAAATATATATTATGTTCCAAGATACTAGCATCAATGTCAATATAGCTATCTGAGTGTGTCAATTAAATAAATTTTAATACATAATTGTCAAAGCAGTGACCCAGATCGATCCACTTACTAAATAGATCAAGGCAAATAATGACTCTATACAATAGTTCTTTGGTTCTATTTATATCGTATTACCACCAACAAGGCATCTCGCTTAAAATGAATGCACATGTACCAAAACTAACACATCACAAATGACTCGTACGCCATCATCGATAAAGGAGCAATAACTCAACGATGGGGTATCACTTACAAGTGCCCTAAAACTTGACACATAAAAATGGGATGTGACAAAAAGTGAGGAGAAAGAAAGAGAATAAGAGAAGGATAATTTAGAATAACTATGAATATGATGGGATAAAGGAGGAAAAAATAGAAGTAAAGCATAAAGAGGAAAAGGAGATATCAACTTGAGTTTTTTCCTGATCTAAGGATCATTCAATTGGGAAAACATTGCTTCCCCAAAGATTTCATTTTCTTGATATGTGTCCAATTGAGACCAAAGGATTCCATTATGGGATCCTTAAGAAACAAGGATTGTAGGGGAGTTGAGAATCTTTGAAGAATAATTAAAGCAACAGCGAGTTGTTTCAATACAAACCCATTCATCTTTACCTCAGAGAGGGGGAGGAAAATAAAGAATTTTTACTCAAAATAGAGTTTGGATCAATAAGTTGTAAAATATAGTAAACCTTTTCATCTTACATCAAGGGATGAATAAAAATGATAGAATTTGAGGTTGACAAGAAACACATTTAAAATGCCCCCATTGAATAGATGAAGAAAGAGCCACAAAACTCCTAAAAGGAATATATTTACTTGTAGAAAATACCAAATCATGTTGAGAAATAAATGGAGAAGAAATAATTTCCTTATTCCCACTGATTAATATTCATCCACTACCTTTTTTGAAGAAGCATTTGGCACCACTATGTGATGGCAGTCCTCAATATCACACCACCAAGTAGGATTATGCTCTCTGAACTTTTTCTTTTCTCCTCCAAAGTTAAATCACTTTTTCGAGAAGTCTTATTTGGGTAGACAAAGTCAATGTGTCTATAAGATAAGTAAGTCCAACATCTCAATGCTAGCTACTCATAATCTAGATTTTTTTTTCCCACCTTATCATCCTTTTTTACCAAGATCTCATCAGGTAGACATTTCTCAAAGTTTACATCCACGTAAATTTTGTCAAAAGTAAGGAAATGCCTTTGAGTTTTTTCTTGAGAACCAAATTTGAAGATATGAATGGCATTACTAATATAAGAGAAGGAAAGAGAAGACTATAGGTGAAGGGGAAGATTCACAAGTCTCACCTAAACAAGGGCAAAATAAATAATATCCACTGAGGGGTCAAAAGATTATTACTAAGGCTTCAAACAAATCTTAGCTCCCATATAGAACCAAGGATTGGAATTGAGATTAAGGTTTATTTCCTTAATTAAAACATATTTAAAAATAAAAAATAACCCATTTTCATAAGGGTGAATAAATATCTTTTGATAAAATAGAGGCTTCTAGGTGGAAGAAACCCATTTATGAAAATTCACTAGTTTTGACTAGAGATTATAGAATTTGCAAACAAAACTTTTGAAAATAAGCTTCCTTAACAAAAAATTAATCCCCAAGATTGATGATAGTAATGAAATCAAAGATATCCATACATAAATGATCACAAAGATACACACATCAATAGTTGACATAGGATGTGCAAGGAATCCCTTAAAACATAATGGTGGTACTAGAGAATCAAAAGAATGAGCCACACTCATAAAAATGCTTAGATCCACAAAGGGAAAAGCTATATAATTCTTAATAAATTAAGAATAACAAATGTGATTATAATGAATGAGTGCTATAATAGAGCCACTTCCAAAGATGTAAAAAGAACCGTGAATATGAGTTGTTAAGGCATTGGAAGGAAGCACAGGGACAAAAATTATGGGTGGGAAATGACCATTGGAGCCCATTTTTAATTCTAAGTCCTCTTTTTGAGAATTGGGAGAATGTACATTAATTCATAGCACATTTAAAAATATATTTTTCTTTCCAAAATATATCTCACTCACCATCCCTCAACTGTTATAAATAAAGGGCAAGGTGTGGGAATTACAATCAAGTAGGAAAATAAACAAAACTATGATTTCATAAATTTGTATTATGATATTTTTAATAGAATCATTCAATTATTTTATCAAATTATCTTTGTGTATTTGAATTTTTTTCATTAGTGTAAAATGAAACTTTAGGTCAAGGTGATCCTAGAGAAATTGACACATCCTTTATTCAATTTCTACATCACACTCCACGAACACCCACATGTGGAAAATGTCTATGCAGAGGAGTAGAGAAAAACATTGGCTATGTAAGTGACATCGAACCCTCCCACAATCTCCAAGACCCCACCTTCAACTAGATGAGCAATGATATCAATAATTATAATCGAGACAAACTCTTATAATTACAAGAGGATTATTTCCCTAATGGTTGATGAGAGTGTATAGGCTCTCCACCTCCAAGGACACTTTTTCACCATGAATATATAAAAAAAAAATTATATAAAACAAATATTTTGTAAGCAACAATAAAATCTCTTCCTAAAGTATCTTGATTGAAGACTACATAATTATTGCCTTTCCAAAGCTGAAAAATAATTTTGATGTGAAAGATAAGCTAGATTTGCTTGAGTTTTGTAGGTAGTTAAGGTGAAATCCCCCTAGAAGATAATGTTACAATTGAAAAACTCAAATGTGAAATTTTTCATTAAGGAATGAATATTTATCCATACTTGTTAAGCATGAGCATAGAGCCAAAATAAGTGCTTGAAGGATTTTGGTTGCCCGTAGGCATGGCAATTATTATTTGTCATACCCATGTGAAAAATTATATCACCAACAAGATTCCCTTGGTGAAAAACACACCAATTTCTTGTTACCTTCTTGGGCTCCTTAGTGGTCGACCAAATAATGATAAATCTATAGCTCCAAGTTAAAGGAGTAAAAGCTAGTCTCCAAATTTTTTTGAGTGTATCATAAGACATAGGCATGGGGGTCAAAAGATACTAATAACCAAGGAAATTTTTATACTAGGGAAGGGATGTGTCAACGTGCCACCTCTATTTTTTCCACCATTGTAGCAGTGCTTTAAGGCCAATTTTTTTCATCATGAGGAGATCTACCATTTGTATTTCACTAAAAAATAAAAAGTCTCTATTGTTAAGATCATATTTGGTATTAATATATTGTTGTCTATAAAAATCTGGTGCATTAGTTGAAAAAATATGCAATAATATGATTTTTTTAATAATTTAAGGGCCTTAACCCATGGAACCTTAGTGAAAGGAACATTGTGCTAGTTAATTACAAGAGACCATGTAAATTTTTGGGTGTTAAATGAGATAAAATCATGAAATTTATCTCATTTCCTTGAGCAAGCTAGGGTTTAATGGATTCCTAATCTTTCTAGTTGATTTTGATAATAAAAGTGCCACCAAGTCTGATAGGCATAAGATCAAGTGTGGAGGGTGTAAAAATAAAGTCCTTTCAAAACACCACAACCATAAAGGATGTAAGATGAAATGAAAAGTTTCATAATCAAATTATATACCTCCTTCTCCTTGATAGCTCCAAAAATCTTCTAGGAACACAAAGTTAATCCTTGCTTCTTAATGTCAATGAGGACCATGTCTTTGCATATGCTTGGGTAGTAACATAGATCTCAAGGAACTTTGTGGAATGCTTACTTTATTTCATTATTGGATTGAATTTACCATCCAAATAAAGCTATGGGTAGTAATAAACATGGGTACAAAGAGTAAATTTAGAAGTTACCATCCAAATAAAGCTATTTAGTGTGCTACTAAAATACTTTTCTCTTTGATTTTTTTCATAAAATAGTTTAAAATTATTAAGAGGGAGGCCTGGAAGGAAAACATGAAACCCCTATGAAGTTGAACATTTTTCCAATAAAAATATATTTCCAAGCAAATCTAGTATGTCAAGTTGGCTTGGGTGCAAAGGACCATATGTGAAAATGAGTTTTACCCTGTTGAATAATGAAGCCTAAAGTAAGGTAAAAAATTTAAAGGCACTCCCAGGCATAGTTGATAATTTGGACTCTTCCTCTAAGATGACAAAGAAATATTTATATGAAAAATACCCACTGATGAGCAAAGCAACAAAATAGTAGGGAACAAAGTTTCCCTTAACAAGCCCTCATGAATCATAATCACAAAGAAGATACATAAATCCTTTCACATTAAAAATATAAAGGGAAGGGGAAAGAAGACACCCTTGCCAAATATACCAGAATAAACCAATTTGATTAGGTTGATGGGTATTGATGGTAATAAATGAAGATGCATCCCTAATGAGGGTATGCATAGAATGAACAAACCTGGGTTGAAACCAAAGAGCTTTCACTATGGTAAGAATGAATAGATCCATAACATTATTGAATTAAATCTTATAGTGATGTGTCTAAAAATTTAATAATAAGACTTATGAATATATAAAAGTGTAATTTATTAATATTTTTTTATCAAAATACTTAAAATTCAATTTGGATCAGTTATATTGAAAATATAAGTGAAATTGTACTAAGGCATTGCCAAGCCATCTCCCAAGGTATAATTTTTGTTGGGCTAATTGGGGTTAGTTATAAGGCCTATGTGACATTGATGTAGTAGCAACCATATTGGGACAACTTATCCAAATTTTAAAGTGGAACAAGAATCCTTTAATCTCTGAAAGACATTAAACTATATATAAAATTTTATATCGAAGTGACATACCAATTAATGTAGATATAATTACTAAACAAACCTATATTTTAATAATTATGTGTAAAATTCACATTAATTGTAATTAAAATTCTATAATAAAATAATATCTCTACTATCAATGAGATGTGGGTGAGTTGGTTAAGTGGTAAGGTTGTTTCAAGCCCCACCGAGGTTCAAATCTCTGAAAAGGCATATGAGGTCGATTGTGGCCATTGGTTGTATTCTCAGGACCGTTAGTCACTTTTGGATATTCTTGACGTAGCCGGTAATATATGTAATACATGTGGTATTACATGTGGATTTCGACCCCCAATCATGTCCCAGACCGGTTCAAGCTCCAGTCAAAATCCATCATCTAATAAAAAAAAAGATCTCTACTTATGAAAGTTTCAATTTAATCTTCAAATTTGAAATTATGCTTCATCTAATCACCAAGAGAAATACACACCACATATATATTATTATTATTGGGGTGTGTGTGTGTGTGTGTAATTTGAAACCAACAATAATTAAAATTAGTCGCGTCATTTTGTAAAATAAAATCTACTTGGAATTAAATATTTTTACAATGAAAAACATTAAGAGATAATTTTTAATTCAGAAGGAAGCAGAAGGGCAGCAGCTATGGGTGGGAGACAATTGTTGGAACCCATTTTGATTTTTAAATCCTCTTTTTGAGAACTAGAAGAATGGGTGTTAATTGAGAGCACATGAAAAAAAATTCTTTCCAAAGCTAGGTTTTAATGAATTCCCAAGCTTTCCTATTTTTATTGATAACAAAAGTGCTAACAACTTTGATTGGCACAGTAACAATGAGGAGGGTGTAATAATCAAGTCCTTTCTAAGCAACACAACCATAAGGGATGAAATATGAATTACATTGCTTGAATATAAACATTTATACCTCTTATTCCTTGATAGTTTGAGGAATCTGCTTGGCACATAAAGTTAACCTTGGTTCTTAATGTTGAAATGAGTACCATGTTTTTGAATTCTTTAGCATAGTAACACATATCCCAAGCCATTATGTGGAACACTTGTTTTCCTTCATGTTTAACCAAATAAATTAATCAATAATCTTTTCTAACATGTTAAATGCAGCTTTATATGGAGGTCTGATTCTAATTGTGTGTGTGTGTGTGTGTGTGTGTGTGTGTGTGTGTGTGTGTGTGTGTGTGTGTGTGTGTGTGTGTGTGTGTGTGTGTGTGTGTGTGTGTGTGTGTGTGTGTGTGTGTGTGTGTGTGTGTGTGTGTGTGTGTGTGTGTGTGTGTGTGTATGCATGCATAAAATTTGAAACCACCAATAATTGACAATAGTAGTTTCATTTCTTAAAATACAAAATGCTTAGAATCAAATGGATTTCCTCCAAAAAACATCATGAAATAATTTTGAATTTAGAAAGAAGCACGTGACCATAAAATATAGGAGGGAGATGACCATTGGAGCCCATTTTAAATTATAAGTCCTCTTTTTAATCATTGGATGAATGGGTGTTAATTAAGAGCACATCACAAAATATATTTTCTTTTTTAAAAAATCTAGGGTTTACTAGATTCCCAATCTTTCCTATTTGTCTTGATAACAAAGTTCTAACAACTTTGATAAGCACAAGAATAATGAGGAGGGTCTAATAATAAAGTCCTTTATAAGCAATACAACTATAAAGCATAAAATATGAATTGCATTGCTTTCCAAGCAACTTTTATACCTCTCTCCCCTTGATTGTTTGAGGAATTTTATTGTCACACAAAGTTAACCTTGGTTTTTAATGTCAACAAGGACCATATCTCTAAATTATTTAGGATAGTAACACCTATCCCAAGTCATTATGTGTAACCCTTATTTTCATTCATATTTGGACCAAATAAATTCATCAAAAAGCTTTTCTAACATGTTGTATGTAACTTTAGATGGAGGTATGTAACCTCTTATCCCTCTATAGTTTGAGGAATCTACTCAACACACAAAGTTAACCTTGGTTCTTAATGTAAATGAAGACTATGTATGTTACTTCTTGAGGATAGTAGCATATATTCCAGGGCATTATGTGGAACCCTTGATTTCCTTCATATTTAGACCAAATAAATTCATCAAGAAGTTTTTCGAACATGTTGTATGTAGCTTTAGATGTATCCTAACAAGAAGAGTAACAAACATGAACAACAAAGAACATTTCAGAACAAATATGGAACTTACCATCCAAATAAAGGTATTTAGTAAGCTATTAAGTGAGCTTCCTCTTCAGTCTTTGAAAAACATAATTCCAAATTTTGGAGGAGAAGGCCTGGAATGAAAATGAAACCCCCATGAAGATTTTATTGGTTGTTGTGTAGTAGGACAATGGAGTAATTTTACACTGCCATCTTTCACAAAATGTCGAATCAGATGGAATTTAGTGTTGATGATGGTAAACTAGGAAGAAACTAATACATCAAATGAACAATATAAAATGATTTGTGCTATTAAGATATATAAAAACATGTATTTCCCTTGGAGTAATTTTTACACTGCTTTATGTAGAAAAATTCAAACTGGGAAGAATGTTATTATGTAAGAAAATTATTTAAAAAAGAAAAAAGAGTTGAAATGCTTGAATGTTAAGTAGGCTTACCTTTTTTTAACTATGTAAATAAGGTAGTATTTTTCTGAAAACTATTTAAAATTGTTAAGTTGGGGAGAGAGTTTCCCTTAAAAATCCCTCAGAAATCATAACTTCATAGAGCAAATATCCAAATCCTTTCTCATTGATAATATAAAGGGAAGGGACAAGAGGACACCTTTGTCAAATATACTAGAATACTAGACCAAAATACTTAAATTGATGGGCATTGATGGTAGTAAACGAAGATGCATCCCTAAAGAGGGTATGAAAAAAATGTAAAACCTTGGGTTATAACCCAAGAGCTTTTGTTGTGATAAGAGTGAATGGCTCCATAACAAAATTACAAAATTGAATCTTATAGTGATGTGTCTACAAAAAGTATTAATAAGACTTATGAAGATATAAAAGTGTAATTTATTAATACGTTTTTATAAAACTACTTAAAATTTAATTTAAATCATGTATAACTAAAACAAAGTGAAATTGTACTAAGACATTGCCAAGCCATCTCCCAAGATATAATTTTTATTGGGCTAATTAGGGCTAGGTATAATACCTGTGTGACATTGATGTAGTAGTAACCGCATTAGGACAATTTATCCAAACGTGAATGTGGAATAAGAATCCTTTAATCTCTAAAAGACATTAAATTGTATATAAAATCATATATATGAAGTGACATATCGATTAATGTTGAGATAATTACTAGACAAACATATACAAAAAGAATGAGTTTCCATTGAATCACTAAATTTGAAAGTATGTTTGGTCGCTGAATCCCACATGTAAGCGGGAGTGGATGAAAGATAGATAATGCGGTACAAATAGTTAGGGAAGAGAGGGACAAAAGCATACCTTTCTCGGCCTTTTGGCTAAGATCAAGTGTAGTATCTGTTCTTATCAGTTTAATATCTGATACGTGGTTCAATGAACCACACGATATTAAATTTATTTCTTATCAGTTTAATATCTGATACAGCAGCAGGTTTAGCAGCCTTCGCTCCTGGCTCTGCAGACGCCTCCATTTGCCCAGAAATCTTCAAGATCCTCTTCTTTGGAATAAAGGGCGACACCCTATATTCTCCATGGCCAGCCAACTGCTCAAATTCCAAAGAACGCAAACCCCCCTCCGACTTCATCGCACTTTCCGTGGAGGTGCGAAGCTTTGGCATCAGCGGTAGAACTATCTTCGCATAAAGTGGATCTATTTTTTTGTTTATGTAGAGTAGTCTTAAACCCATACAAAATCACCCTTGTCCAAGGTTTTTCAATTTCTTCAAGTGTTTCCAACTTCTCCGCAGTCAACTTGATAAGTTTATTGATCCACTACTTTTTTCATGTTTAGTGTGTTTTATATAATCTATAGGAACACTATCTTCGCATAAAGTGGATCTATTTTTTTGTTTATGTAGAGTAGCTGGTTATCAAGGCCTTCACACATCACTTCTATTTTACACTATTTCAGATGTCTAGTGCACCCCAAACCACCAAATCAAGTATTCAATTAAATTTAAAATGTCAATTAAAGTGAAGTGTAGTATTTTATATTAATAGTTACGATTATTTTAAAAATTGAAAAAAAAATTAAAAATTAGTTTTGGACTCTCAAATTGTTGTATGATTTTCAAAAATCTTTGAAAACATTTAGTTAGATAGGACAGGTTATATATGAATTAAAATTTTTGATACATTCATTTTTGCACAAATTAAATTTCAAACGGTGTTATAGATTAAAAGTTCATTCTTCGCATGAATATATGAGATTGAATTTTATTCAATTTTCTACTATAGTGTAGATCTTTAAATACACATACTAGATAGATGTAATGACGATTGGACGTAATTATGGATAAGATAGGTTTTTATAAATATAGATATCAAAAATAGTTAAGAGTAAATACTATTAATTGATGATTAAGAAAAAAGAAAAAGAAAATTGTTAAGAGTAAGTGTGGCTATATTATTGTATAGAGAAATCCAAAGTTATGTGAGAATACCTAAAGGTAGAGGAAAAAATTAGTTTGAACGTATATTATTGATTTAATAAAGGATGTTTACAGATTAAGATTGGATGAGTAGAAATTAATGGTATGAATAAATGTGTAAAATGTATTGTGATAAGAGATAGAGTAAAGGATGTGAGTATTAACAAAAATATAATTATATTTGTGCTAAGATTTTGTAGGTTGTTGGGAGAAAAATTAATAATTGGTTTATAATTTATAATTTTTTGTTTGATACTTTAGTAGATAATTGGATTGAAGTTTGAGTACTATGGCAAGTTATATTATTAGTATTAGGAAAAATATTAATATTCTTGTAATGGTTACTTTCTAATATCCTCAACATAAGCGGTAATTGAGAAATATAGGAGAGAAGAAGTTGATACATATTAATAAAATGAATAAAGTATATATACACACATACATATACATACATACATTCATACATACATACATACATCCACAATCTTCCAAATTCAATTTTACAAATATTTAGCATAAGTTATTTATCTTAAGTATTGCTAAAACCTATTTTAAGCATTTTGTTGAGGACCTTTTTTTCTGTTGCTAAGATGAGTAACATGAGGTGTAGAGGTATTCTAATACCCCCAAGAATGTCATCAATTCATCAACAATTTCATATAGTGGATCAATATTTAGCGTCTCTTCCTCTAGTAGCATTAGGTAGACACCTCATAGGATTTCCTCTACAACATATGGTCTCTTATGCAGACGTGAACATTTTGATATTTTTCAAGGTTTATTTAGTAAAATCCCTAAAAATTGTATTTAAAAATCTTTGTCACGCATCTGAAAATGTTAGGTGTCATAGTTGTGATACCCTAATGCATACAACATTGAGCCAAAAAAACATGAAACATTAAAACAAAATTGTGACCATAAATAAAAACTTAAGTTACTTTAAAATATCACCATTTTTTAATTATAATTCTAAAATAAGAAATATAAAATTTCACATAACATTTAAATAAATATTAAATTTAAATTTAAATAAAATAAACATCATAATTATGAGTATAATTGTGTATTGAATTTTGACCATTTGCACGGATGGGTGCCAACAATAACAAGGGTGCCATGTGCCAAGTCCCTATAGGATAGATTGAGGACATATGTGATATTTTTAGGGCTCTATGTGATGTATTTTTAACAATAGAATGCAAAAAAAAAAAAAATAGTTAAACATAGCTCATATGCAATTTACAACATCAATAGATCAGGGGAAAAAAAATTGTTTTCTAATGAGGATTTTGATTTGTTGTGCATGGTACCTTTCAGATTTCGAGTTACAACATATATTATACTAAAATTCTAATTTTCACAAGTTTATGAACCAACCATCCAAAAATATGGTATTAAAAAATCACAAACGAGATAAGAAAGTCCATGAACATGACCCCTGCAATGCAAATATAACCCAAAAAAAAAAACAATGTCAAATTTCAAAAAATAAAATAAATAAATACCAATGCCTTGACTCTTGTTTAAGAGCTTCCTCAATACTCGATATTTTTTTTTTGTGATTAGACCGCAAATTGTGGACATGAAATGGTCATTTAAAGTGCACACAGTTCCATCTACAGGAAACAAAGATTTTATACCAGTGAGTAGCTCCACCAAAACCACACCAAAGCTAAAAACATCACTTTTGTCTATAAATTGATTGCTTTTTATGAACTCTGGATCCAAGTAGCCCCAAGTACCCACTGCCATGGTGTTGAGGTGTGTTTCACCGGAAGGTCAAAGGCGAGAAACACGAAAGTCTATAAATTTTGGAGTGAATGTGTCATCTAAAAGAATATTTTATGATTTTATGTCACCATGAAATATTGGCTGAGAGGATTAAAGATGCATATATGTTATAGAATCTGCCAATTTAATGGTGATCTGTCATTGTGTTTCCCAGGTTAAATTCTTCTCCACTGAGTGTAGATGTTCAAAAAGTGTTCCATTCGACACAAATTCGTATAGTAGTAATGGAAATTGAGTTTGGAGGCAACAACCAAGTAATTTCACTATGTTTATGTGATTGATATGGGAAAAAATCAGAACTTCATTGATAAATTTGTCGAAAATTGCTTTGGACATTTTGATTACCACCGGCGTGCCCTCCACAAGAACTCTTTTGTAGACTATTACGACACCGCCTTTTCCCAATTCTGTTGAATAATTGTTTGAGGCTATTTCAAGCGCTTTTATAAAAAATATTATCATGTTTTGTCTTCCTCCCATGGAAGCGATGTGTTCCTGTAGCTGCATACCCCCATTCTGTCAGAAATACTTGTCCCTCGTATCTTTCAATTGACACCTCCTCAACCAAAAAAATAATCTAGTGCTCCCAAAGAAATTGCAATGAATGAAGAAACAAAGCCTGCCATCTCACCAAACATATAAATTCTTATGAATTGTACTTTTGTAAATATAAAGTAAAATAAACTGCAAAGACAAGCAGCGTAGTCACCTATAATTGCAAAATTTATTTTGTTAAGGTTATCTGTACAATATTTCTTTTTTAGGTGTATGTAAATATTCTCTCTACTTGCTCTCACTTTGGATTCTTTGCTTATTTTTTATTTAGGATCAATTACCACTTCAGATACCCAATTTCGCGACTATAGTTTTTCCTTAATGGCTCTAAGCATATCTTAGTTTATAGGTAAATAAAATACTGATCCAGGTTGAAAATCAATTATAAGATATGTTCTAGGGTAAATACTTTGCCCCTTCTTCATTATTATTTGATGGATGCCCTTACCTTATTAGAATGCTCTAAATTATGCACAAAATTTGACAAGTTGTGATAAACCATTATTGGTTGCATTGTTTGAAAAAGTTACAATGTCTAGTAAGGATACCTGCCTTTTGTTTGTGCCTATTAAGATTTTCTATGAGAATATTTCATGTTCAGTCATTTGGTCAAAAACATTGTATGCCCCTTCATCTTCCCCTCTCCACACAAGGCTGCGATAACATTGTTGGTGCAATATTTTTGATATTCAATTTATCAAATATGTTTCTTTTATTGCATGTTTTCTCATAGCACTCTTTTGCCGACTCTTGTACAAAATCAGAGTATGAACTCGATTTTCCAACGAATGTGTTGACACCACATATTGTTAGTGGGCTATCGAGCTTCGCAAACATGGCAACGCCATTCTGGTTGCTACTTTTCGAATGACTTGTTTTTTTTTTAAATTTGTTTCCTTATTTTCAAGATGAGTGTTGGTCTTTCATCATTTTCACGATGGTGTATATTTAACAACATATTTTGCCCTGTGTAAAATCTTAGGTGTTATCATTAAAGATGGAAGGTTAAAGGTGTATTTGCAAAGTATCTTCTCTTCTTAGGTGTTGGCATTTGGGATGGAAGGTTAATCGCATTTGCAGGCGCTCATAATCATTTTCATGTTTGTAGCTCCATTTCTTGATTTAACTTTTACATTATTTTTTCAAAAGTGAGGAAAATGCATGGCCTATTATTTACTAGTGATGATATATTGCTAATGTCCCCAAAACTACTCTCCAAACTACCCTACAGAAACTTGGCACTTTATGCCCTTGATGCAGGATACAAATACGCTGGAATAAAAGAATGTAGCAGTGAAAGGAGTTGGGAAGAAAACAATAGATGAGTCAAAGTATTTTACATGGAAGTATGACATCAAAGTGTCATGTGGGACTTTGATTCCATCTAAACATGAAGAGAGTCCTCTAGCCTACAATGAATACGTGGTCTACAACCACAAACAGGCCCTTTGTAATGTTCTATCAATTCAATCATTCTTAAAACAGTTCTTATATCAATAGGTTTTTTAATGAATATTTATGGTCTCATGTTAAGTACTATTTGTAGGTGTGCATGGAATTTATGGTCATCATGAGTTTGAGGTGATTGTGTAAAACAAAATTGATCTGATTTGGTGTCTTCTTGTATAATGTAATAATGCATAGTGGCATCTAACCTATCTATCAATGCCTCGGCAATGGATCCTTAAAACTTGCCGCGCATGGATAGGGTGTGGCGTATATAGATTGGTGTTCATGCCCATAAAGGCCTACGTACTTCCTTAAGTCAAGACAAATCAATAAATGTACAAGCTCAAAATAACATTAATGTGCTCTAAGAGAGTTTCATAGATGTAAAGTGTGTAAAAAAATATAATATTTTGGATGAATTAAAAACAAAATTAATATTTTTTATTTGAAATGTTAAAAAACTTAATATTATTTTT
Source organism: Torreya grandis (assembly GCA_037957365.1). Lineage (NCBI taxonomy): Eukaryota > Viridiplantae > Streptophyta > Pinopsida > Cupressales > Taxaceae > Torreya > Torreya grandis. The sequence goes on along the minus strand of JARHVA010001499.1, from coordinate 2,799,707 downwards.
ATAAAAATTAAATATATTTTTGAGTGTGGAAATGCCCTGCCATTAGTTAAGGGAAGATAGAATAATCCCAAGTTAAAATAAAATGAATCCTAAACAATTTATATTTATGGGACTAATAATATGGGCTAAATGTTTGAGCACTTTACCAAGTAAAAATCGAAGTGGAAGTTTAGAAAAATGCAAAGTTCAAGGAAAATACACTTAAAATTTGAGACATAATCAGAATGCAGGATATGTTGAAATGAGCACAGAAAATCTATAGGAATGGTTTGGAAGAGAGATTTCATCATGTCCATTTTCTCTGATTGTTAATGTGAAGAGAATTAATGTTTATTTAAGAAAATTGTAACGAGTTTTGTTTAACAAGTTTATCTAATAACATGAAGGTTTAGAGGCTGTTATATACATGACTTGCCAAGTTTTAGTGTTGTAATAACAGGAAGGTTTAGTGGTTGTTTTAAATGTGAAGAGAATTAATAAGATATTCTGATCATTTTTCTAAATCTTACGGATGAAGAGAGAGCTCCCAAAATAATGTTTTTTTAATATAAAATAACTAATGATTTAAAAAAAAGGTAACAACGATAATTAAACAAAATCCTACTGAATTAACTTCAATAAAACCAGGAAAATAATTTAAGTTATAAAAATATAATTTCATTTCCCATAATAAATTGAGTTTATATAAAAAATGTCTTTCATTAAAATAAAATTAATGTCACAATAAAATAAAGGAATCAATAGCTCTATTAAATTATCAAAAAAAACATGATAATAAATCTACTGTGAGTATTTGTTTTTTTACACTGCTTTATGTAGAAAAATTCAAACTGGGAAGAATGTTATAGTGTAAGACAATTATTTTTTTTTTTAAAAAAGAGTTGAAATGCTTGAATGTTAAGTAGGTTTACTTTTTTTAACTATGTAAACAAGGTAGTATTTTTCTGAAAACTATTTAAAATTGTGAACATATTTATTGTGTCCAAAATGGAAGGAATTTGATTGTTAAAATTCAAGACCACGTCACTATTATTTTTCTCATATATTAATTACACTTAAATTTAGGTTACACAAAAATGTGGGGTGTCATTAGATACATTAGTAATTGGCGATGTGGGAACATAGTTTTGTAAAAAGATATATGATAATTTTTATCAAACGTTTTATCAAATAATTTTTTTTTTCTAAAAAAACAAAATCTATAACTTAGATTCATTAAGTAATAACAATTCAAAAAGATAGAAAAATTGTAAACCTCGTTAAAATATAAGACTATTACATTTAAAATAGGTTGGAATAACTATATTTAAAAAATTATATATATATATATATATATATATATATATATATATATATATATATATATATATATATATATATATATATATATATATATATATATATACAATTCAAACTTAATTCTAAAACAAATAAAATTTTTAGAAAAAACTTATGCCAAATTTTATATATATGATAAAAAGAAAAATGAACATATAAAATTCTTCAAAAATTATCTTTACAATTTATTTAAAAATATTTCAACTAATAAAATTGAAAAATACATACGAACTCATCTTTAATACAAATAAATTAATTAAATAAAAATAAATAAATAAAAATAATAATCTAAAAATAATGTTCCAAACTTATAAACATAAATTTTATTGAAAATCTTGAAAATACTCAACCAAAAAAAAAAAAAAAAAACAAAAAACAAAAAACGAAAAACAAAAAACAAAAAACAAAAAACAAAAAACAAACCATCTATTTCCTACAATTCATAGGAATAAATTAAACTATTAGTAAGACAAAATAACAAAAATGAAAACATCCTATACATTATGTAATTTAAAAAAAACATATATTTATAATTTAAAATTATAAAATTAAAATAAAATAAATATTATCTATTAGAAATGATAAAATATACTTAAATTTAAATTCATTTATATTAAAAAAATAATGATTGAAAGAAAAAACCTTCCAAATAATAATAAAAAAACACATATTATCTAGCAGATTTTGGTAAAATTTTAAATAAAAGAAAAAACCTTCAAAATATTGAAGACAACATATATTACCTGGTAGTTTTGTGTTAGGAGAGAAAAAAAGTAAAATAAAAATACACAAATTTTTATCTGAAACTTCGAAAATTAAAATGTTTATCTAGATTTTTAAGTTCATTTATATTATCACTATTTCTTTTTTTTATGAAATATATCTATATATTAACTAAAGAGATATATATAAATAATTCACATAAAAAAAAAGTGGTATGAGAGCACGTTACGACACATGTAAAGTTTAGAAGCCAAATCAAAGTATCATCTAGGCAGAGCTTAGAAACAAGCAGCGAAATCATAAAGTCATCAAAAGAGAAATTTTTTGTAACAAGAGAAAGGTCAACGGATGGAGGATCCATATCATCAAGACCCCATCCTGAGCTTTCCAAATCATTACCATCTGGAATAGGCTCCCAACCAGTAACTTGAGCAATGTATGTATCATCATCTACTTGTGTTTAAATAAATGAAATAATCAAAAAAAAAATTGGGAAAATTATCCAACACATCCGTACGACCTCCAAATAATACCCCTCAAACATATAAATGTAGAAGAGAATTACCACAAAAATTTAAATATAAAACAAACCTTAGAGAAATAATACATAGATAATATATAATTAGTTCTGAAGTTTTGGCAGTGAATGGTAGGAACTAACATGTTATCTCATTGTTGGCCAAAACTTTTGTTTAGTTTTACATTGATTTACCTACCGATGTTCAATCTATGTTGTTTAAAGAAACTAAAATCCTTTTAACACAGTTTATATATTTTATTATCTACTGTCTGCCCATATAAGTCTCAAGTGACATACATATATAATTTTAATTTGATTTTTAGTTCATAAATATTTTTAATTTGATTTTTAATTCATAAATATTTTTAAACATCATTCTTTGTCATTTCCATCTCCCTTTTACTACATTTGCACCTCATCTCCACCATGCTTTGTACATTTGCATCTCTCAGTCAACGATGTTACAACAAACCGTGAAATTCGTGGTAGGGGGAATAATAGTGAAATTTGTGGTAGGTGGAATAATAGTGAAATTTGTGGTAGGAGGAAATTATTTTGTAAGACACTTTCTTAATTTTCTCAATATTTTATACTTTAGTGAGTTAGCTTTTGCAACCAAATGATATTTTGTACTCCAAATTATTTATAAATTATACTTTCTTGCCATTCATTCTCAATATTTTATATTTTAATTAGTTAGTTTTGGAATCAAAAGATATTTTTAAAATTTTTCACTATGTGTAAATTACACTTTTTAACTATTTATTAAGAATAAATTATAATTACACCATGTTACAAAATATAAGTCAATTATTGATATTTTAACTTCAAACAAGTTACTATTAATGTTGATGTAGTTTTTATATTCAACATTCTAAATCTATTTAAATTTGTATTTGCATATTTGACTTGATATATAAAAATACTATCATTCATATGCTTAATCTCAATGCTATAAAAATACTTCAGCAGTCTTAAATACATCATCTCAAATTATTTATTTATTTCTACTTTGAACTTTTCTATGAATTAATTTCCATTTCCATTAAAGATTAAAACATTTACATATAAGACACCAATTAAACTTTCACCTTGATTGCATGCCTTAATGTAAAAAGTTATTTTAATTTCATTCATTATAAATCCATTTCTCAACAAATATGGGTTTATACAATTGTACACCATTGGTGCTTTTTGGAGCCCATAAAATTCTTTCTTTAGTTTGTACATCTTGTTCTAATGATCTAGAATCTCATAGCTAGGTGGTTTGCAACATACACTCATTTTTATAACACTCCATTTAGGAATAATGATTTGACATCCATCTGTTGCACCTTCCACTTATGTTAGGATGTCATTACTAATATGATTCTCATAGTTTCCATCCTTGATACATAAAAAAATCATTGTAATCTCATCCAAGTTGTTGCTTGTACCATTTGTCAACTAATGTTGCCTTTTGTCTTTCAATCTTGCCTTCTCTGGTGGTTTTGGTTATTCAAACCCACTTGGCATTAATGTCCTCATTTCCTACTAGAAGGTTTACCAACTCCCATGTCTCATTTTTCTCAATTTATTGCACTTCTTCATCCATGGATTCACACCATTTGTTGTCCTTAATTGCATAATGAAGGTAAACAAGATCAACTTCTAAAAAATTGTTGTCTTCAAAAATGTTCAATTTCTCCAAGTCATCATTGAATTATCTAAAGTAATTTAACCCGTTCAAGAGTTATAAAAACCTACCGTAGATTTTTAATTTGGTAAATTTACATGTTGAGGATTTATTAATACAAAAAGTACTTATTACTTAAGTATAGCTTTGCAGTGTATATTGGCAACGGAAATACTTTCAAACTTATACTACATGGTGATTATTCTATACCACACAACACACCCTTTATAAAACTGGTGCATAAATTAAGGATTTCGATTAGGGCTCTCATCCTTAGAAAAAATAAAAACATAAACATTGTGCAAAAGGATAGAAGATGGAGAAAGTGTAAGAACCCCTCTGCTCAGGTGCCAAAAAAATGTAGCATATTTATTTTAATATAATTCACTTGGAAAGGTATTCTTACTTATCCTTAATTCAACAAAATATAACTCATCATGATTCATTGAGTTAGTATTTTCATAGAACACAACAACAAACCTTAGAATAGCGTGCGACACTGAATGTTCACTATCTAAGTAGTGACATTATCATAATACGCAAATCACATGCCAAACAATAGAATCAATTCAAATGGTCACAAGGATTACCATGAAATCAAGCCAACCCTAACCTAGCCTAAGGACCTAGACTCGATGCCCCCACCTCAACTTGGCAGCCTATATATCCACTCCTCAAAATCAGGGTCTAATGTAGTTCTCCTTTCACTTGTAATGGTCTCATCCATGAGACGTCATCACCAAAGAGATTCACACTCTAAGCAAAATAGGGAACAAATTACTCATGACACAGATGAGTTTCTAAAGATCTAATCATCAATCCCATGACTAAATGACACACTCAAGCATAATGCCTTATTAATCCAAGCTTGTGTGTTTACCTCAGCACTCTCACATCAAAACCCAGCTAATAGCAATGATGAAGGAATCCACATTCCTTGATCGACTGAGAATCACCTCTATATTTTTTTATGGTTATCAATACATGGATAAAACATTAAACATTCACACTATGGATAAGTTTTATAGGATTGAAATGATTATACATGTGATCCATGAATTCACTTAGATAATCATAAATTTAACACTATAGAAAAACATATTAGGGTTAGTTTCCTATGCCCGTACTCACTCCTTGAACTGCCATACATATATGTGATGTCACATACATCTACAAATCAGGGCGAGATGTAGTTCCCCAAAACTACCAATTTCATTTAAATACAGACATTATGGAACACTTGGTCGTAGTTGTCAAATTTAATTTGATAATTAGGTCCTTTCTGTACTTTTTTGATCTCACGTAACCTAGGCATACCAACCATATTTTCATCTAATGAATCCCCTCATTTAAAAATACTAACCATGGGGAGAACGCTTAGGTTAATATAGCCAATTATGGTTGAATTAACTATACCCCATCATGTGAAACATGCTTAGATATACTTAGCCAAGTTAAAGTGCACAAAGATAATTTTAGGTAATTGGATCACACTTAGTTACATAAATAGTTAGAATCATGCTTATCAATACATAACATGATTGGTAACATAAAAACATACTTAGCATGTCAAAAACACACTAAGCATATCAAAAATCATGTTTACTAATAAAATTTGATCATAGAAAATTTTGTGGTATTTAATCATCCATAAGTATTATAGGACCAACTTGGCTACACATGTCAATGCAAACACAACTCCATTGTGTTTATTCAACTTAAGCAACCACATCATGCTAAATCAATGAGAATATTTTCTATGCAAGCAAATTGTGAGTGTAACTTTACTATTTACTTCATATATCAATACAGATTTCTGTATATAACACTTAAACTCTTTTCCATTACAATTCAACAAGGATTCTTATCTAGTGCACTTAAGTTGGTTTCCATCATATTTCTAACATGGGATACAATCTATATCTCTTACCCAATATTTATCAATTGCATTTTGATATAACATGTTTTCTATTCTAATAATCATTTGAAATCAAACTAAATACATAATATATTTAACTTGTGTCCATAACTAATTGAAAAATTATATTCCAGTAAATAGGTCCTCTATCTTTCAAATAGGTATTAGTTATCCAAATTAACTCCAAAGACTTATTCATTTTTAATAAACTGTGCATTTCAATAATGAATATCAAGGTTTATATACAACACATGTATCAAGCTTGTTATCTGCTGGAGTTTTCATTATTTTACAAATATATAAAAATATATGCTCGCTGGATCTCTTGGATGTTATTGAAATGTTTCATTCAATCAATTTTTTATTCTAACAATCTAATAACACTGAAAGGGTTGCCTTAAGTTAATAAGATTTGTATTCATAATACTTTTATCTAGAATCATATTTTATAATATTTTAATATGGAACAAATACTATTATTGGGCTCAGATGTTAGAAAAAATCCTAATTATTAATCTATTATCTTTTAATTCCATTCTCGAGCATAAAATTCATATTTACAAGGAATTATTACATTTTAATTTATTTTTATCAAGCACCCCTCCCATTTTAATTTAAATATCTCCTTTTACCAAATATATATATTATGTTCCAAGATACTAGCATCAATGTCAATATAGTTATCTGACTGTGTCAATTAAGTAAGTTTCAATACATAATTGTCAAAGCGGTGACCTAGATTGATCCAATTACTAAATAGATCAAGGCAAACAATGACTCTATATAATAGTTTTTTGGTTATATTTATATCATATTACCACCAACAAGGCATCTTGCTTAAAATGCATGCACATGTACCAAAACTAACACATCACAAATGACTCATATGCCATCATCGATAAAGGAGCAATAGCTCAATAGTGGGGTATCACTTACAAGTGCCCTAAAACCCAACAAATAAAAATGGGATGTGACAAAAAGTGAGTAGAAAGAAAGAGAATAAGAGAAGGATAATTTAGAATAATAATTAATATGATGGGATAAAGGAGGAAAAAATAGAAGTAAATCATAAAGAGGAAAAGGAGATATCAACTTGAGTTTTTTTCCTAATCTAAGGATCATTCCATTGGGAAAACATTGCTTCCCCAAAGATTTCATTTTCTTGATATGTGTCCAATTGAGATCAAAGGATTCCATTATGGGATCCTTAAGAAACAAGGATTGTAGGGGAGTTGAGAATCTTTGAATAATAATTAAAGCAATAGCCATTTGTTTCAATACAAACCCATTCATCTTTACCTGAGAGAGGGGGAGGAAAGTACAGAATTTTTACTCAAAATAGAGTCTAGATCAATAAGGTGTAAAATACAATAAACCTTGTCATCTTGCATCAAGGGATGAATAAAAATGATAGAATTTTAGGTTCACAAGAAATGCATTTTAAATGCCCCCATTGAATAGATGAAGAAAGAGCCACAAAACTGCTAAAAGGAAAATATTTACTTGTAGAAAATGCCAAATCATGTTGAGAAATAAATGGAGAATAAATAATTTCATTATTTCCAATTATTAATATTCATCCACTACCTTGGTTGAATAATCATTTGGCACCACTGAGTGATGGCAGTCCTCAACATCACACCACCAAGTAGGATTATGCTCTCTAAACCTTTTATTTTCTCCTCTAAAGATAAATGACTTTTTTGAGAAGTCTTATTTGGGTAGACAAAGTCAATGTGTCTATAAGATAAGTAATTCCAACATCTAAATGCTAGCTACTCATAATCTAGATTTTTTTTCCCCACCTTATCATCCTTTTTCAGCCAGATCTCATCAGGTAGACATTTTTCAAAGTTTACTTCCATGTAAATTTTGGCAAAAGTAATGAAATGCCTTTGAGTTTTTTTCTTGAAAACCAAATTTGAAGATATGAATGGCATTAATAATATAACATAAGGAAAGAGAAGAATATAGGTGAAGGGGAAGATTCACAAGTCTCACCTAAACAAGGGCAAAATAAATAATATCCACTGAGGGCTCAAAAGATTAATACTAAGGCTTCAAATAAATCTTAGCTCCCATATAGAACAGAGGATTAGAATTGAGATTAAGGTTTCTTTCCTTAATTAAAACACATTCAAAAATAAAAAACAACCCATTTTCATAAGGGTGAATAAATATCTTTTGATCAAATAGAGGCTTCTAGGTGGAAGAAACCCATTTATGAAAATTCACTAGTTTTGACTAGAGATTATAGAATCTGCAAACAAAAATTTTGAAAATAAGCTTCCTTAACAATAAATTAATCACCAAGATTGATGATAGTAATGAAATTAAATATATCCATACATAAATGATCACAAATATACACACATCAATAGCTAACTAGGATGTGCAAGGAAACCCTTAAAAGATAATGGTGGTACTAGAGAATCAAAAGAATGAGCCACACTCATAATAATGCTTAGATCCACCAAGGGAAAAACTATATAATGCTTAAGAAATTAAGAATAAAAAATATTAGGATAATTAATGAGTGCTATAATAGGGCCATTTCCAAAGTTGTAAAAATAACCGTGAATATGAGTTTTTAAGGCATTGGAAGGAGGCATAGGGACAAAAGTTGTGGGTGGGAAATGACAATTGGAGCCTGTTTTTAATTCTAATGCCTCTTTTTGAGAATTGGGAGAATTGTTAGGAGTTGGAGGAAAATCCAAGAACAAACACACCTGTTCTAATTCCACCTGTTAGGATCTTGCTCCTTAGAAAGAGCACAGTATGATTACCAAATATAAGCAATTGAATATGTGGAAATAACCAGAAACACAAGTAACTAGAATTCACCAATAGCACAGAATATGAGAGACAATACACTATCTTGTATTAACACTATACAAAAAAGAATACAACAAAGAGCCGCCACACTCTTTCACCTTACAGAGATTCGCCACACCTCAAGTGTATAGTAATTCTTCTCACACACACTCTCCTACACAAAAAACAGTCCCAACAACCAACTCACACACAGAATTGGTGTTCACCTCACCAACCAGTCAGTAATAACCCTGCCGGTACACTAAGCACTCTATAGCACTTCAAGCTGATCTCTCATGAACCTACAACCTGCAATTCAAAGACCAAACTTACATGTAGATCCCCAATGAGCTTGCAACAACCTACAACTCATAGATCTTACAACTAGAAGGAACTCTTCCTTTCTATCTCATACATAAACAATACATGCCAATGGGTCTATAAATAGATCCCTAACTCAAACAATAACTTAGACTCTTAATTTAGACAATTATCCTCGCAGCCCAAGACTCTAACTGGTCTCAACATGCAAACTCTTCGATCACTTAACTAACTGTCCGTGAAATGAGCAGTTCTGGAACACACAGGTGACCGACGTCGGTCCCTGCTTGTCTGGTTCTGCCGATGTTGGCCGACTTCCTACCATCACCGGTGGCCTTCTGCACTGGTCTCTGCCGACGTCGGTCCTGCTGCCGACACCGGTGCTCCTGGATCTCAGCAACCATTATTCCTTCAGTTTGCAAAGGGTTGAAGCTTTTAGCTCCACAACCTAACAATCTCCCACTTGGAGATAAACAGCTGCAACCTGTACCTGTACCTGTACACCGTCTAGTTTGTTCCCTTGGCTATGTATCCCTCCTCAAGATCACTCTTGAAGACCAACCACCACAAAATCCATGGTGCAAAAATCTATCATCCAAATTACCTGCCACATCCGCATCTACAACCATGTAGAAAATGAACTTGACCCTGCATAGCATGTACACCTGCTGCTGGTCCCACTGAACTACCCTTCAGTATTACTCTCCCGGATTGACTCCAAACTTGTGATAACTCCCACTGCTTGGGAAAACTTAGGTTTAGTACATACCATGCACTCAACCTCATTATGTGAATCAAGACACCTATTCTGTGAACTGTCTAACCATCAGTGTGCTAACCGGTTTCACATAATCATCCTGAAACAAAGTCAACATATGACCTACCATGTCTCTAGAACACACTCATGCCAAAGAATCTTGCTGCTCCCAGATTCTCCATGACAAACACCTGAACTAGCTTTACCTTTAGTTCAACAATACCTGTATATGTAACCCTGCAACAAGCACATCATACAGAAATAGGATAGTGTAGCTAATACTATCTAACCTGGTAAAGAGAAACACAATGATCAAACCTCCATTGCCCTGCAGCTCACACAAGATCAAATACCTTGATCTTCCATCTCACGTATCCATTTTCGCTCTTCTTCATCCTGAACATCCATTCGTCTCTCAGTGCTTACTTCTAGCTGGCCACTCTACCCAAAACACCTATTTGGTTCTCCTCCAAGGAATCACATCCTCATCCATGCCTAGCTCCCACTGTTTCTTGGATCTACCTGTTCTGCTACTTTAATAAATTCCTGGTTCTATGCCATAAGTGAGCAACAAGTAGTGTAAAGAAGGGAAATGATGAATTTAAGAACTTACTTACACCTTCAGTCCTCCGTAAGGGTGCTTGAGACTCCATGACAGCTTGTTGTCCACCCAAAATTCATCTCAGTAATCGATGCCGGTCACATCTCAGTCTACAGCCGACCGATGTCAGTTCCCTGCGACTGCCTCCCTGCCGACGTCAGTTTCCCCTGGCCGACGCCGGTCTCTGTCTGCCCCGAGTCACTGACGTCGTGCTGCACATAGCCAACATCGGTCCCTGTCTGGACACCGACGCTGGTTTTCCTGCCGACGTCGGTCTCTGTGTCTTTCTTGTGAGACCTAACTTTTTCTCGTGAGCTCTTTTTGGATCAAACCCTTGTCCAAATCATCCTTGCTCTGCTCATAATTCATCTGCACCTTGTACTGAACTCTATCCGTCACTTTCTCCTTGAAAAACAAGGCTTTCCTGTTCTTGTCATTAACATCGAATTCCTCAAGAAACCTCACCTTCTTCTTCTGCATACAGAAACCATGATCCATGCCTTCCAAATCTGAAAGCATATTCTTTGACTCAAGAACCAGCATCTCCTTCTTATCTATGTGACCAAGCCTATTAAGCCACATCTCTGAATCTACAGCTGAAGTAGATAACCCAAAAAGAGAATCAGTAAAACAAGTAGATAGATAAAGCGTACCTACTTTCTTACCTCTAGCTACAACAAGTGTACCCTTGGTAACCTTCCAAGAGTCCACTGTGAGAGTTACTGTGCAACCCTCTTCACCCAAACTTCTAACAGAAATCAGATTCCGCTTCAGAACTGGGACATGCATGACCTCCTTTAACACCCATGTGTCACCTGTCTGCAATTTCAGCTTCACTTTACCTTTGCCAACAATCTGACAAGGCTTTCCATCCCCTACACAAATTTCTCCAAAGTCTCCCTAGACATACTCATGAAAAAATTCCCTATGTGGGGATGCATGAAAAGAGGCACCTGAATCTAATACCCAAGATCCTACTTTATCCAAAGAACATACCAGAGCATCCTGTGCAACGTAACCCGCAACATCTGCTTCTTCTCCATGTCCTTCATGCTGATCTTCACCCGATCTGCAATCTCTCTTTAAGTGCCCTTTCTTTCCACACTTCCAGCAGGTTATTCTGCCATACTTAGACTTGGATCTCTTGCCTGTCTTCGACCTTGATCTCCCACGCTCTGTCTTCTCTCTTGGCCTTCCTCTTCCTTCAACACTCAAAGCATCTCCAGATGATTCACCTATGCTTTTGCTGCGTATCTCTTCATTCAAGATCACACTCACAACATCATCCACTTTTAAGACTTTTGAAGGAGACACAGTATTAGAAACTGCCATTACCAAACCTTCCCAACTTTCAAGTAATGAACACAAGATTAAGAGAGTTCTAATTTCATCATCAAATACAATATTGACAGAACTTAACTGGTTTACCAAACCATGGAAATCACTAATATGGCTATGAATAGATCCACCTTCCAACATTTGCAAATTAAATAAACACTTCATAAGAAATACCTTATTAGAAGCCGAGGGTTTTTCATACAAATTTGCCAAAGATTTCATCAACTCCACCGTTGTCTTACACTGTGATAAGCTGGAAATCACAGATGATTCAAGACTCAATCTAATAGATCTCAGAGCCTTTCGATCAAGAACCTCCCATTCTTCATCTTTCATATCCAAGGGTTTGCTAGTTACCCCACCCAACGGTAAGTACAAATCTTTCTGATACAGATAGTCCTCAATTTGCATCCTCCATAATTGGTAGTTCTTTCCATTAAACTTTTCCATTCGTAGTTGACTATTTTCTGCCATTGCTCAACTCCCACTCAAATAGAAACCCTGTGAGTAACTTGTAATCAAAACACACTACCCAGATCTACACCAATCTGTTAGTATCCCAACCTGAAGCTCTGATACCACTTGTTAGGAGGTGGAGGAAAATCCAAGAACAAACACACCTATTCTAATTCCACCTGTTAGGATCTTGCTCCTCAGAAAGAGCAGAGTATGATTACCAAATATAAGCAATTGAATATGCAGAAATAACCAGAAACACAAGTAACTAGAATTCACCAATAGCACAGAATATGAGAGACAATACACTATCTTGTATTAACACTATACAAAAAAGAATACAACAAAGAGCCGCCACACTCTTTCACCTTACAGAGATTCGCCACACCTCAAGTGTACAGTAATTCTTCTCACACACACTCTCCTACATAAAAAACGGTCCCAACAACCAACTCACACACAAAATTGGTGTTCACCTCACCAACCAGTCAGTAATAACCCTGCCGGTACACCAAGCACTCTATAGCACTTCAAGCTGATCTCTCATGAACCTGCAACCTGCAATTCAAAGACCAAACTTACATGTAGATCCCCAATGAGCTTGCAACAACCTGCAACTCACAGATCTTACAACTAGAAGGAACTCTTCCTTTCTATCTCATACATAAAAAAATACATGCCAATGGGTCTATAAATAGATCCCTAACTCAAACAATAACTTAGACTCTTAATTTAAACAATTATCCTCGCAGCCCAAGACTCTAACTGGTCTCAACATGCAAACTCTTCGATCACTTAACTAACTATCTATGAAACGAGCAGTTCTGGAACACACAGGTGACCGACATCAGTCCCTGCTTGTCTGGTTCTGCCAACGTCGGCCGACTTCCTGCCGTCGCCGGTGGCCCTTCTGCACTGGTCTCTGCCGACGTCGGTCCTGCTACCGATGCCAATGCTCCTGGATCTCAGCAACCATTGTTCCTTCAGTTTGCAAAGGGTTGAAGCTTTTAGCTCCGCAACCTAACAAGAATGTACATTAATTGAGAGCACATTTGAAAATATATTTTTCTTTCCAAAATATATCTCACTCACCATCCCTCAACTGTTATAAATAGAGGGCAAGGTGTGGGAATTACAATCAAGTAGGAAAATAAATAGAAGTGCTAACAAAAGTGCTAACAACTTTAATTAGCATAGTAATAGTGAGGAGGGTGTAATAATCAAGTACTTTCCAAGAAAGACAACCATAAGGGATGAAATATGAATTGCATTGCTTGAATATAAACATTTATACCTCTTATTCCTTGATAGTTTTAGGAATCTGCTTGGCACACAAAGTTAACCTTGGTTCTTAATGTTGAAATGAGTACCATGTCTCTGAATTCTTTAGGATAGTAAAACATATCCCAAGCCATTATGTGGAACACTTGTTTTATTTCATGTTTAACCAAATAAATTAATCAATAATCTTTTCTAACATTTTATGTGTAGCTTTATATGAAGGTCCGATTCTAATATATGTATGTGTGTATGTATGTATATGTGTGTGTGTGTGTATGTATGTATGTATGTATGTATGTATGTATGTATGTATGTATGTATCTATGTATCTATGTATGTTTGTATGTATGCATAAAATTTGAAACCACCAATAATTGAAAATAGTAGTTTCATTTCTTAAAATACAAACTGCTTAGAATCAATTGGTTTTCCTCCAAAAAACATCATGAAATAATTTTGAATTTAGAAATAATCACATGAGCATAAACTATAAGATGGAGATGACCATTGGAGCCCATTTTAAATTATAAGTCCTCTTTTCAATCATTGGATGAATGGGTGTTAATTAAGAGCACACCACAATATATATATATATATATATATATATATATATATATATATATATATATATATCTAAGGTTTACTAGATTCCCAATCTTTCCTATTTGACTTGATAACAAAGTTCTAACAACTCTGATAAGCACAAGAATAATGAGGAAGGTCTACTAATCAAGTCTTTTATAAGCAATACAACCATAACGCAGAAAATATGAATTGCATTGATTTCCAAGCAACTTTTATACCTCTCTCCCCTTGATTGTTTGAGGAATTTTATTGGCACACAAAGTTAACCTTGGTTTTTAATGTCAACAAGGACCATATCTCAAACTTATTTAGGATAGTAACACATATTCCAAGTCATTATGTGTAACCCTTATTTTCATTCATATTTGGACCAAATAAATTCATCAAAAAGCTTTTATAACATGTTGTATGTAACTTTAGATGGAGGTATGTAACCTCTTCTCCTTCTATAGTTTGAGGAGTCTACTTGACACACAAAGTTAACCTTCGTTCTTAATGTCAATGAAGATCATGTATGTAGATTCTTGAGGATAGCAGCATATATTCTAGGGCATTATGTGGAATCCTTGATTTCCTTCATATTTGGACTAAATAAATTCATCAAGAAGTTTTTCCAACATGTTGTATGTAGCTTTAGATGGATCCTCACAAGAAGAGTTACAAACATGAACAACAAAGAAAAATTTAGAAAAAATATGGAACTTACCATCCAAATAAAGGTATTTAGTAAGCTAGTAAGTGAGCTTCCTCTTCACTCTTTAAAAAACATAATTCCAAATTTTGGAGGAGAAGGCCTAGAATGAAAATGAAACCCCCATGAAGTTTTTATTGGTTATTGTGTAGTAGGACAATGGAATAATTTTACACTTCCATCTTTCACAAAATGTCAATTTAGATGAAATTTAGTGTTGATGATGGTAAACTAGGAAGAAACTAATACATCAAATGAAGAATCTAAAATGAGTTGTGTTATAAGATAAATAAAATCATGTATTTCCCTTGGTTAGGTGTGATAATTGTTTTGGTTATTTACTGAGGAGTTGCATTTTAAAGAAGGATGTGAGACTCATTTTTATTATTAACTGAGGAATGGAATTTGAAGGATAAGGGTGTGATTTCCTTAGAAGGAAGGAGGACATTCCTAAAATAGGTGTTGAATTTTGTGAGCATAGCTTTTAAAAGTGTCTTTCTTGAGTGTTATATACCTTCTTCCATGCATGTCCATTTTACTCTACATATTTATTTTCTTGTAAATTATTTCTTTTTGCGTGGCTTCCTCAAAGGTATTAATCTAAAAAGAGGTGTGGGTACTCAATGGAGGTGTGAAGCCACAAATATGAGTGTACCTACTTGGGCACCATAGCAGAATATATTTTTCAAAGAAAATCTAGAGAGCAAATTTGTATTAGTCCCAAATGACTATCTATAGAAATGAATTCTATCCCATTACATATTGGAGCTTAAAATGAGGTACAAAATGTAAAGGCACTCCATGGAATTTTTAACAAAGTCTTGGATTTTTTCCTAGAAAGAGTCATATACAAAATAAGCATTGATAAGCTAACAAACAAAAGGGTTAGAGAGAAATATTTCCTTAAAAAACCTCACAAACCATAGTCATAAAGGAAATATCCAAAGTATTTTACAATCAAAACATAATAAAAATGGGTAAGATGATACACTTTCCAAATATACTAGAATAGACCAAAAAACTAAGATTGTTGGGCATTGATGGTAAGAAACAAACATGCACCCGTAAAGAGGATTTGAACAAAATGAACAAAATAGGGCCCAAACCAAATATTTTTCACCATGGAAAGGATGAAGGACTCCATGATGAATTATAAAATCAAATCTTATAGATGTGTGCCTACTAAAGAGTATTAATAAGACTTAAGAAGATATAAAAGAGTAAATTATTAAAACATAATTATCAAATTATTTAAAATTTAAAATTTGATTGCTTGTAACTAAAATATGAATGAAATAATATTAATACATTATCAAACCATCTACCAAAGTATAATTTATGTTTACACTGATTACGGCTAGGCATAAGCCTTGCATGACTTTGATGCAATAGTAAGTTTGTTGGAACAATTTAGCCAAACATGAACATGGAACAAGAAACCTTTAGTTTAGAAGGACATTTTAAACTAAATTTATAATCTTAATGTCATGGTGACATGGCAATTAATGTAGAGATAATATCATGCTTCTCGCTAAACAAACATATTCTTTAAAAATATGACTCAATTGTAATTAAAAAATAAGCTAAAATAAAGTTTTGACCAAATAAAAGTTTTGATTATCAAAAGAGTTGTAGTCTAATTAGTGTAGATGGTGGTAAAGTTAATTGTCACTCAATCCACCAAGCACAAATCCCATGAGATGCCAAACATGGATGAGGTTAGGTTTGATTACCAACCAAATTTGACAAAATGGATACCCCTCAATCTTATAGACTAAATTTAATAAGGATTATAATTGGTAATCTTGATACTGATAGATGCTAAAAAGACTCTAAAAATTCAAGATGGTTATCCTTCAATATTAAAAAAAAAGGTTTCTATTGAATCTTTAAATTTGAAAATATGCTACATATGATTTTTTTTCAAAATGAATATAAACTTGAATACAAATAAGAATAAAAAATAATACTTTCATTTACTAAACTAAAAGCTAAAATGTATTTAAAATAATGGTTTGTTTACTAAAATAAAAACAACTAGTTTTCCATTGAAAAGGTTTTCCTCCATTAAAAATAGGAAACATGACGGATTATATGGAGTTAAAGGAGAGAAAATCATAGGAACATTGTGATAGTTAGTTACAATAGAACATATAAAATTTTGGGTGTTAAATGAGAGAAAATCTTAGGAATGTTGTGGTAGTTAATTATAGCGGAACACTTGAAATTTTGGGTGTTAAAGGAGAGAAAATCATGAAATTTATCTCCTTTCCAAATAAGCCAGGGTCTGATGGATTCCTAATCTTTCTAGTTTATTTTGATAATAAAATTGCCAACAAGTTTAATAGGTGCAAGAGCAAGTGTGGAAGGTGTAAAAATTAAGTCCTTTATAAGAAAAACAACCAAAATGGATGCAAGATTAAATGCAATTTTTCACAAATAATTTATATACCTCTCACCCCTTGATAGCTCCAAAAATTTACTTGGCACAAAAAGTTATGGCTTGCTTCTTTATGTCAACAGCGACCATGTCTTTGAATTTTCATAGGCAGTAACATAGATCCCAAGGCACCTCATGGAATGATTTGTTTCCTTCATAATTGGACCAAATAAAATCAATAAGATGCTTATATAACATGTTGTATGTAGCTTTAGAAGGAACCCAACATGAAGAGTGATAAACATGAGTAACAAAGAGCACTTTAAAACAAATTTGTAATTTATCATCCAAAGAGAACTATTTAGTATGCTACTGAGTGAGTTTTTTCTTCAATTTTTGCACATAATAGTTTAGAATTTTGAAGGACGAGCCAATGAAGGAAAATGAAACCCCTATCAAGTTAAACATTTTTCTAAGAGAAATTGATTTCCAAGTGAATCTAGTATGTCGAACTGGCTTGGGCACAAAAGACCATATGTAAAAATGAGTTTTATCCCATTAAATAATAAATCCTAAAATAAGGTAGAAAATTTGAAGGTACTCCATGGAATTGTTAAGCACTTGAAGTCTTCCTCTAATATGGTGAGGAAATACTTACATGCAAAATGACCATTGATGAGCTAAGCAACAAAAGGGTTGGGGAAAGAGTTTCCCTTTAAAAGCCCTCATAAATCATAACTTCATAGAGCAAATATCCAAATCCTTTCTCATTGATAATATAAAGGGAAGGGACAAGAGGACACCTTTGTCAAATATACTGGAATACTAGACCAAAATACTTAAATTGATGGGCATTGATGGTAGTAAACGAAGATGCATCCCTAAAGAGGGTATGAAAAAAATGTAAAACCTTGGGTTATAACCCAAGAGCTTTTGTTGTGATAAGAGTGAATGGCTCCATAACAAAATTACAAAATTGAATCTTATAGTGATGTGTCTACAAAAAGTAGTAATAAGACTTATGAAGATATAAAAGTGTAATTTATTAATACGTTTTTATAAAACTAATTAAAATTTAATTTAAATCATGTATAACTAAAACAAAGTGAAATTGTACTAAGACATTGCCAAGCCATCTCCCAAGGTGTAATTTTTATTAGGCTAATTGGGGCTAGGTATAATCCCTGTGTGACATTGATGTAGTAGTAATTGCATTAGGACAATTTATCCAAACGTGAATGTGGAATAAGAATCCTTTAATCTCTAAAAGACATTAAATTGTATACAAAATCTTATATATGAAGTGACATATCGATTAATGTTGAGATAATTACTAGATAAACATATACAAAAAGAATTAGTCTCTATTGAATCACTAAATTTGAAAATATGCTTCATTTAATTTATAAAAAAATATATATACAAATTGAAAATGGTAAGTTTTTATTTAGTAAACTACAAACTATAATGCATTTAAAAGAATAGATTCATTTACTAAAATAAAAAACAAACTACTAGTTTGCCAATGAAATGGTTTTCCTCTGCAAACACCACATAAAGTTTTCATTTACTAAACAACAAACTATAATGCATTTAAAAGAAAAGTTTCATTTACTAAAATAAAAAGCAAACTACTAGTTTGCCAATGAAATGGTTTTCCTCCGCAAACACCACGGATTTTATCGTTCCCTGGTATGTTTGGTCGTTGAATCCCACATGTAAGTGGCAGTAGATGAAAGATAGATAATGCGATAAAAATAGTTAGGGAAGAGAGGTACAAAAGCATATTATTTATACCAAGTCAATCCAAGCCATTATCCATGCATGAGAGAGAGAAATATGAGAGAAAGGAATCAAATATTCGTTATTCTTCTTATAGCCTTCTTTATTTAGATGGTTACCCTTCTAGAGATGTCCCCTGGTTTATTTTTATTCACCCTTTTTAAAATTATATAATAAAATTATCTTGGGTAAGGGTGTACATTGGCCAAATTATAATCCATCACTATTAAAACTTGTTTGCTTGATTGACACTCTATGGCCATGTGTTAAATTGTTTGGGTTACCTCTTAGGCTTGGGGGTTGATGAGGGGCATAGATTCATGATGAGATCATATGGTTTGGATGTGATATTTACCTACTCCTCCTCCCCCGAGTTCCTACCCAACCAATTGTTTGGTTTCTAATTTATGAAAATGTTATTGTCGTTAATTTTTTTCTATGAAAAATTTTGATACTTCTTATATAAATTTGAAAACCATAACAAATTGAAACAATAAATAAATAGATAAGAAAATTAAAATAAAATAAATTCTCATACATGTGGAAGGAGGGAGGGAGGGCATGGGTTGGTCTCCTCCATTTCTTTTTAGGTTTGATTAAGATTGAACTGAAAATATAAAAAAAGTGTAAAGCAATCTCTAGTGTAAAACAATCACTTTTATAACTTTTATAAAAAAGGCTAGGCTCGTAATAAATGGAGAGTTCATATTATTTTAAATTAATGGTTAAGATATGTTTTAAAATTTATTTGTCTTTAATTTTATTTTGAAAAATTATTTATTAATAAAGTGAAGTGTAGTGATATATATTAATAGTTACGATAAATTGAAAAATTGAAAAAAATATTAAAAATCAGTTTCAGACTCTCAAATTCTTGTATGGTTTACAAAAATATTTGAAAACATTGAGTTAGATAGGATAGGTTATATATGAATTAAACTTTTCAATACATTCATTTTGGCACAAATTAAATTTGAAACGGTGTTATAGATCAAAAGTTATGGTCTCTGAAAGTTTGTTCTTTGCATGAATAGATGAGATTGAATTTGATTCAATTTTATACTATAGTGTAGATCTTTAAATACATGTATTATATAGATGTAATGATGATTGGATGTAATTATGGATAAGATAGGTTTTTATAAATATAGATATCAAAAATAGTTAAGAGTAAATACTATTAATTGATGATTAAGAAAAAAGAAAAAGAAAATTGTTAAGAGTAAGTGTGGCTATATTATCGTATAGAGAAATCCAAAGTTATGTGAGAATACCTAAAGGTAGAGGAAAAAATTAGTGAGAGCGTATATTATTGATTTAGTAAAGGATGTTTACAGATTAGATTAGATGAGTAGAAATTAATGGTATGAATAAATGTGTAAAATGTATTGTGATAAGAGGTAGAGTAAAGGATGTGAGTATTAACAACAATATAATTATATTTGTGCTAGGATTTTGTAGGTTGTTGGGAGAAAAATTAATAATTGGTTTATAATTTTTATTTTTTTATTTGATACTTTAGTAGATAATTGGATTGAAGTTTGAGTACTATGGAAAGTTGTCTTATTAGTATTAGGAAAAATATTAATATTCTTGTAATGGTTACTCTCTAATATCCTCAACATAAGTGGTAATTGAGAAATATAGGAGAGAAGAAGTTGATACATATTAATAAAATGAATAAATTATATATACACACACATACATATACATCCATACATACATACATACATACATCTACAATCTTCTAAATTCAATTTTACAAATACTTAGCGTAAGTTATTTATCTTAAGTATTGCTAAAACCTATTTTAAGCATTTTGTCAAGGACATTTTTTTGTGTTGCTAAGATGAGTAACATGAGGTGTAGAGGTATTATAATACACCCAAGAATGTTGTCAATTCATCAACAATTTCATATAGTGGATCAATCTTTAGAGTCTCTTCCTCTCTAGCATGTCTTCCTTTAGTAGCATTAGGTAGACACCTCATAGGATTTCCTCTACAACATATGGTCTCTCATGCTTACGTGAACATTTTGAGATTTTTCAAGGTTTCTTTAGTAAAATCACTAAAAATTGTATTTAAAAGTCTTTGTCATATGTCTGAAAATGTTGGGTGTCATAGTTGTGATAACCTGATGCATACAACATTGAGCCAAAAGAACATGAAACATTAAAAAAAAATTGTGACTATAAATAAAAACTTAAGTTACTTTCAAATATCATCATTTTTCAATTATAATTCTAAAATAAGAAATATAAAATTTCATTTAACATTTAAATAAATATTAAAGTTAAATTTAAGTAAAATAAACATCATAATTATGAGTATAATTGCGTATTGAATTTTGACCATTTGCACAGATGGGTGCCAACAATAACAAAGGAGCCATGTGCCAAGTCCCTATTGGGTAGATTGAGGACATATGTGATATTTTTAGGGCTGTATGTGATGTATTTTTAACAATAGAATACAAAAAAAAAAAAAAAATAGTTAAACATAGCTCATATGCAATTTACAACATCAATAGATCAGGCAAAACAAAATTGTTTTCTAGTGAGGATTTTGATTTTTTGTGCATGGTACCTTTCATATTTTGAGTTATAACATATATTATACTAAAATTCTAATTTTCAAAAGTTTATGAAACAACCATCCAAAAATATGGTATTAAAAAATCATAGATGAGATAAGAAAGTCCATGAACATGACCCCTGCAATGCAAATATAACCAAAAAAAAAACAATGTGAAATTTTAAAAATAAAATAAATAAATAAATAAATACCAATGCCTTGACTCTTGTTTAAGAGCTTCCTCAACACTTGATTTTTCTTTTGTGATTAGACCACAAATTGTGGACATGAAATGGTTATATAAAGTGCACATAGTTCGTGAGTAGCTCCACCAAAACCACACCAAAGCCAAAAAATTCACTTTTGTCTATAAATTGATTGCTTTGTATGAACTCTAGATCCAAGAAGCCCCAAGTACCCACTACCATGGTGTTGAGGTGTGTTTCACGGAAAGGTCAAAGGTGAGAAACACGAAAGTCTATAAATTTTGGAGTGAATGTGTCATCTAAAAAAATATTTTATGATTTTATGTCACCAAGAAATATTGGCTAAGAGGATTAAAGATGTATATATGTTATAGAATCTACCAATTTAATGGTGATCTGTCATTGTGTTTCCTAGGTTAAATTCTTCTCTACTGAGCGTAGATGTTCAAAAAGTGTTCCATTCGACACAAATTCATATACTAGTAATGGAAATTGAGTTTAGAGGCAACAACCGAGTAATTTCACTATGTTTATGTGATTGATATGGGAAAAAATCAGAACTTCATTCATAAACTTGTCAAAAGTTGCTTTGAGCATTTTTATTGGCACCGACGTGCCCTTCACAAGAACTCTTTTGTAGACTATTACGACACCACCTTTTCCCAATTCTGTTGAATAATTGTTTGAGGCTATTTCAAGCTCTTTTTCAAAAAATATTATCATGCTTTTTCTTCCTCCCATGGAAGCGATGTGTTCCTATAGCTGCATACCCCCATTCTGTCAGAAATACTTGTCCCTCGTATCTTTCAATTGACACCTCCTCAACCAAAGAAATTGCAATGAATGAAGAAACAAAGCCTGCCATCTCACCAAACATATAAATTCTTATGAATTGTACTTTTGTAAATATAAAGTAAAATAAACTGTAAAGACAAGCAGCATAGTCACCTATAATTGCAAAATTTGTTTTGTTAAGGTTAATTGTACAATGTTTCTTTTTAAGGTGTACGTAAATGTTCTCTCTACTTGCTCTCACTTTTGTATTCTTTCCTTATTTTTTATTTAGGATCAATTACCACTTCAGACACCCATTTTCGCGACTATAGTTTTTCCTTAATGGCTCTAAGCATATCTTAGTTTATAGGTAAACAAAATATTGATCCAAGTTGAAAATCAATTATAAGATATGTTCTAGGGTAAATACTTTGCCCCTTCTTCATTATAATTTGATGTATGCCCTTACCCTATTATAATGCTCTAAATTGTGCACAAAATTTGACAAGTTGTGATAAACCATTGTTGGTTGCATTGTTTGAAAAAGTTACAATGTCTAGTGAGGATGCCTGCCTTTTGTTTGTGCCTATTAAGATTTTCCATGAGAATATTTGATGTTTAGTCATTTGGTAAAAAATATTGTATGCCCCTTCATCTTCCCCTCTCCACACAAGGCTGTGATAACGTTGTTGGTGCAGTATTTTTGATATTCAATTTATCAAATATCTTTTTTTAATTGCATGTTTTCTCATAGCACTCTTTTGTCGACTCTTGTACAAAATTAGAGTATGAACCCAGTTTTCCAATGAATGTGTTGACACCACACATTGTTAGTGAGCTATCGAGCTTCACAAACATGGCAATGCCATTTTGGTTGCTACTTTTCGAATGACTTGTTGTTTTTTTAAATTTGTTTCTTTATTTTCAAGATGAGTGTTGGTCTTTCATCATTTTCAAGTGGGTGTATATTTAATAACATACTTTGGCTTGTGTAAAATCTTAGATATTATCATTTAGGATGGAATTTTAAAGGTGCATTTGCAAAGTATCTTCTCTTCTTAGGTGTTGGTAGTTGGGATGGAAGGTTAATCGCACTTGCTGGTGCTCATAATCATTTTCATGTTTGTAGCTGCATTTCTCAATTTAGATTTTACATTATTTTTTCAAAGGTGAGGAAAATGTGTGGCTTATTATTTACTAGTGATGATATATTTCTAATGTCCCCAAAACTACCCTCCAAACTGCCCCACAGAAACTTGGCACTTTATGCCCCTTATTATTATTTGATGCAAGATACATATACACTGGAATAAAATAATGTAGCAGTGAAAGGAGTTGAGAAGAAAATAATAAATGAGTCAAAGTATTTGACATGGAAGTATGACATCAAAGTGTCATGTGGGACTTTGATTCCATCTGAACATGAAGAGAGTCCTCTAGCCTACAATGAATATGTGGTCTACAACCACAAACAGGTCCTTTGTAATGTTCTATCAATTCAATCATTCTTAAAATGGTTTTTATATCAATAGTTTTTTTAATGAATATTTATGGTCTCATGTTAATTAGTAATTACAGGTGTGCATGGAATTTATGGTCATTGTGAGTTTGAGGTGATTGCGTAAAACAAAATTGATCTGATTTGGTCTCTTCTTATACAATGTAGTAATTCATAGTGGCACCTAAACTATCTATCAATGCCTCAGCAATGGATCCTTAAAACTTGCTGCCCATGGATAGGGTGTCGCATATATAGATTGGTGTTCGTGCCCATAAAGGCCCATGTACTTCCTTAAGTCAGGGCCAATCAATAAATGTACAAGCTCAAAATAACATTAGTGTGCTCTAAAAGAGTTTCATAGATGTAAAGTGTGTAAAAAAATATAATATTTTGGATGAATTAAAATATAAAAATAATATTTTTTATTTAGAATGTTAAAAAAATTAATATTATTTTTATAAAAATTAAATATATTTTTGAGCATGCAAATCAATGTCCTACCATTAGTTAAGGGAAGATAGAATAATCCCAAGTTAAAGTAAAATGAATCCTAAACAATTTATATTTATGGGACTAATAATATGGGATAAATGTTTGATCACTTTACCAATTAAAAATAGAAGTGGAAGTTTAGAAAAATGCAAAGTTCAAGGAAAATACACTTAAAATTTGAGACATAATCAGAATGCAGGATATGTTGAAATGAGCACAGAAAATCTATATGAATGGTTTGGAAGAGAGATTTCATCATGTCCATTTTCTCTGATTGTTACTGTGAAGAGAATTAATGTTTATTTATAAAAATTGTAGCGAGTTTTGTTTAAAAAGTTTATTTAATAACATGAAGGTTTAGAGGATGTTATATACATGACTTGCCAAGTTTTAGTGTTGTAATAACAGGGAGGTTTAGTGTTTGTTATATGTACGAAGCGAATTAATAAGATATTCTGATCCTTTTTCTAAATCTTACGGATGAAGAGAGAGCTCCCAAAATAATTTTTTTTGGGTAAAAAATAATTAATGATTTAAAAAAATGGTAAAAATGAAAACACCATTATTATAATAAAACAAAATCCTACTGAATTAACTTCAATAAAACTAGGAAAATAGTTTGAGTTATAAAAATATAATTTCATTTCCCAGAATAAATTGAGTTTATATAAAAAATGTCTTTCATGAAAATAAAATTAATGTCACAATAAAATAAAGGAATCAACAGCTCTATTAAATTATCAAAAAAAACATGATAATAAATCTATTGTGAGTATTTGTTTTTTTACACTGCTTTATGTATAAAAATTCAAACTGGGAAGAACGTTATTGTGTAAGACAATTATTAAAAAAAAAGAAAAATAAAAAGAGTTGAAATGATTTAATGTTAAGTAGGCTTACCTTTTTTTAACTATGTAAACAAGGTAGTGTTTTTCTGAAAACTATTTAAAATTGTGAACATATTTATTGTGTCCAAAATGGAAGGAATTTGATAGTTAAAATTTGAGACCTCGTCATTATTATTTTGCTCATAGTTTTGATAGTTAAATTTAGGTTACATAAAAATGTGTGGTGTCATTAGATACATTAGTAATTGAGGATGTGGGAACAGAGTTTTGTAAAAAAAAATATGACAATTTTTAACAAACATTTTGTTAAATAGTTTTTCTTTTTTCTTTTTTTAATTATAACTTAGATTCATTAAGTAATAAAAATTCAAAAAGATAAAACAATTATAAATAATTGTAAACCTCGTTAAAATATAAGACTATTACATTTAAAATAGGTTGGAATAACTATATTTAAAAAAAATTAAAAATAAAATTTAAAATTTTTACAATTCAAACTTAATTTTAAAAAAAATGAAATTTAAAAAAAAAACTTATGCCAAATTTTATATATATGATAAAAAGAAGAATGAAGATATAAAATTGTTCAAAAATTATCTTTACAATTTATTTAAAAATATTTCAACTAATAAAATTGAAAAATGCATACAAATTCATCTTTAATACAAATAAATCAATTAAATAAATAAAAATAATAATCTACAAATAATGTTCCAAACTTATAAACATAAATTTTATTGAAAATCTTGAAAATACTCAAAAAAAAAATCATCTATTTCCTACAATTCATAGGAAAATAGTATCTCCTAGATTGTGTAAATTAAACTAATAATAAGAGAGAATAACAAAAATGAAAACATACTATACATTATGTAATTTAAAAAAAACATATATTTATAATTTAAAATTATAAAATTAAAATAAAATAAATATTATTATCTATTAGAAATGATAAAACTTACTTAAATTTAAATTCATTTATATTAAAAAAATAATGATTGAAAGAAAAAACCTTCAAAATAATAATAAGAAAACACATATTATCTAGCACCTTTTGATAAAATTTTAAATAAAATAAAAAACCTTCAAAATAATGAAGACATATTACCTGGCAGTTTTGTGTTAGGAGAGAAAAAAACTAAAATAAAAATACACAAATTTACATCTAAAACTGCCAAAATTAAATTGTTTATCTACATTTTTAAGTTCATTTATATTATCATTATTTTATTTTTTATGAAATATATCTATATATTAAATAAAGAGATATATATAATAATTCACATAACAAAAGGTGGTATGAGAGCACGTCACGACACGCAAATTCTAGAAGCCAAACTAAAGTATCAAAGTATTATCTAGGTAGAGCTTAGAAACAAGCAGCTAAATCATAAAGTCATAAAAAGAGAACTTTTTTGCAGCAAGAGCAAGGTCAACAGATGGAGGATCCATATCATCAAGACCCCGTCCTGAGCTTGACAAATCATTACCATCTGGAACATATTCCTAGCCAATAACTTGAGTAGTGTATGTATCATCATCTACTTGTGTTTAAATAGATGAAATAACAAAAAAAAAACTTGGGGAACTTATCCAACACATCGGTATGGCCTCCAAATAATACCCCTCAAACATATGGACATGGAAGAGAATTATCACAAAAATTTAAATATAAATCAAACCTTAAAGAAATAATACATAGATAACATATAATTACCTCCAAAGTTTTGGCAGTGAATGGTAGGAGAAAACATGTTATCTCATTGTTGGCCAAAACTTTTGTTTAGTTTTTCTTTGATTTACCTATCGATGTTCAATCTATGTTGTTTAAAGTAACTAAAATCCTTCTAACACAGTTTATATATTTTACTAGCTACTGCCTGCCTATATAAGTCCCAAATGACATACATATATAATTTAATTTGATTTTTAATTCATAAATATTTTTAAACATCATTCTTGGTCATTTCCATCTCCCTTTTACTACATTTGCACCTCATCTCCATTTACATTTACATCTCTCAGTTAACAAACCATGAAATTTGTGGTAGGGGGAATAATAGTGAAATTTGTGGTAGGAGGAAATTATTTTGTAAGACACTTTCTTAATTTTCTCAATATTTTATACTTTAGTGAGTTAGCTTTTGCAACCAAATGATATTTTGTACTCCAAATTATTTATAAATTATACTTTCTTGCCATTCATTCTCAATATTTTATTATGAAAAAAATACTATTATTTGGGCTCAGATGTTAAAAAAAATCATAATTATTAATCTATTATCTTTTAATTCCATTCTCAAGAATAAAATTCATATTTACAAGGAATTATTACATTTTAATTCTTTTTTATCAAGTGCCCCTTTATTTTTATAAATTTATTTAAACCCATTATTTTTATCAAATGCCACTCCTTATAAAATTGTTTGAAGTCATCAAAGAATATAAACTTATATGGTGAATAATAATAATGTTGAAAATTGATGAAAGTATTAAATTTAGAAGGAATGATTGTATAAGCATTTATCCCACATAAAGGGGAAACTCTGTAAAAGGCAAAGCCATATAATGGGATGGCATAAAAGTGGGCACAAGAGGTTTGATTAAAATTTAATACTACTAGAATTGAAAAACTACCAAGTTTCCATACTTAATAACAAATAAAATAATTATATTCACCTCCAAATTAAAATGCCTTGGTTAATATACAGGCCATTTTAAAATTTTAGCATCAAAAGAACACTTCAGAACTGAGACACCACCTATGCATAAAGCTAAGTGGATATGTGACACCAAACTTAGAAGTGAAAGGATAAAAATAAAATTGTTTATAATATTAATTGGTACTAGAAATGAGATGCTACAAGTAAAATTTCATTGTACAAACAAATCCAGCACTAAAAACTATAAGTGTTTAAATTTATCCATATATTCGATTTTAAACACATTAACATATCATAAGAAATGAACTGGGATGCCATACTTCAGTATTATTAAAATAATAGATCTTCATTTTTATTTTTATTTTTCCTATTATTATTGTCAGATACAGACTGCTATATGGGGTGCCATTCTACTATAACAACTACCTCAAATTAAAAAGTTTTACTTGTAGATGCATCAGGGAAGGAATAAATTGTACTACAACAAGATTTGACTAAAAGGTAAAATTTTCAGAGAGAAAAATGGTGAATCTAAATAAGCCTTGAATCGTAGTTGGATTATCTTTATTAAGATTTGAAATAGGTAGGCTACTTACTGCATGCTTTTAAAACTAAGTTATAAATTATTATATTCTTTATTTACCATTGTTTAATTTTCCTTTAACTAAATCCTTATAACTATTCATATATAAATTTATTCTTTTGATAGTTAAAACCTCTGTACATACATATTTGAGGTAATGAAAAGATATCTGGTAAAGACAACATACAGTTGCACCATTATTGAGTTTTCAAGACATACCCAGTCAGATCTATGTGCTACACTTATGCAAAGAATATTCATTTTAATAAAATCAAAATGCCTTACCATCTAAGGTAGCTTAATATTATGCAAAAACTAATTGCTAATAAGCTTTTTATTATGTTTATTTCTTCTACTGGTTAAATAGTCTAAAAATGGTAAAACAAGTTTGTATTGTTATCAAGGTAACACTGATAGGGAGGGAGTATTTTAGGCTGGAAAAGTTGTATACAGAGGATATTTTATAAATTTATTCATCCAAAATTTTATATTTATGTGAATATAATAGGAACTTTATTTGGGTATTTATTCATTATTCAAAATAATTCAAACTCTATCTGAATTAACAAAATCTATATTTATTTATCAAAACACCTAATCATAAAAGAATTCAAACATTATCCAAGACTCTAAATTAATCAAATATTATAGAGGATAATTTATTTGAGGAACAGTCTAAAAAATCAATTTATTACCAAGCATGATTGATTATAACATCTAAACTCAACTTCCTATTAAACTAGTTTTCATACAAAGGTACCTAGATTTGTTGTTAAATTAGGAAAAAATCCTTCTTGCATTCAAATCTTCCTCCTTCTATTATCCTCTGTTAGTTCCTCTTTCATCATGAATGCCGCCCCCTGGGCACCATATATAACTTGTACGATAAAATGTACAGCTCTTGAACTCCTCCTTGCTTATACATTCAACAAATTTCCTCCTCCAAAAATGAATGTCTCCTCCTTCGTTCACCTAACTCTTTTGCCTTCATTTGGAATTCAAAAAGACAATAAATAACTTCAAGAATTCAATTATTTCCACCCACTTCACTATTTACTTCATTTGTTTCACTATTCCCCTATGTGGCCTAATGGGTGAGAGGAAATGCAACATGATAAAATTATCAATTTTAGTGAATATTGGAATTTAATACCAATTTCATTTTTGTCCCCCATGGTTGGCATAGTAGATAGGTCATTTAATTTGTCTACCACTATCTATTTTTTATGTTTACCCACTACACCACTTTATTATTATTATTTTTAAATTTTGTTCCATTTTATAAATATTTGTTGTATTTCATTTTACTTGAATTTGAATTTAATTTAATAATATATTCAAAAATGAAGATGAGACATTTAAATCCATCTTTGATAACTGACTGATAGATTCAAAAATTGATTCGATGGTTAATTCCTCAAACCAGACATCACGGTAATGTCTTATATCCTAAGACAAGTATAATGAAGAGAATCACCATATATATTTATTATGACCAACATTTAAACACAAATTTTAAGAAATTTATACACATATCCTTAGTAAATATCCCCTTTTACCAAATATATATTATATTCCAAGATACTAGCATCAATGTCAATATAGTTATCTAACTGTGTCGATTAAATAAGTTTCAAGACACAATTGTCAAAGCGGTGACCCAGATCGATCCACTTACTAAATAGATCAAGGCAAACAATGACTCTATACAATATTTCTTTGGTTATATTTATATCGTATGACCACCAACAATGCATCTCGCTTAAAATGCATGCACATGTACCAAAACCAACACATCGTAGATGACACATACACCATCATCGATAAGGGAGCAATAGCTCATCGGTGGGGTATCACTTACAAGTGCCCTAAAACCCAACACATAAAAATGGGATGTGACAAAAAGTGAGTAGAAAGAAAGAGAATAAGAGAAGGATAATTTAGAATAATTATTAATATGATGGGATAAAGGAGTAAAAAATATAAGTAAAGGATAGAGAGGAAAAGGAGATATTAACTTGAATTTTTTACTGATCTAAGGATCATTTAATTGGGAAAACATTGCTTTCCCAAAGATTTCATTTTGTTGATATGTGTCCAATTGAGATCAAAAGATTCCATTATGGGATCCTTAAAAAACAAGGATTATATGGGAGTTGAGAATCTTTGAAGAATAGTTAAAGCAACAGCCAGTTGTTTCAATACAAACCCATTCATCTTTACCTGAGAGAGGGGGAAGAAAATAAAGATTTTTTACTCAAAATAGAGTCTGGATCAATAAGGTGTAAAATATGATAAACCTTGTCATCTTGCATCAAGGGATGAATAAAAATGATAGAATTTGATGTTCACAAGAAATGCATTTAAAATGCCCCCATTGAATAGATGAAGAAAGAGCCACAAAACTACTAAGAGGATAATATTTAATTGTAGAAAAGGCCATATCATGTTGAGAAAGAAATGGAGAATAAATAATTTCCTTATTCCCACTGAGTAATATTCATCCACTACCTTGGTTGAAGAAGCATTTGGCACCACTGAGTGATGGCAATCCTCAATATCACACCACCAAGTAGGATTATGCTCTATGAGCTTTTTCTGTTCTCCTCCAAACACCACATATATTTGGGTAGACAAAGGCAATGTGTCTATAATATAAGTAAGTCCAACATCTTAATGCTATCTACTCAAAATCTAGATTTTGTTTCCCCACCTTACCATCCTTTTTCAGCCAGATCTCATCAGGTAGACCTTTTTCAAAGTTTACTTCCATGCAAATTTTTGCAAAAGTAACGAAATGCCTTTGAGTTTTTTCTTGAAAACCAAATTTGAAGATATGAATGGAATTAATAATATAAGAGAAGGAAAGAGAAGACTATAGGTGAAGGGAAAGATTCATAAGTCTCACCTAAACAAGGGCAAAATAAATAATATCCATTGAGGGGTCAAAAGATTAATACTAAGGCTTCAAACAAATCTTAGCTCCCATATAGAACCAAGGATTGGAATTGAGATTAAGGTTTATTTCCTTAATTAAAACACATTTAAAAATTTAAAAATAACCCATTTTCATAAGGGTGAATAAATATCTTTTGATAAAATAGAGGCTTCTAGATGGAAGAAACCCATTAATGAAAATTCACTAGTTTTGACTAGAGATTATAGAATCTGTAAACAAAACTTTTGAAAATAAGCTTCCTTAACAACAAATTAATCCCCAATATTGATGATAGTAATTAAATCAAAGATATCCATACATAATTAATCAAAAACATACAGACATCAATAGCTGACATAGGATGTGCAAGGAATCCCTTAAAAGATAATGGTGGTACTAGAGAATCAAAAGAATGAGCCACACTCATAATTATGCTGAGATCCATAGAGGGAAAAGCTATATAATTCTTAAGAAATTAATAATAAAAAATATGAGGATAAGGAATGAGTGCTATAATAGGGCCATTTCCAAAGATGTAAAAAGGACCATGAATATGAGTTGTTAAGGCATTGGAAGGAAGCACATGGACAAAAATTGAGGGTGGGAAATGACCATTGGAGCCCATTTTGAATTCTAAGTCCTCTTTTTGAGAATTGGGAGAATGTCTATTAATTGAGAGCACATTAAAAAATATAGTTTTATTTCCAAAATATATCTCACTCACCATCCCTCAACTGCTATAAATAGAGGGTAAGATGTGGGAATTACAATCACGTAGGAAAATAAATAGAACTATGATTTCATAAGTTTGTCTTATGAGATTATTAATATAATCATTCAATTATTTTATCAAATTATCTTTGCTTATTTGAATTTTTTCATTAGTGTAAAATGAAACTTTAGGTCAAGGTGATCCTAGAGAAATTGACACATCCTTTATTCAATTTCTATATCACACTCCACGAACACCCACATGTGGAAAATGTCTTTGGGAAGGAGTAGAGAAAACCAATGGCTATATAAGTGACATCAAACCCTCTCACAATATCCATGACCCCACCTTCGAATAGAGGAGCAATGATATCGATAATTGGAATCTAGGAAACTCTTATAATTACAAGAGGAGTAATTCCCTAATGGTTGATGAGAGTGTATAGGCTCTCCACCTCCAAGGACACCTTTTCACCATGAATATATAACAAAACATTGTATAAAACAAATATTTTCTAAGCAACAATAAAATCTCTCTCTAAAGTATCTTGATTGAAGACTACTTAATTATTGCCTTTCTAAAGAAGAAAAATAATTTTGATATGAAAGATAAGCTATATTTGCTTGAATTTTGTAGGTAGTTAAGGTGAAATCCCCCAAGAAGATAATGTTACAATTGAAAAGCTCAAATGTGAAGTTTTTGATTAAAGAATGAATATTTATCCATACTTATTGAGCATGAGCATAGAGCCAAAATAAGTGCTTGAAGGATTTTGGTTGCCCGTAGGCATGGTAATTATTATTCGTCATACCCATGTGAAAAATTATATCACCAACAAGATTCCCTTGGTGAAAAACACACCAATTTTTTGTTACCTTCTTGGGCTCCTTAGTGGTTGAACAAATAATGATAAATCTATAGATCCAAGTTGAAGGAGTAAAATCTAGTCTCCAACTTTTTTTGAGTGTATCATAAGACATAGGTGTGGGGGTCAAAAGCTACTAATAATCAAGGAAATTTTTATACAAGGGAAGTGATGTGTCAATGTGCCACCTGTATTTTTTCCACCATTGTAACAGTGCTTTAGGGCCAATTTTTTTCATCATTAGGAGATATACCTTTTGTATTTCACTAAAAAATAAAAAGTCTCTATTATTAAGATCATATTTGGTATTAATATATTCTTCTCTATAAAAATCTTGTGCATTAGTTGAAAATATATGCAATAATATGATTTTTTCAATAACTTAAGGGCCTTAACCCATGGAACCTTAGTGAAAGGAACATTGTGGTAGTTAATTACAAGAGACCATGTAAATTTTTGGGTGTTAAATGAGATAAAACCATGAAATTTATCCCATTTACTTGAGCAAGCTAGGGTTTGATGGATTCCTAATCTTTCTAGTTGATTTTGATAATAAAAGTACCACCAAGTCTGATAGGCAAAAGATCAAGTGTGGAGGGTGTAAAAATAAAGTCCTTTCAAAACACCACAACCATAAAGGATGTAAGATGAAATGAAAAGTTTGATAATCAAACTCTATACCTCTTTCTCCTTGATATCTCCAAAAATCTTCTAGGAACACAAAGTTAATCCTTGCTTCTTAATATCATTGAGGACAATGTCTTTGCATATGCTTGGGTAGTAACATAGATCTCAAGGCACTTTGTGGAATGCTTAACTTATTTCATTATTGGACTAAATAAAATCACTAATAATATTCTAAGACATGTTGTATATATCTTTAGAAGGACCCCAACATGAAAAGTAATAAACATGGGTAACAAAGAGTAAATTTAGAAGTTACCATCCAACGAAAGCTATTTAGTGTGCTACTAAAATAGTTTTCTCTTTGATTTTTTACATAAAATAGCTTAAAATTCTTAAGAGGGAGGACTGGAAGGAAAACATGAAACCCCTATGAAGTTGAACATTTTTCTAATAAAAATATATTTCCAAGCAAATCTAGTATGTTGAGTTGGCTTCGGTGCAATGGACCATATGTAAAACTGAGTTTTACCCTGTTGAATAATGAAGCCTAAAGTAAGGTAAAAAATTTAAAGGCACTCCCAAGCATAGTTGATAATTTGCAGTGTTCCTCTAAGATGACAAGGAAATATTTATATGAAAAATATCCATTGATGAGCGAAGAAAGAAAAGGGTGGGGAACAAAGTTTCCCTTAACAAGCCCTCATGAATCATAATCACAAAGCAGATACATAAATCCTTTCACATTGAAAATATAAAGGGAAGGGGAAAGAAGACACCCTTGCCAAATATACCAGAATAAACCAATTTGATTAGGTTGATGGGTATTGATGGTAATAAATGAAGATGCATCCCTAATGAGGGTATGCATAGAATGAACAAACTTGGGTTGAAACCAAAGAGCTTTCACTATGGTAAGAATGGATAGATCCATAACATTATTAAATTGAATCTTATAGTGACATGTCTAAAAATTTAATAATAAGACTTATGAATATATAAAAGTGTAATTTTTTAATATTTTCTTATCAAAATACTTAAAATTCAATTTGGATCACTTATAACTAAAATATAAGTGAAATTGTACTAAGGCATTCCCAAGCCATCTCCCAAGGTATAATTTGTGTTGGGCTACTTGGGGTTAGGTATAAGACCTATGTGACAATGATGTAGTAGTAACCCTAATGGGATAACTTATCCCAATTGAAAGTGTAAAAATAATCCCTTAATCTCTTAGAGACATTAAACTATATATAAAATTTTATATCAAGGTGACATACTAATTAATGTAGATATAATTACTAAACAAACCTATATTTTAATAATTATGTGTAAAATTCACATCAATTGTAATGAAAATGCTATAATAAAATAATATCTCTACTATCAATGAGATGTGGGTGAGTTGGCTAAGTGGTTTGGTTGTTTCAAGCCCCACCCAAGTTCAAATCTCTGAAAAGGCATATGAGGTCGATTGTGGCCTTTGGTTGTATTCTGAGGACCGTTAATCACTGTTGGATATTCTTGAGGTAGCTGGTAATATATGTTATACATGTGGTATTACATAAGGATTTGGCCCCCAATTATGTCCCAGATTGGTTGAAGATCCACTCAAAGTCCATCATCTATTAAAAAACAAGATATCTACTTATTAAAGTTTCAATTTAATCTTTAAATTTGAAATTATGTTTCATCTAATCACTAAGAAAAATACACACCACATATGTATTATTATTGGGGTGTGTGTGTATGTGTGTGTGTGTGTGTGTAATTTGAAACCAACAATAATTAAAATTAGTAGCGTCATTTCGTAAAATAAAATCTACTTGGAATTAAATATTTTTACAATGAAAAACATTATGAGATAATTTCTAATTCAAAAGGAAGAATAAGGGCAGCAGCTATGGGTGGGAGACAATTGTTGGAACCCATTTTGATTTTTAAATCCTCTTTTTGAGAACTAGAAGAATGGGTGTTAATTGAGAGCACATGAAAAAAAACATCTTTCCAAAGCTAGGGTTTGATGAATTCCCAAGCTTTCCTATTTTTATTGATAAAAAAAGTGCTAACAACTTTAATTAGCATAGTAACAATGAGGAGGGTGTAATAATCAAGTACTTTCCAAGCAACACAACCATAAGGGATGAAATATGAATTGCATTGCTTGAATATAAACATTTATACCTCTTATTCCTTGATAGTTTGAGGAATCTGCTTGGCACACAAAGTTAACCTTGGTTCTTAATGTTGAAATGAGTACCATGTCTCTAAATTCTTTAGGATAGTAACATATATCCCAAGCCATTATGTGGAACACTTGTTTTCCTTCATGTTTAACCAAATAAATTAATCAATAATATTTTCTAACATGTTATATGTAGCTTTATATGGAGGTCCGATTCTAATATATGTATGTGTGTATGTATGTATGTATGTGTGTGTGTGTGTGTATGTATGTATGTATGTATGTATGTATGAATAAATTTTGAAACCACCAATAATTGAAAATAGTAGTTTCATTTCTTAAAATACAAACTGCTTAGAATCAAATGGTTTTCCTCCAAAAAACATCATGAAAATTTTTTGAATTTAGAAAGAAGCACGTGAGCATAAACTATAGGAGGTAGATAACCATTGGAGCCATTTTAAATTATAAGTACTCTTTTCAATCATTAGATGAATGGGTGTTAATTAAGATCACTTAAAAATATATATTTTTTCTTTTTTTAAAAATCTAGGGTTTACTAGATTACCAATCTTTCCTATTTGTCTTGATAACAAAGTTCTAACAACATTAATAAGAACAAGAATAATGAGGAGGGTATAATAATCAAGTCTTTTATAAGCAATACAACCATAAAGCATAAAATACGAATTGAATTGCTTTCCAAGCAACTTTTATGCCTCTCTCCTCTTGATTGTTTGAGGAATTTTATTGGCACACAAAGTTAACCTTGGTTTTTAATGTCAACAAGGATCATATCTCCAAATTATTTAGGATAGTAACACATATCCCAAGTCACTATGTGTAACCCTTATTTTAATTCATATTTGGACCAAATAAATAGATCAAAAAGCTTTTCTAACATGTTGTATGTAACTGTAGATGGAGGTATGTAACCTCTTGTCCCTCTATAATTTGAGGAATCTACTCGACACACAAAGTTAGCCTTGGTTCTTAATGTCAATGAAGATCATGTATGTGACATCTTGAGGATAATAGCATATATTCTAGGGCATTATGTGGAACCCTTGATTTCCTTCATATTTGGACCAAATAAATTCATCAAGAAGTTTTTTGAACATGTTGTATGTAGCTTTAGATGGATCCTAACAAGAAGAGTAACAAACATGAACAACAAAGAACACTTTATAACAAATATGGAACTTACCATCTAAATAAAGGTATATAGTAAGCTAGTAAGTGAGCTTCCTCTTCACTCTTTGAAAAACATAATCCCAAATTTTGGAGGAGAAGGCCTGGAATGAAAATGAAACCCCCATGAAGTTTTTATTGGTTGTTGTGTAGTAGGACATTGGAGTAATTTTACACTACCATCTTTCAAAAAATGTCAAATCAGATGAAATTTAGTGTTGATGATGGTAAACTAGGAAGAAACTAATACATCAAATGAAGAATATTAAATGAGTTGTGCTATAAGATAAAAAAAAACATGTATTTCCCTTGGCTAGGTGTGATACTTGTTTTGGTTCTTTGCTGAGGAAATGCATTTTAAAGAAGGACGTGAAACTCATTTTTATTATTAACTAAGGAGTGGCATTTTGAAGGAGAAGGGTGTGATTTCCTTAGAAGGAAGGAGGACATTCCTAGTACAGGTGTTGAATTTTGTGAGCATAGCTTTTAAAATTATCTTTTTTGAGTGTTATATACCTTCTTCCGTGCATGTTCATTTTCCTCTACCTATTTATTTTATTGTAAATGATTTCTTTCTGCGTGGCTTCCTCAAAGGTATTGATCTAAAAAGAGGTGTGGGTACTCAATGGACCTGTGAAGCCACAATTATGAGTGTACCTACTTGGGCACCATTGCAGAATATATTTT
This sequence comes from Torreya grandis, assembly GCA_037957365.1. Classification (NCBI taxonomy): domain Eukaryota; kingdom Viridiplantae; phylum Streptophyta; class Pinopsida; order Cupressales; family Taxaceae; genus Torreya; species Torreya grandis. Next base: position 2,761,682 of record JARHVA010001499.1, on the reverse strand, counting down.
TCAAAGAAAATCTAGAAATCAAATTTGTATTAGTCCCAAATGACTATTTATAGAAATGAGTTCTATCGCATTAGATATTGGAGCTTAAAATGAGGTACAAAATGTAAAGGCACTCCATGGAATTTTTAACAAAGTCTTGGATTTTTTACTAGAAAGAGCCACACACAAAATAAGCATTGATAAGCTAACAAACAAAAGGTTTAGAGAGAAATATTCCCTTAAAAAACCTCACAAACCATAGTCATAAAGGAAATATCTCAAAGTATTTTACAATCAGAACATAATAAAAATGGGTAAGATGATACCCTTTCCAAATATACTAGAATAGACCAAAAAACTAAGATTGTTGGGCATTGATGGTGAGAAACAAACATGCACCTATAAAGAGTATTTGAACGAAATGAACAAAATAGGACCCAAACCAAAGATTTTTCACCATGGAAAGGATGAAGGACTCCATGATTAGTTATAAAATCAAATCTTATAGATGTGTGTCTACTAAAGAGTATTAATAAGACTTCAGAACATATAAAAGAGTAAATTATTAATACATAATTATCAAATTATTTAAAATTTGATTGCTTGTAACTAAAATATGAGTGAAATAATATTAAAGCATTGCCAAACCATCTACCAAAGTATAATTTATGTTTACATTGATTACGGCTAGGCATAAGCCTTGCATGACTTTGATGCAATAGTAAGCTTGTTGGAACAATTTAGCAAAACATGAAAATGGAACAAGAAACCTTTAGTTTAGAAGGACATTTTAAACTAAATTTAAAATCTTATGTCATGGTGACATGGCAATTAATGAAGAGATAATATCATGTTGCTCGCTAAACAAACATATTCTTTTAAAATATGACTCAATTGTAATTAAAAAATAATCTAAAATAAAATTTTGACCATATAAAAGTTTTGATTATCAAAAGAGTTGTAGTCTAACTGGTGTAGATGCTGGTAAAGTGCATTGTCACTCAATCCACCAAGCACAAATCCCATGAGATGCCAAACATGGACGACGTTAGGTTCGATTCCCAACCAAATTTGAAAAAATGGATACCACTCAATCTTATAGACTAAATTTATTAAGGATTATAATTGGTAATTCTGATACCGATAGATGGTAAAAAGACTCTAAAAATTCAAGATGGTTATTAAAAAAAAAGGTTTCTATTGAATCTTTAAATTTGAAAATATGCTACATATGATTCTTTTTCAAAATGAATATAAAATTGAATACAAATAAGAATTAAAAATAATACTTTCATTTACTAAACTACAAGATATAATGTGTTTAAAATAATGGTTCGTTACTAAAATACAAACAACTAGTTTTCCATTGAAATGGTTTTCCTCCATTAAAAAATAGGAAACATGATAGATTATATGGAGTTAAAGGAGAGAAAATCATAGGAATGTTTCATTTACTAAAATAAAAAACAAACTACTAGTTTGCCAATGAAATGGTTTTCTTCCGCAAACACCACGAAAAAAATTATGGGAAGCATAACTTTCTCAATATTTTATCTAAGATCAAGTGTAGTATTCATTATTATCAATTTAATATATGATAAATATTTAATAAACCACATTATATTAAATTTATTTCTTTATAAGGAACGTCTAGATGATAACTGGTTATTAGGGCCTTCACGCATCACTTCTATTTTACACTATTTCAGATGTCTGGTGCACCCCAAACCACCAAATCAAGTATTCAATTAAATTTAAAATGTAAATTGAAAAAACTTCCATTTTTAGTATCATGTCCAAGCGTGAATCATGTCCAAAGAGCATCCTCTTTATACCAAGTCAATCCAAGCCATTATCCATGCATGAGAGAGAGAAATATGAGAGAAATGAATCAAATAGATATTACTCTTCTTATAGCCTTATTTATGTAGATGGTTACCCTTCTAGAGATGTCCCCTAGTATATTTTTCTTCACCCTTTTTAAAATTCTATTATAAAATTATCTTGGGTAGGAGTGTACATTGGCCAAACTACAATCCATCACTATTAATACTTGTTTGCTTGATTGACACCCTATGGCCATGTGTTGAATTGTATGGGTTACCTCTTAGGCTTGGGGGTTGATGAGGGGCATAGATTCATGATGAAATCATATGGTTTGGATGTGAGATTTACCTACTCCTCCCCCGTGTTCCTCCCCAACCAATTGTTTGGTTTCTAATTTATGAAAAGATTGTTGTTGTTAATTTTTTGTGCCATGAAAAAAAATTAATACTTCTTATATAAATTTGAAGCCCATAACAAAATTGAAAAAAATAAATTAAAAACTAAGAAAATTAAAATAAAATAAAATAAATGCTCAAACATGTGGAAGCAGGGAGGGAGGGCATGCATTGGTCTCCTCCATTTCTTTTTAGGTTTGATTAAGATTAAATTGAAAATATATAAAAAGTGTAAAGCGATCTCTAGTGTACTACAATCACTTTTATAACTTTTATTATAAAAGTTAGGCCCGTAATAAATGGAGAGTTCATATTATTTTAATTTAATGGTTAAGATATGTTTCAAAATTCATTTGTCTTTATTTTTTTTTGAAAATTTATTTATTAATAAAGTGAAGTGTAGTGATATTTATAAATAGTTACGATAATTTTAAAAATAGAAGAAAATTGAAAAAAATATTAAAAATTAGTTTCAAACTCTCAAATTGTTGTATGGTTTTCAAAAATGTTTGAAAACATTTAGTTAGATAGGATAGGTTATATATGGATTAAACTTTTCGATACATTCATTTTGGCAAAATTAAAATTTTAAATGGTGTTATAAATCAAAAGTTATGATCTCTGGAAGTTCGTTCTTCTCATCAATAGATGAGATTGAATTTGATTCAATTTTCTACTATAGTGTAGATCTTTAAATACATGTACTATATAGATGTAATGATGATTGGCTGTAATTATGGGTAAGATAAGTTTTTATAAATATAGATATCAAAAATAGTTAAGAGTAAATACTATTAATTGATGATTAAGAAAAAAGAAAAAGAAAATTGTTAAGAGTAAGTGTGGCTATATTATTGTATAGATAAATTCAAAGTTATGTGAGAATACCTAAAGGTAGAGGAAAAAATTAGTGAGAGTGTATATTGTTGATTTAGTAAAGGATGTTTACAGATTAGATTGGATGAGTAGAAATTAATGGTATGAATAAATGTGTAAAATGTATTGTGATAAGAGGTATAGTAAAGGATGTGAGTATTAACAAAAATATAATTATATCTGTCCTAGGATTTCGTAGGATTGTTGGGAGAAAAATTAATAATTGGTTTATATTTTTTTATTTTTTTCTTTGATACCTTAGTAGATCATTGGATTGAAGTTTGAGTACTATGGCAAGTTGTATTATTAGTATTAGGAAAAATATCAATATTCTTGTAATGGTTACTCTCTTATATCCTCAACATAAGTGGTAGTTGAGAAATATAGGAGAGAAGAAGTCGATACATATTAAAAAAATGAATAATTTATTTATACACACACACAAACACACAACCTTTTAAATTCAATTTTACAAATACTTAGCGTAAGTCATTTATCCTAAGTATTGCTAAAACCTATTTTAATCATTTTTTCGAGGACCTTTTTTTCTGTTGCTAAGATGAGTAATATGAGGTGTAGAAGTATTATAATACCCCTAAGAACATCATCAATTCATCAACAATTTCATATAGTGGATCAATCTTTAGAGTCTCTTCCTCTCTAGCATGTCTTCCTTTAGTAGCATTAGGTAGACACCTCATAGGATTTCCTCTACAACATATGGTCTCTCATGCTTACATGAACATTTTGAGATTTTTCAAGGTTTCTTTAATAAAATCACTAAAAATTGTATTTAAATATCTTTTTCATGCGTCTGAAAATGTTGGGTGTCATAGTTGTGATACCCTGATGTGTACAACATTGAGCAAAAAAAACATGAAAAATTAAAACAAAATTGTGACTATAAATAAAAACTTAAGTTACTTTAAAATATCATCATTTTTCAATTATAATTCCAAAATAAGAAATATAAAATTTCATATAACATTTAAATAAATATTAATTTTAAATGTAAATAAAATAAACATCAGAATTATGAGTATAATTGTGTATTAAATTTTGACCATTTGCATAGATGGGTGCCAACAATAATAAGGGCGCCATGCACCAAGTCCCTACGGGGTAGATTGAGGACATACATGATATTTTTAGGGCTCGATGTGATGTTTTTTAACAATAGAATGCAAAAAAAAGATAGTTAAATGTAGCTCATATGCAATTTACAACATCAATAGATCAAACAAAACAAAATTGTTTTCTAGTGAGGATTTTGATTTGTTGTGCATGGTACCTTTCAGATTTCGAGTTATAACATATATTACACTAAAATTCTAATTTTCAAAAATTTATGAAGCAACCATTTAATAATATGGTATTAAAAAATCACAGATGAGATTAAAAAAAGTCCATGAACATGACCTCTACAATACAAATATAACAAAAAAACAATGTGAAATTTTAAAAATAAAATAAATAAATACCAATGCCTTGACTCTTGTTTAAGAGCTTCCTCATTACTTGATCTTTTATTTGTGATTAGAACCGAAAATCATGGCATGCCTATTTTTTTAGAACTAAAAAATAAACTGCACCGCTAAGCTAATACACAAGATTAGAATAACTATAAACGTGACCTTTGTAGTACACTCACAACCACAAAAAATCTTAAGTTTAGCAATTAAAGGGCAAATACCTTAAACCTGGGCATGGGCATGGAAAATTGGGTGGGTTTGTGTGGTAAATATCTTGAAGGAAACCTTAATTTGACTTAAGTTGCATACAATAATCAAATAAAATAAATAGACAGAGACCCAAAAGGTGAACACATTTTAATATTGTGGCAAACATTCATTATAAACATATAAAATTCAATTGTCACAATTTCATCATAAATAATGATAAATAAGGTTGTCTCTCTACAAATGTGTTACCCATATGCTTACTCTTCATCTTCACCACCACCTACATTACATGAATTGTGATTAAACAGTGGAATATAAAACAACGTTCTCATACACAACCCCAAAAAAATATTAAGACAAAACTCTCCCTGTGTTGAACCTGGTGGACTACATGCCTAGGAGATCCTTCCTTCCTACCTTTATTGGCTGATAAACTACTCTTTGCCAACCAAACTCTACTGAATCTAATGAAAACATTTCACATTCTAGACGACTCCATGATGTCATCGATATTGGCCCAGACGTTGTGAGAATGAGAAAGTCTAGTAGTGAATGGAGAAATTAGGAAATGTTTGACATCGATGGAAGGCATGGCAGAGTTTTTTATGTACACAAATATCACTTTCAAGTGAAGGGCTCCTAAGAAAAATACCGACCTTTGGAATGGTAAAAATATATCAATACATGGCTAGGCATAAGTAGTACTAACCTTTTATTGTGTGTTCAGTAGCTCGTGTCCCATACCTGGAATATCTTGACTATGCATTTTAGAATCATTATGATCATGACCATCTAGCTCTCCACTAAATCTTTAAACAATAATGATGAGATTAGAGTTACCTTGCAGTGTGGTCCTTTGCATGCATTTATTTTGAACTTGACACAGGTCACCCATGGTTTCATCCTCATATTTGAATGTTCTAGTCTCTTTTTTGACAAAAATGGTGTTCTAAAAGTCAATGGGGAGTTTCAGATTTGTGTAATGAAGGAAGTGCTTCAGGAGAAATATTATTTTTGTGAAGAAATAGAAAATGGCTTGACTAATTTTCTTGCTCTCTAAAAAAAATTCCCAATTTGGTGCAATTTTTGAAGGTGTTGCAGCAAAGGAAGAAATTGTGGTCAAAAAAAAGTGCAGGGATGATAGGAATTATCAATATATTAAAAACAAAAGAATGGAATTGTAAAGAATTTGTGAATAGGAAAGGGAAAAATGCTATAAAAAATAACGGTATGTTTGATCCATTGCTTATTAGTCCCGAAGGGTACTGTTGGCTTTGTTTTCCTTTAACCAATGATTATTCATTATTATCTCAAGCAATAAAAATGTGTTGATTTGTGCAATTCATTATGTATGAGCATTGACAGTAAGTAAGTTGCAAGATATTTAATTAACAAAATAAAATAATATTAATCACTATTTATGGTTAGCTAAATATTTTAGATGTTATTACAAATGCCATGCAGCTCAAGACACAACTTGGTTTTATTGTCAAAATGGATGGGCTCTCTTTGCAGGGATGGGTAGTGCCCCTACTTCAAGGCATCAAGCTTAGAATGATAATGATAGGTAATTGATTTTTTTGTAGGGATGGCAAAAGATTCGACCACATTCACCATTACATGTCAGGTGGATTACTACATGTTTCTAATCTCTATGATGTCATTTTCTATGTAGTTGTTCTTTGTAGATAGTTAGAAACTTGTATTGATCATAGGGTGAGCAGTCATTCCTAAGGTCATCTTTCCTCTCAAATCAAAAATTGTGCCTTCCATTATTTTGAATATCTCTATTTTGGATGAGGCAGAAGGCATAAAAATAGAAATGTTATTAAATTTCTCTTTGAAGTAGCTTCTCCTATCAAATTATTTTCCTCCACTACTCTCATCTTCCTTATTATTCTGATCTCAATGGAGATAGCATTGGGTAGAAGGTTATCTATCAAATTTTTAGGGTGAAAAAGGCTTATATTGCTTTTATCATGCCTTAACCTGTGTAAGTGATTTTTTCTTTATCAGCATCAATACATATCTAGCATCTAAATTTATATCAATGTATTCAAAGGGTCCTCTAAAGTAATAATCTCATTGAGGACAGGGTAAGGATAAGGATCCTTAGAATTAATTTGATCACCAACCGCTAGCAAGGTATAATCTTTCATCATTGCTTGTCTTGAATCACTCCTGTACTGCTCAATAACGCTCACATCTCTATATAGTCTTTGACTATTTTGTGGCAGCTCTTATCCAAGAAAGCTCCTCCACCACCTCTCTCATCGACAGCCATGCTTTTGATTTCACTTGCAAGCATTCATTAGCTAATCTTACCATATTCTCCATCTACTCTTGGTTTTCCTCATTTACTATATTTTTAGGATTTTAAATAAAATTAAATCATAGCCAAATATAAGCAATATTCATAATACAAAAGATATAAGAATTGTAAAAATAGAAAATACTTCTTCAAAAACTTGGAATCATTCTCCTTCTTCTTCTTTAAAATAAAGATCAATTACAATGTATCAACCATATCAAATTTCATCAACATATCTTTAGCATACTTTATTTGATAAATAAAAAAATTATTCTCCCTTTGATAAACCTTCATTCCTAAAAAATATTTCATGAGGCCTAAATCTTTCATCTCAAATTCATTCATCATGGAAACTTTGAATTCATCTTTCATCATAGAATTGCTACCCATTTACAACAAGTCATCAACATACAAACTTATAATTAGAATATCCATCAATCAATCAATAGGTTCACTCTTACTTATTTAAAAGCCATTCTCTTGAAAATATCCATCAATCTTAGCATACCATGCTCTTGGTGCTTGTTTGAGGCCATACAAAGCCTTATTTAACTTGTAGACATGATTTTCTTTTCCTTGCACTTCAAAACCTTTTGGCTATTCCACATATACTTCTTCTTCTAAGTACCCATTCAAGAAGGCACTTTTCACATCCATATGATGGATGCTCCAATTCTTTTGAGCTGCTATTGAAATCAACATTTAAATGGTCTCTTGTCTTGCTACTAGTGCAAATGTCTCTTCATAATCAATGTGATACTTCTGTGTGACACCTTTAGAAACTAATCTCACCTTATGCCTTTCAACACTTCCATTACTATTACACTTAGTCTTGTAGACCCACTTCCAAAAATGAATGTCTCCTCCTTCATTCACCCAACTCTTCTCCCTTTATTTGGCATTCAAAAAGACAACAAATAACTTCAAGAATTCAATTATTTCCAACCACTTCACTATTTACTTCATTTGTTTCACTATTCCCCTATGTGGCGTAATGGGTGAGAGGAAATGCAACATGATAAAAATATCAATTTTAGTGAATATTGAAATTTAATACCAATTTCATTTTTGTCCCCCACGGTTGGCATAGTAGATTGGTCATTTAATTTGTCTACCACTATCTATTTCTTCTGTTTCCCCACTACACCACTTTATTATTATTATTTTTAAATGTTGTTCCATTTTATAAATATTTGTTGTAATTCATTTAAATTGAATTTGAATTCACTTTAAATAAATATTCAAAAATCAAGATGAGACGTTTAAATCCATCTTCAAAAAGTGACTGGTAGATTCAAAAATTTATTCGATGGTTAATTCCTCAAACCAAACATCACAACAATGTCTTATATCCCAAGACAAGTATAATGAAGAGAATCACCATATATATATATATATGATGACCAACATTTAAACACAATTTTTAAGTAGTTTCTACATATCTAATTGGTAAATATCCCCTTTTACCAAATATATATTATGTTCCAAGATACTAGCATCAATGTCAATATAGCTATCTGATTGTGTCAATTAAATAAGTTTCAATACATAATTGTCAAAGCGGTGACCCGGATCGATCCACTTACTAAATAGATCAAGGCAAACAATGACTCTATACAATAGTTCTTTGGTTCCATTTATATCGTATTACCACCAACAAGGCATCTCACTTAAAATGAATACACATGTACCAAAACTAACACATCACAAATGAGTCGTACGCCATCATCGATAAAGGAGCAATAGCTCAACGGTGGGGTATCACTTACAAGTGCCCTAAAACTCGACACATAAAAATGGGATGTGACAAAAAGTGAGTAGAAAGAAAGAGAATAAGAGAAGGATAATTTAGAATAATTATGAATATGATGGGATAAAGGAGGAAAAAATAGATGTAAAGCATAAAGAGGAAAAGGAGATATCAACTTGAGTTTTTTCCTGATCTAAGGATCATTCAATTGGGAAAACATTGCTTCCCCAAAGATTTCATTTTCTTGATATGTGTCCAATTGAGATCAAAGGATTCCATTATGGGATCCTTAAGAAACAAGGATTGTAGGGGAGTTGAGAATCTTTGAAGAATAATTAAAGCAACAGCCAGTTGTTTCAATACAAACCCATTCATCTTTACCTCAGAGAAGGGGAGGAAAATAAAGAATTTTTACTCAAAATAGAGTTTGGATCAATAAGTTGTAAAATATAATAAACATTTTCATCTTACATCAAGGGATTAATAAAAATGATAGAATTTGAGGTTCACCAGAAACACATTTAAAATGCCCCCATTGAATAGATGAAGAAAGAGCCACAAAACTCCTGAAAGGAAAATATTTACTTGTAGAAAATACCAAATCATGTTGAGAAATAAATGGAGAAGAAATAATTTCCTTATTCCCACTGATTAATATTCATCCACTACCTTTGTTGAAGAAGCATTTGGCACCACTAAGTGATGGCAGTCCTCAACATCACACCACCAAGTAGGATTATGCTCTCTGAACTTTTTCTTTTCTCCTCCAAAGATAAATGACTTTTTTGAGAAGTCTTATTTGGGTAGACAAAGTCAATGTGTCTATAAGATAAGTAAGTCCAACATCTCAATGCTGGCTACTCATAATCTAGATTTTTTTTCCCCACCTTATCATCCTTTTTTACCAAGATCTCATCAGGTAGACATTTCTCAAAGTTTACTTCCATGTAAATTTTGGCAAAAGTAAGGAAATGCCTTTGAGTTTTTTCTTGAGAACCAAATTTGAAGATATGAATGGCATTACTAATATAAGAGAAGGAAAGAGAAGGTTATAGGTGAAGGGGAAGATTCACAAGTCTCACCTAAACAAGGGCAAAATAAATAATATCCACTGAGGGGTCAAAAGATTATTACTAAGGCTTCAAACAAATCTTAGCTCCCATATAGAACCAAGGATTAGAATTGAGATTAAGGTTTATTTCATTAATTAAAACACATTTAAAAATAAAAAATAACCCATTTTCATAAGGGTGAATAAATATCTTTTGATAAAATAGAGGCTTCTAGGTGGAAGAAACCCATTTATGAAAATTCACTAGTTTTGACTAGAGATTATAGAATTTGTAAACAATAATTTTGAAAATAAGCTTCCTTAACAAAAAATTAATGCCCAAGATTGATGATAGTAATGAAATCAAAGGTATCCATACATAAATGATCACAAATATACACACATCAATAGCTGACATAGGATGTGCAAGGAATCCCTTAAAACATAATGGTGGTACTAGAGAATCAAAAGAATGAGCCACACTCATAAAAATTCTTAAATCCACAGAGGGAAAAGCTATATAATGCTTAATAAATTAAGAATAACAAATGTGAGGATAATGAATGAGTGCTATAATAGAGCCACTTTCAAAGATGTAAAAAGAACCGTGAATATGAGTTGTTAAGGCATTGGAAGGAAGCACAGGGACAAAAGTTGTGGGTGGGAAATGACCATTGGAGCCCATTTTTTATTCTAAGTCCTCTTTTTGAGAATTGGGAGAATGTAAATTAATTGAGAGCACATTTAAAAATATATTTTTCTTTCCAAAATATATCTCACTCACCATCCCTCAACTGTTATAAATAAAGGGCAAGGTGTGGGAATTACAATCAAGTAGGAAAATAAACAGAACTATGATTTCATAAATTTGTCTTATGATATTTTTAATAGAATCATTCAATTATTTTATCAAATTATCTTTGTGTATTTGAATTTTTTTCATTAGTGTAAAATGAAACTTTAGGTCAAGGTGATCCTAGAGAAATTGACACATCCTTTATTCAATTTCTACATCACACTCCACGAACACCCACATGTGGAAAATGTCTATGCAGAGGAGTAGAGAAAAACATTGGCTATGTAAGTGACATCAAACCCTCCCACAATCTCCATGACCCCACCTTCAACTAGAGGAGCAATGATATCGATAATTATAATCTAGGAAAACTCTTATAATTACAAGAGGATTATTTCCCTAATGGTTGATGAGAGTGTATAGGCTCTCCACGTCCAAGGACACTTTTTCACCATGAATATATATAAAAAAAAATTATATAAAAAAAATATTTTGCAAGCAATAATAAAATCTCTTCCTAAAGTATCTTGATTGAAGACTACATAATTATTGCCTTTCCATAGCTGAAAAATAATTTTGATGTGAAAGATAAGCTAGATTTGCTTGAATTTTGTATGTAGTTAAGGTGAAATCCCCCTAGAACATAATGTTACAATTGAAAATCTCAAATGTGAAATTTTTCATTAAGGAATGAATATTTATCCATACTTGTTAAGCATGAGCATAGAGCCAAAATAAGTGCTTGAAGGATTCTAGTTGCCCGTAGGCATGGCAATTATTGTTTGTCATACCCATGTGAAAAATTATATCACCAACAAGATTCCCTTGGTGAAAAACACACCAATTTTTTGTTACCTTCTTGGGCTCCTTAGTGGTCGACCAAATAATGATAAATCTATAGCTCCAAGTTAAAGGAGTAAAATCTAGTCTCCAAATTTTTTTGAGTGTATCATAAGACATAGGCATGGGGGTCAAAAGATACTAATAACCAAAGAAATTTTTATACTAGGGAAGGGATGTGTCAACGTGCCACCTCTATTTTTTCCACAATTGTAGCTGTGCTTTAAGGCCATTTTTTTCATCATTAGGAGATCTACCATTTGTATTTCACTAAAAAATAAAAAGTCTCTATTGTTAATATCATATTTGGTATTAATATATTATTGTCTATAAAAATCTGGTGCATTAGTTGAAAAAATATGCAATAATATGATTTTTTTAATAATTTAAGGGCCTTAACCCATGGAACCTTAGTGAAAGGAACATTGTGGTAGTTAATTACAAGAGACCATGTAAATTTTTGGGTGTTAAATGAGATAAAATCATGAAATTTATCTCATTTCCTTGAGCAAGCTAGGGTTTAATGGATTCCAAATCTTTCTAGTTGATTTTGATAATAAAAGTGCCACCAAGTCTGATAGACATAAGATCAAGTGTGGAGGGTGTAAAAATAAATTCCTTTCAAAACACCACAACCATAAAGGATGTAAGATGAAATCAAAAGTTTCATAATCAAATTATATACCTCTTTCTCCTTAATAGCTCCAAAAATCTTCTAGGAACACAAAGTTAATCCTTGCTTCTTAATGTCAATGAGGACCATGTCTTTGCATATGCTTGGGTAGTAACATAGATCTCAAGGAACTTTGTGGAATGCTTACTTTATTTCATTATTGGACTGAATAAATCACTAATAATATTCTAAGACATGTTGTATATAGCTTTAGAAGGACCCCAACATGAAAAGTAATAAACATGGGTAACAAAGAGTAAATTTAGAAGTTACCATCCAAATAAAGCTATTTAGTGTGCTACTAAAATACTTTTCTCTTTGATTTTTTTCATAAAATAGTTTAAAATTATTAAGAGGGAGGCCTGGAAGGAAAACATGAAACCCCTATGAAGTTGAACATTTTTCCAATAAAAATATATTTCCAAGCAAATCTAGTATGTCAAGTTGGCTTGGGTGCAAAGGACCATATGTGAAAATGAGTTTTACCTTGTTGAATAATGAAGCCTAAAGTAAGGTAAAAAATTTAAAGGCACTCCCAGGCATAGTTGATAATTTGGACTCTTCCTCTAAGATGACAAAGAAATATTTATATGAAAAATACCCATTGATGAGCAAAGCCACAAAACAGTAGGGAACAAAGTTTCCCTTAACAAGCCCTCATGAATCATAATCACAAAGTAGATACATAAATCCTTTCACATTAAAAATATAAAGGGAAGGGGAAAGAAGACACCCTTGCCAAATATACCAGAATAAACCAATTTGATTAGGTTGATGGGTATTGATGGTAATAAATGAAGATGCATCCCTAATGAGGGTATGCATAGAATGAACAAACTTGGGTTGAAACCAAAGAGCTTTCACTATGGTAAGAATGAATAGATCCATAACATTATTGAATTGAATCTTATAGTGATGTGTCTAAAAATTTAATAATAAGACTTATGAATATATAAAAGTGTAATTTATTAATATTTTTTTATCAAAATACTTAAAATTCAATTTGGATCAGTTATACCAAAAATATAAGTGAAATTGTACTAAGGCATTGCCAAGCCATCTCCCAAGGTATAATTTTTGTTGGGTTAATTGGGGTTAGGTATAAGACCTATGTGACATTGATGTAGTACAACCATATTAGGACAACTTATCCAAATTTTAAAGTGGAACAAGAATCCTTTAATCTCTGAAAGACATTAAACTATATATAAAATTTTATATCAAAGTGACATACCAATTAATGTAGATATAATTACTAAACAAACCTATATTTTAATAATTATGTGTAAAATTCACATCAATTGTAATTAAAATTCTATAATAAAATAATATCTCTACTATCAATGAGATGTGGGTGAGTTGGTTAAGTGGTTTGGTTGTTTCAAGCCCCACCTAGGTTCAAATCTCTGAAAAGGCATATGAGGTCGATTGTGGCCATTGGTTGTATTCTCAAGACCATTAATCACTTTTGGATATTCTTGATGTAGCTAGTAATATATGTTATACATGTGGTATTACATGTGGATTTCGACCCCCAATTATGTCCCAAACCGGTTCAAGCTCCAGTCAAAATCCATCATCTAATAAAAAAAAGATCTCTACTTATGAAAGATTCAATTTAATCTTTAAATTTGAAATTATACTTCATCTAATCACCAAGAGAAATACACACCACATATGTATTATTATTATTGGGGTGTGTGTGTGTGTGTGTGTAATTTGAAACCAACAATAATTAAAATTAGTAGCGTCATTTTGTAAAATAAAATCTACTTGGAATTAAATATTTATACAATGAAAAACATTAAGAGATAATTTTTAATTCAGAAGGAAGCATAAGGGTAGCAGCTATGGGTGGGAGACAATTGTTGGAACCCATTTTGATTTTTAAATCCTCTTTTTGAGAACTAGAAGAATGGGTGTTAATTGAGAGCACATGAAAAAAAAATCTTTCCAAAGCTAGGTTTTAATGAATTCCCAAGCTTTCCTATTTTTATTGATAACAAAAGAGCTAACAACTTTGATTGGCACAGTAACAATGAGGAGGGTGTAATAATCAAGTCCTTTCTAAGCAGGACAACCATAACGGATGAAATATGAATTACATTGCTTGAATATAAACATTTATACCTCTTATTCCTTGATAGTTTGAGGAATCTGCTTAGCACACAAAGTTAACCTTGGTTCTTAATGTTGAAATGAGTACCATGTCTCTGAATTCTTTAGCATAGTAACACATATCCCAAGCCATTATGTGGAACACTTGTTTTCCTTCATGTTTAACCAAACAAATTAATCAATAATCTTTTCTAACATGTTATATGTAGCTTTATATGGAGGTCTGATTCTAATTATGTATGTGTGTGTGTGTGTGTATGTGTGTGTGTGTGTATGCATGTATGTATGTATGTATGTATGTATGTATGTATGTATGTATGCATAAAATTTGAAACCACCAATAATTGACAATAGTAGTTTCATTTCTTAAAATACAAAATGATTAGAATCAAATGGATTTCCTCCAAAAAACATCATGAAATAATTTTGAATTTAGAAAGAAGCACGTGACCATAAAATATAGGAGGGAGATGACCATTGGAGCCCATTTTAAATTATAAGTCCTCTTTTCAATCATTGGATGAATGGGTGTTAATTAAGAGCACATCACAAAATATATTTTCTTTTTAAAAAAATCTAGGGTTTACTAAATTCCCAATCTTTCCTATTTGTCTTGATAACAAAGTTCTAACAACTTTGATAAGCACAAGAATAATGAGGAGGGTCTAATAATAAAGTCCTTTATAATCAATACAACCATAAAGCATAAAATATGAATTGCATTGCTTTCAAAGCAACTTTTATACCTCTCTCCCCTTGATTGTTTGAGGAATTTTATTGGCACACAAAGTTAACCTTGGTTTTTAATGTCAACAAGGACCATATCTCTAAATTATTTAGGATAGTAACACCTATCCCAGGTCATTATGTGTAACCCTTATTTTCATTCATATTTGGACCAAATAAATTCATCAAAAATCTTTTCTAACATGTTGTATGTAACTTCAGATGGAGGTATGTAACCTCTTATCCCTCTATAGTTTGAGGAATCTACTCAACACACAAATTTAACCTTGGTTCTTAATCTCAATGAAGACTATGTATGTTACTTCTTGAGGATAGTAGCATTTACTCTAGGGCATTATGTGGAACCCTTGATTTCCTTCATATTTAGACCAAATAAATTCATCAAGATGTTTTTCGAACATGTTGTATGTAGCTTTAGATGTATCCTAACAAGAAGAGTAACAAACATGAACAACAAAGAACATTTCAGAACAAATATGGAACTTACCATCCAAATAAAGGTATTTAGTAAGCTATTAAGTGAGCTTCCTCTTCAGTCTTTGAAAAACATAATTCCAAATTTTGGAGGAGAAGGCCTGGAATGAAAATGAAACCCCCATGAAGATTTTATTCGTTGTTGTGTAGTAGGACAATGGAGTAATTTTACACTGCCATCTTTCACAAAATGTCGAATCAGATGGAATTTAGTGTTGATGATGGTAAACTAGGAAGAAACTAATACATCAAATGAACAATATAAAATGATTTGTGCTATTAAGATATATAAAAACATGTATTTCCCTTGGAGTAATTTTTACACTGCTTTATGTAGAAAAATTCAAACTGGGAAGAATGTTATTATGTAAGAAAATTATTTAAAAAAGAAAAAAGAGTTGAAATGCTTGAATGTTAAGTAGGCTTACCTTTTTTTAACTATGTAAACAAGGTAGTATTTTTCTGAAAACTATTTAAAATTGTTAAGTTGGGGAGAGAGTTTCCCTTAAAAAGCCCTCAAAAATCATAACTTCATAGAGCAAATATCCAAATCCTTTCTCATTGATAATATAAAGGGAAGGGACAAGAGGACACCTTTGTCAAATATACTGGAATACTAGACCAAAATACTTAAATTGATGGGCATTGATGGTAGTAAACGAAGATGCATCCCTAAAGAGGGTATGAAAAAAATGTAAAACCTTGGGTTATAACCCAAGAGCTTTTGTTGTGATAAGAGTGAATGGCTCCATAACAAAATTACAAAATTGAATCTTATAGTGATGTGTCTACAAAAAGTATTAATAAGACTTATGAAGATATAAAAGTGTAATTTATTAATACGTTTTTATAAAACTACTTAAAATTTAATTTAAATCATGTATAACTAAAACAAAGTGAAATTGTACTAAGACATTGCCAAGCCATCTCCCAAGATATAATTTTTATTGGGCTAATTAGGGCTAGGTATAATACCTGTGTGACATTGATGTAGTAGTAACCGCATTAGGACAATTTATCCAAACGTGAATGTGGAATAAGAATCCTTTAATCTCTAAAAGACATTAAATTGTATATAAAATCATATATATGAAGTGACATATCGATTAATGTTGAGATAATTACTAGACAAACATATACAAAAAGAATGAGTTTCCATTGAATCACTTGATTTGAAAGTATGTTTGGTCGCTGAATCCCACATGTAAGCGGGAGTGGATGAAAGATAGATAATGCGGTACAAATAGTTAGGGAAGAGAGGGACAAAAGCATACCTTTCTCGGCCTTTTGGCTAAGATCAAGTGTAGTATCTGTTCTTATCAGTTTAATATCTGATACGTGGTTCAATGAACCACACGATATTAAATTTATTTCTTATCAGTTTAATATCTGATACAGCAGCAGGTTTAGCAGCCTTCGCTCCTGGCTCTGCAGACGCCTCCATTTGCCCAGAAATCTTCAAGATCCTCTTCTTTGGAATAAAGGGCGACACCCTATATTCTCCATGGCCAGCCAACTGCTCAAATTCCAAAGAACGCAAACCCCCCTCCGACTTCATCGCACTTTCCGTGGAGGTGCGAAGCTTTGGCATCAGCGGTAGAACTATCTTCGCATAAAGTGGATCTATTTTTTTGTTTATGTAGAGTTGTCTTAAACCCATACAAAATCACCCTTGTCCAAGGTTTTTCAATTTCTTCAAGTGTTTCCAACTTCTCCGCAGTCAACTTGATAAGTTTATTGATCCACAATCTACTACTTTTTTCATGTTTAGTGTGTTTTATATAATCTATAAGAACACTATCTTCGCATAAAGTGGATCTATTTTTTTGTTTATGTAGAGGAGCTGGTTATCAAGGCCTTCACACATCACTTCTATTTTACACTATTTCAGATGTCTAGTGCACCCCAAACCACCAAATCAAGTATTCAATTAAATTTAAAATGTCAATTACAAAAACCTCCATTTTTAGTATCATGTCTTAGTGTGAGCATCTTATTTATACCAAGTCAATCCAAGCCATTATCCATGCATGAGAGAGAGAAATATGAGAGAAAGGAATCAAATTTTCGTTATTCTTCTTATAACCTTCTTTATGCAGATGGTTACCCTTCTAGAGATGTCCCGTGGTATATTTTTCTTCACCCTTTTTAAAATTCTATAATAAAATTATCTTGGGTAAGGGTGTACATTGGCCAAATTATAATCCATCACTATTAAAACTTGTTTGCTTGATAGACACTCTATGGCCATGTGTTAAATTGTTTGGGTTACCTCTTAGGCTTGGGGGTGGATGAGGGGCATAGATTCATGATGAGATCATATGGTTTGGATGTGATATTTACCTAGTCCTTCTCCCCGTGTCCCTGCCCAACCAATTGTTTGGTTTCTAATTTATGAAAATATTATTGTCGTTAATTTTTTTCTATGAAAAAATTTGATACTTCTTATATAAATTTGAAGACCATAACAAAATTGAAAAAATAAATAAATAGATAAGAAAATTAAAATAAAATAAATGCTGAAACATGTGGAAAGAGGGAGGGAGCGAGGGCATGGGTTGGTCTCCTCCATTTCTTTTCAGGTTTGATTAAGATTGAAGTGAAAATATATAAAAAGTGTAAAACAATCACTTTTATAACTTTTAGAAAAAAGGCTAGGCCCGTAATAAATGGAGAGTTCATATTATTTTAAATTAATGGTTAAGATATGTTTTAAAATTGATTTGTCTTTATTTTTATTTTAAAAAATTATTTATTAATAAAGTGAAATGTAGTATTTTATATTAATAGTTACGATTATTTTAAAAATTGAAAAAAATATTAAAAATCAGTTTCGGACTCTCAAATTGTTGTATGGTTTTCAAGTAGCCCCAAGTACCCACTGCCATGGTGTAGAGGTGTGTTTCACCGGAAGGTCAAAGGCGAGAAACACGAAAGTCTATAAATTTTGGAGTGAATGTGTCATCTAAAAGAATATTTTATGATTTTATGTCACCATGAAATATTGGCTGAGAGGATTAAAGATGTATATATGTTATAGAATCTGCCAATTTAATGGTGATCTGTCATTGTGTTTCGCAGGTTAAATTCTTCTCCACTGAGTGTAGATGTTCAAAAAGTGTTCCATTCGACACAAATTCGTATAGTAGTAATGGAAATTGAGTTTGGAGGCAACAACCAAGTAATTTCACTATGTTTATGTGATTGATATGGGAAAAAATCAGAACTTCATTGATAAATTTGTCAAAAATTGCTTTGGACATTTTGATTGCCA
Source organism: Torreya grandis (assembly GCA_037957365.1). Taxonomy (NCBI): domain Eukaryota; kingdom Viridiplantae; phylum Streptophyta; class Pinopsida; order Cupressales; family Taxaceae; genus Torreya; species Torreya grandis. The sequence goes on along the minus strand of JARHVA010001499.1, from coordinate 2,742,889 downwards.
CCGGCGTGCCCTCCACAAGAACTCTTTTGTAGACTATTACGACACCGCCTTTTCCCAATTCTGTTGAATAATTGTTTGAGGCTATTTCAAGATCTTTTACAAAAAATATTATCATGTTTTTTCTTCCTCCCATGGAAGCGAGGTGTTCCTGTAGCTGCATACCCCCATTCTGTCAGAAATACTTGTCCCTCGTATCTTTCAATTGACACCTCCTCAACCAAAAAAATAATCTAGTGCTCCCAAAGAAATTGCAATGAATGAAGAAACAAAGCCTGCCATCTCACCAAACATATAAATTCTTATGCATTGTACTTTTGTAAATATAAAGTAACATAAACTGCAAAGACAAGCAGCGTAGTCACCTATAATTGAAAAATTTATTTTGTTAAGGTTATCTGTACAATATTTCTTTTTTAGGTGTATGTAAATATTCTCTCTACTTGCTCTCACTTTGTATTCTTTGCTTATTTTTTATTTAGGATCAATTACCACTTCAGATACCCATTTTCGCGACTATAGTTTTTCCTTAATGGCTCTAAGCATATCTTAGTTTATAGGTAAATAAAATACTGATCCAGGTTGAAAATCAATTATAAGATATGTTCTAGGGTAAATACTTTGCCCCTTCTTCATTATAATTTGATGGATGCCCTTACCTTATTAGAATGCTCTAAATTGTGCACAAAATTTAACAAGTTGTGATAAACCATTATTGGTTGCATTGTTTGAAAAAGTTACAATGTCTAGTGAGGATACCTGCCTTCTGTTTGTGCCTATTAAGATTTTCTATGAGAATATTTCATGTTCAGTCATTTGGTCAAAAACATTGTATGCCCCTTCATCTTCCCCTCTCCACACAAGGCTGTAATAACGTTATTGGTGCAATATTTTTGATATTCAATTGATCAAATATGTTTCTTTTATTGCATGTTTTCTCATAGCACTCTTTTGCCGAGTCTTGTACAAAATCAGAGTATGAACTCGATTTTCCAACGAATGTGTTGACACCACATATTGTTAGTGGGCTATCGAGCTTCGTAAACATGGCATTGCCATTCTGGTCGCTACTTTTCGAATGACTTGTTTTTTTTTTAAATTTGTTTCCTTATTTTCAAGATGAGTGTTGGTCCTTCATCATTTTCAGGGTGGTGTATATTTAACAACATATTTTCCCCTGTGTAAAATCTTAGGTGTTATCATTTAGGATGGAAGGTTAAAGGTGTATTTGCAAAGTATCTTCTCTTCTTAGGTGTTGGCGTTTGGGATGGAAGGTTAATCGCATTTGCAGGCGCTCATAATCTATTTCATGTTTGTAGCTGCATTTCTCGATTTAACTCTTACATTATTTTTTCAAAGGTGAGGAAAATGCATGGCCTATTATTTACTAGTGATGATATATTGCTAATGTCCCCAAAACTACTCTCCAAACTACCCTATAGAAACTTGGCACTTTATGCCCCTGATGCAGGATACAAATACGCTGGAATAAAAGAATGTAGCACTGAAAGGAGTTGGGAAGAAAACAATAGATGAGTCAGTATTTTACATGGAAATATGACATCAAAGTGTCATGTGGGAATTTGATTCCATCTGAACATGAAGAGAGTCCTCTCGCCAACAATGAATACGTGGTCTACAACCACAAACAGGCCCTTTGTAATGTTCTATCAATTCAATCATTCTTAAAACAGTTCTTATATCAATAGTTTTTTTAATGAATATTTATGGTCTCATGTTAAGTACTATTTGCAGGTATGCATGGAATTTATGGTCATCGTGAGTTTGAGGTGATTGCGTAAAACAAAATTGATCTGATTTGGTGTCTTCTTGTACAATGTAATAATGCATAGTGGCATCTAACCTATCTATCAATGCCTCAGCAATGGATCCTTAAAACTTGCTGCCCGTGGATAGGGTGTGGCGTATATAGATTGGTGTTCGTGCCCATAAAGGCCTACGTACTTCCTTAAGTCAGGACCAATCAATAAATGTACAAGCTCGAAATAACATTAGTGTGCTCTAAGAGAGTTTCATAGTTGTAAAGTGTGTAAAAAAATATAATATTTTGGATGAATTAAAAACAAAAATAATATTTTTTATCTGGAATGTTAAAAAACTTAATATTATTTTTATAAAAATTAAATATATTTTTTAGCGTGTAAATGCCCTGCCATTAGTTAAGGGAAGATAGAATAATCCCAAGTTAAAATAAAATGAATCCTAAACAATTTATATTTATGGGATTAATAATATGGGCTAAATGTTTGAGCACTTTACCAAGTAAAAATCGAAGTGGAAGTTTAGAAAAATGCAAAGTTCAAGGAAAATACACTTAAAATTTGAGACATAATCAGAATGCAGGATATGTTGAAATGAGCACAGAAAATCTATAGGAATGGTTTGGAAGAGAGATTTCATCATGTCCATTTTCTCTGATTGTTACTGTGAAGAGAATTAATGTTTATTTAAAAAAATTGTAGCGAGTTTTGTTTAACAAGTTTATTTAATTACATGAAGGTTTAGAGGCTGTTATATACATGACTTGCCAAGTTTTAGTGTTGTAATAACAGGAAGGTTTAGTGGTTGTTTTAAATGTGAAGAGAATTAATAAGATATTCTAATCATTTTTCTAAATCTTACGGATGAAGAGAGAGCTCCCAAAATAATGTTTTTTTTTATATAAAATAATTAATGATTTAGAGAGCTCCCAAAATAATGTTTTTTTTTATATAAAATAATTAATGATTTAAAAAAAAGGTAACAACGATAATTAAACAAAATCCTACTTAATTAACTTCAATAAAACCAGGAAAATAATTTAAGTTATTAAAATTTAATTTCATTTCCCATAATAAATTGAGTTTATATAAATAATGTATTTCATTAAAATAAAATTAATGTCACAATAAAATAAAGGAATCAATAGCTCTATTCAATTATCAAAAAAACATGATAATAAATCTACTGTGAGTATTTGTTTTTTTACACTGCTTTATGTAGAAAAATTCAAATTGGGAAGAATGTTATTGTGTAAGACAATTATTATTATTATTATTTTTTAAAAAGTGTTGAAATGCTTGAATGTTAAGTAGGCTTACTTTTTTTAACTATGTAAAAAAGGTAGTATTTTTCTGAAAACTATTTAAAATTGTGAACATATTTATTGTGTCCAAAATGGAAGGAATTTGATAGTTAAAATTCAAGACCACGTCATTATTATTTTTCTCATATATTAATTACACTTAAATTTTAGGTTACATAAAAATGTGGGGTGTCATTAGATACATTAGTAATTGAGGATGTGGGAACATAGTTTTGTAAAAAAAAAATATGACAATTTTTATCAAACGTTTTGTCAAATAATTTTATTTTATTTTTATTTTTTTAAAATTCTATAATTTAGATTCATTAAGTAATAACAATTCAAAAAGATAAAACAATTATAAATAATTGTAAACCTCGTTAAAATATAAGACTATTACATTTAAAATAGGTTGGAATAACTATATTTAAAAAATTTAAAACATAAAAAATAAAAAATTTACAATTCAAATTTAATTCTAAAACAAATGAAATTTTAGAAAAAACTTATGCCAAATTTTATATATATGATAAAAAGAAAAATGAACATATAAAATTCTTCAAAAATTATCTTTACAATTTATTTAAAAATATTTCAACTAATAAAATTGAAAAATGCATACGAACTCATCTTTAATACAAATAAGTTAATTAAATAAAAATAAATAAATAAAAATAATAATCTACAAATAATGTTCCAAACTTATAAACAAAAATTTTATTGAAAATCTTGAAAATACTCACCAAAAAAAATAAAAAATCTATTTCCTACAATTCATAGGAAAATAGTATCTCCTAGATTGTGTAAAATAAACTAATAGTAAGACAGAATAACAAAAATGAAAACATCCTATACATTATATAATTTTTAAAAAACATATATTTATAATTTAATTATAAAATTAAAATAAAATAAATATTATTATCTATTAGAAATGATAAAACATACTTAAATTTAAATTCATTTATATTAAAAAAATAATGATTGAATGAAAAAACCTTCGAAATAATAATAAGAAAACACATTATTTGGCAGCTTTTGGTAAAATTTTAAATAAAAGAAAAAACCTTCAAAATAATGAAGACAACATATATTACCCGAAAGTTTTGTGTTAAGAGAGAAAAAAATAAAATAAAAATACACAAATTTACATCTGAAACTGCAAAAATTAAAATGTTTATCTAGATTTTTAAGCTCATTTATATTATCACTATTTTTTTTAATGAAATATATCTATATATTAACTAAAGAGATATATATAAATAATTCACATTAAAAAAAAAAGTGGTATGAGAGCACGTTATGACACATGCAAAGTTTAGAAGCCAAATCAAAGTATCATCTAGGCAAAGCTTAGAAACAAGCAACGAAATCATAAAGTCATCAAAAGAGAATTTTTTTGCAGCAAGAGCAAGGTCAACGGACGGAGGATCCATATCATCAAGACCCCATCCCGAGCTTGACAAATCATTACCATCTGGAACAGGCTCCTAGCCAGTAACATTCTAAATCTATTTAAATTTGTATTTGCATATTTGACTTGATATATAAAAATACTATCATTCATATGTTTAATCTCAATGCTATAAAAATACTTCAGTAGTCTTAAATACATCATCTCAAATTATTTATTTATTTCTAATTTGAACTTTTCTATGAATTAATTTCCATTTCCATTAAAGATTAAAACATCTATATATAAGAGCCCATAAAATTCTTTATTTAGTTTGTAAATCTTGTTCTAATGATCTAGAATCTCATAACTAGGTGGTTTGCAACATACACTCATTTTTATAACACTCCATTTAGGAATAATGATTTGGCATTCATCTGTTGCACCTTCCACTTATGTTAGGATGTCATTACTAATATGATTCTCATAGTTTCCATCCTTGATACATAAAAAAATCATTGTAATCTCATCCAGGTTATTGCTTGTACCATTTGTCAACTAATGTTGCCTTTTGTCTTTCAATCTTGCCTTCTCTGGTGGTTTTGGTTATTTAAACCCACTTGGCATTAATGTCCTCATTTCCTACTAGAAGGTTTAGCAACCCCATGTCTAATTGTTCTCAATTTATTGCATTTCTTCATCCATGGATTCACACCATTTGTTGTCCTTAATTGCATAATGAAGGTAAACAAGATCAAATTCTAAAAATTTGTTGTCTTCAGAAAGTTCAATTTCTCCAAGTCATCATTGAATTATCTAAAGTAATTTAACCCGTTCAAGAGTTATAAAAACCTACCGTAGATTTGCAGGTTGGTAAATTTACATGTTGAGGATTTATTAATACAAAAAGTACTTATTACTTAAGTATAGCTTTGTAGTGTATATTGGCAATGGAAATACTTTAAAACTTATACTACATGGTGATTACTCTACACCACACAACACACCCTTTATAAAACTGGTGCATAAATTAAGGATTTTGATTAGGGCTCTCATCCTTGGAAAAAATAAAAACATAAACATTGTGCAAAAGGATAGAAGATGGAGAAAGTGTAAGAACCCCTCTGCTCAGGTGCCAAAAAAATGTAGCATATTTATTTTAATATAATTCACTTGGAAAGGTATTCTTACTTATCCTTCCTTAATTAAACAAAATATAAATCATCATGATTCACTGAGTTAGTATTTACATAGAACACAACAACAAACCTTAGAATAGCGTGTGATATTGAATGTTCACTATCTAAGCAGTGACATTATCATAATACACAAATCACATGCCAAACAATAGAATCAATTCAAATGGTCACAAGGATTACTATGAAATCAAGCCAACCCTAACCTAGCCTAAAGACCTAGAACCGATGCCCCCACCTCAACTTGGGCAGCCTATATATCCACTCCTCAAAATCAGGGTTTGATATAGTTTTCCTTTCACTTGTGATGGTCTCATCCATGAGACGTCACCACCAAAGAGATTGACACTCTAAGCCAAATAGGGAACAAATTAATCATGACAAAAATGAGTTTCTAAAGATCTAATCATCAATCCCATGACTAAATGACACACTCAAGCATAATTCCTTACTAATCCAAGCTTGTGTGCTTACCTCAGCACTCTCAAATCAAAACCCAGCTAATAGTAATGATAAATGAATCCACATTCCTTGATCGACATGGAATCACCTCAATACTTTTTTATGGTTATCAATACATGGATAAAACACTAAACATTCACACTATGGATAAGTTTTATAGGATTGAAATGATTATACATGTGATCCGTGCATTCACTTAGATAATCATAAATTTCACAATATAGAAAAACATATTAGGGTTAGTTTCCTATGCCCGCACTCACTCCTTAAACTACCATACATATCTGTGATGTCACCTACATACACAAAATCAGGGTGAGATGTAGTTCTCCAAAACTACCAATTTCATTTAAATACAAACATTATGGAACACTTGGTCATAGTTGTCAAATGTAATTTGATAATTAGGTCCTTGCTATACATTTTTGATCTCACGTAACCTAGGCATACCAACCATATTTTCATCTAATGAATCCCCTCATTTAAAAATACTAACCATGGGGAGAACGCTTAGGTTAATATAGACAATTATGGTTGAATTAACTATACCCCATCATGTGAAACATGCTTAGATATACTTAGCCAAGTTGAAGTGCACAAAGATAATTGTAGGTAATTGGATCACACTTAGTTACATAAATAGTTAGAATCATGCTTATCAATACATAACATGATTGGTAACATGAAAGCATACTTAGCATGTCAAAAACACACTAAGCATATCCAAAAGCAAGTTTAGTTATAAAAGTTGATCATGGAAAATTTTGTGGTATTTAATAATCCATAAGTAGTATAAGACCAACTTGGCTACACATTTCAATGCAAACACAACTCCATTGTGTTTATTCAACTTAAGCAACTACATCATGCTAAATCAATGAGAATATTTTCTATACAAGCAACTTATAAGAGTAACTTTAATATTTACTTCATATATCAATACAGATTTCCATATACAACACTTAAACTCTTTTCCATTACAATTCAACAAGGATTCTTATCTAGTGCACTTAAGTTGGTGGTCATCATATTTCTAACATGGGATACAGTCTATATCTCTTACCCAATATTTATCAATTGCATTTTGATATAACATGTTGTCTATTCTCATAATCATTTGAAATCAAACTAAATACATAGTATATTTAACTTGTGTCCATAACTAATTGAAAATTATATTCCAATAAATAGGTCCTCTATCTTTGAAATAGGTATTAGTTATCCAAATTAACTCCAAAGACTTATTCAATTTTAATAAACCATGCATTGTAATAATGAATATCAAGGTTTCGATACAACACATGTATCAAGCTTGTTATCTGATGGAGTTTTCATTATTTAAAAAATATATAAAAATATATGCTCACTTGATCTCTTGGATATTATTAAAATATTTCATTCAATCAGTTTTTTATTCTAACAATCTAATAACACTGAAAGGGTTGCCTTAAGTTAATAAGATATGTATTCATAATACTTTTATCTAGAATCATATCTAATAATATTTTAATATGGAACAAATACTATTATTTGGGCTCAGATGTTAGAAAAATCCTAATTATCAATCTATTATCTTTTAATTCCATTCTCAAGAATAAAATTCATATTTACAAGGAATTATTACATTTTGATTTCTTTTTATCAAGTGCCCCTTCCATTTTAATTTCCAACATGGGATACATTCTATATCACTTACCCAATATTTATCAATTGCATTTCGATATAACATGTTGTCTATTCTGATAATCATTTGAAATCAAACTAAATACATAGTATATTTAACTTGTGTCTATAACTAATTGAAAAATTATATTCCAATAAATAGGTCCTCTATCTTTCAAATAGGTATTAGTTATCCAAATTAACTCCAAAGACTTATTCATGTTTAATAAACCATGTATTTCAATAATGAATATCAGGGTTTCAATACAACACATGTATCAAGCTTGTTATCTGATGGAGTATTCATATTTTTACAAATATATAAAAATATATGCTCGCTTGATCTCTTGAATGTTATTAAAAACTTTCATTCAATCAATTTTTTATTCTAACAATCTAATAACACTGAAAGTGTTGCCTTAAGTTAACAAGATTTGTATTCATAAAACTTTTAACTCAAATCATATTTAATAATATTTTAATATGAAACAAATATTATTATTTGGGCTCAGATGTTAGAAAAGATCATAATTATTAATCTATTATCTTTTAATTCCATTCTCAAGAATAAAAATCATATTTACAAGGAATTATTACATTTTAATTCCTTTTTATCAAGCGCCCCCTTATTTTTATAAATTTATTCAAGCCCATTATTTTTATCAAATGCCACTCTGTATAAAATTGTTTGAAGTCATCAAAGAATATAAATTTATATGGTGAATAATAATAATGTTGAAAATTGCCGAAAGTATTAAATTTAGAAGGAATGATTGTATAAGCATTTATCCCACATAAAGGGGCGACTCTATAAAAATCAAAGCTATAGAAGGGGATGGCATAAGAGTGGGCACAAGAGGTTTGATTAAAATTGAATACAACTAGAATTGAACTACCAAGTTGCCATACTTAATAACAAATAAAATTATTATATTCACGTCCAAATTAAAATGCCTTCATTAACTTAGAGGCCATTTTAAATTTTTAGCATCAAAAGAACACTTGGGAATTGAGGCACCACCTATGCATAAAGCTAAGTGGATATGTGACACCAAAATTAGAAGTGAAAGGATAAAAATAAAATTGTTTATAATATTAATTGGTACTAGAAATGAGATGCTACAGGTAAAATTTCATTGTATAAACACATCCGACACTAAAAATTAAAAGTGTTTAAATTCATCCATTTATTCAATTTTAGACACATTAACAGATCATAAGAAATGAACTGGGATGCCATAGTTCAGTATTATTAAAAGAATATATCTTCATTTTTATTTTTATTTTTCCTATTATTATTTTCAGATACAGACTGCTATATTGGGTGCCATTCTACTACAGAAACTACCTCAAATTAAAAAGTTTTACTTGTAGATGCATCAGGCAAGGAATAAATTATACTACAAAAAGATTTGATTAAAAGGTAAAATTTTCAGAGAGAAAGATGGTGAATCTAAAAAATCCTTGAATCCTAGTTGGATTATCTTTACTAAGACTTGAAAGAGGCAGGTTACTTACTGCATGCTTTTAAAACTAAGTTATAAATTAATTTACTCTTTATTTACCATTGTTTGATTTTCCCTTAACTAAATCTTTATAACTATTCATATATAATTTTCTTCTTTTGATAGGTAAAACCTCTGTACATACATATTTGAGTTAATGAAAAGATACTTGGAAACTACAACCTACAGTTGGGCCATTATTGAGTTTTCAAGACATACCCAGTCAAATCTATGTGCTACACTTATGCAAAGAAAAATCATCTTAATAAAATCAAAATACCTTACCATCTAAGGCAACTTAATATTTTTCAAAAACCAATTTCTAATAAGCTTGATATTATGTTTATTTCTTCTACTAGTTAAATAGTCTAAAAACGGTAAAACAAGTTTGTATTGTTATCAAGGTAACACCAATAGGGAGGGAGTATTCCAGGTAGGAATAGTTGTATGCAGAGGATATTGTATAAATTTATTCATCCATAATTCTATATTTATGTGAGTACAATAGTAACTTTATTTGGGTATATATTCATTATTCAAAATAATTAAAACTTTATCTGAATTAATAAATGTGTATTTATTTATCAAAACACCTAATTATAAAGGAATTCAAACTTTATCCAAGACTCTAAATTAATAAAATATTATTGAGGATAATTTATTTTAGGAACAGTCAAAAAAATTAATTTATTGGCAAGCATGATTGATTATAACATCTAAACTCAACTTACTATTAAACTCATTTTCATACAAAGGTACCTAGATTTGTTGTTAAACTAGGAAATAATCCTTCTTGCATTCAAATCCTCCTTCTATTCTCCTCTGTTAGTTCCTATTTCAACATGAATGGCACCCGCTGGGCACTATATATAACTTGTACAATAAAATGTACAGCTCTTAAACTCCTTGCTTATGCATTCACCAAATTTCCTCCTCCAAAAATGAATGTCTCCTCCTTCATTCACCCAACTCTTCTCCCTTAGGATAAAGGAGGAAAAAATAGAATTAAATCATAAAGAGGAAAAGGAGATATCAAATTGAGTTTTTATCCTGATCTAAGGATCATTCAATTAGGAAAACATTGCTTCCCCAAAGATTTCATTTTCTTGATATGTGTCCAATTGAGATCAAAGGATTCCATTATGGGATCCTTAAGAAACAAGGATTGTAGGGGAGTTGAGAATCTTTGAATAATAATTAAATAAATAGCCATTTGTTTCAATACATACCCATTCATCTTTACCTGAGAGAGGGGGAGGAAAATAAAGAATTTTTACTCAAAATAGAGTCTGTGTCAATAAGATGTAAAATATAATAAACCTTGTCATCTTGCATCAAGGGATGAATAAAAATGATAGAATTTGAGGTTCACAAGAAATGCATTTAAAATTCCCCCATTGAATAGATGAAGAAAGAGCCACAAAACTGCTAAAAGGAAAATATTTACTTGTAGATAATGCCAAATCATGTTGAGAAATAAATGGAGAAGAAATAATTTCCCTATTCCCACTGATTAATATTCATCCACTACCTTGTTTTAAGAAGCATTTGGCACCACTGAGTGATGGCAGTCCTCAACATCACACCACCAAGTAGGATTATGCTCTCTAAACTTTTTCTTTTCTCCTCCAAAGATAAATGACTTTTTTTAGAAGTCTTATTTGGGTAGACAAAGTCAATGTGTCTATAAGATAAGTAAGTCCAACATCTCAATGCTAGCTACTCACAATCTAGATTTTTTTTCCCCACCTTATCATCCTTTTTCAACCAGATCTCATCAGGTAGACATTTTTCAAAGTTTACTTCCATGTAAATTTTGGCAAAAGCACTGAAATGCCTTAGAGTTTTTTTCTTGAAACCCAAATTTGAAGATATGAATGGCATTAATAATATAAGATAAGGAAAGAGAAGACTATAGGTGAAGGGGAAGATTCACAAGTCTCACCTAAACAAGGGCAAAATAAATAATATCCACTAGGGGCTCAAAAGATTAATACTAAGGCTTCAAACAAATCTTAGCTCCCATATAGAACCAAGGATTGGAATTGAGATTAAGGTTTATTTCTTTAATTAAAACACATTTAAAAATAAAAAATAACCCATTTTCATAAGGGTGAATAAATATCTTTTGAAAAAATAGAGGCTTCTAGGTGGAAGAAACCCATTTATGAAAATTCACTAGTTTTGACTAAAAATTATAGAATCTGCAAACAAAACTTTTCAAAATAAGCTTCCTTAACAACAAATTAATCTTAAAATTTTGATGATAGTAATGAAATCAAATATATCCATACATAAATGATCACAAAGATACACACATCAATAGCTGACATAGGATGTGCAAGGAATCCCTTAAAAGATAATGGTGGTACTAGAGAATCAAAAGAATGAGCCACACTCATAATAATGCTTAGATCCACAGAGGGAAAAGCTATATAATGCTTAAGAAATTAAGAATAAAAAATATGAGGATAATGAATGAGTGCTATAATAGGGCCACTTCCAAAGATGTAAAAATAACCGTGAATATGAGTTGTTAAGGCATTGGAAGGAAGCACAGGGACAAAAGATGTGGGTGGGAAATGACAATTGGAGCCCATTCTTAATTCTAATTCCTCTTTTTGAGAATTGGGAGAATGTACATTAATTGAGAGCATATTTAAAAATATATTTTTCTTTCCAAAATATATCTCACTCACCATCCCTCAACTGTTATAAATAAAGGGCAAGGTGTGGGAATTACAATCAAGTAGGAAAATAAACAGAACTATGATTTCATAAGTTTGTCTTATGAGATTCTTAATAGAATCATTCAATTATTTTATCAAATTATCTATCTATTTGAATTTATTCATTAGTGTAAAATGAAACTTTAGGTCAAGGTGATCCTAGAGAAATTGACACATCCTTTATTCAATTTCTACATCACACTCCACGAACACCCACATGTGGAAAATGTCTTTGTGGAGGAGTAGCGAAAAACAATTTCTATGTAAGTGACATCAAACCCTCCCACATTCTCCATGACCCCACCTTCGACTAGAGGAGCAATGATATCGATAATTATAATCTAGGAAAACTCTTATAATTACAAGAGGAGTATTTCCCTAATGGTTGATGAGAGTGTATAGGCTCTCCACCTCCAAGGAAACTTTTTCACCATGAATATATAAAAAAACATTGTATAAAACAAATATTTTGTAAGCAACAATAAAATCTCTTCCTAAAGTATCTTGATTGAAGACTACATAATTATTGCCTTTCTAAAGCTGAAAAATAATTTCGATGTCAAAGATAAGCTAAATTTGCTTGAATTTTGTAGGTAGTTAAGGTGAAATCCCCCTAGAAGATAATGTTATAATTAAAAAGATCAAATGTGAAATTTTTAATTAAGGAATAAATATTTGTCCATACTTGTTGAGCATGAGCATAGAGCCAAAATAAGTGCTTGAAGGATTCGGGTTGCCCGTAGGCATGGCAATTATTGTTTGTCATACCCATGTGAAGAATTATATCACCAACAAGATTCCCTTGGTGAAAAACACACCAATTTTTTATTACCTTCTTGGGCTCCTTAGTGGTCGACCAAATAATGATAAATCTATAGATCCAAGTTAAAGAAGTAGGCATGGGGGTCAAAAGTTACTAATAACCAAGGAAATTTTTATACTAGGGAAGGGATGTGTCAGCATGCCACCTCTATTTTTTCCACCATTGTAGCAGTGCTTTAAGGCCAATTTTTTCATCATTAGGAGATCTACCATTTGTATTTCACTAAAAAATAAAAAGTCTCTATTGTTAAGATCATATTTGGTATTAATGTATTGTTGTCTATAAAAATATGGTGCATTAGTTGAAAAAATATGCAATAATATGAAATTTGTTTATAATTTATGGGCCTTAACCCATGGAACCTTAGTGAAAGGAACATTTTGGTAGTTAATTACAAGAAACCATGTAAATTTTTGGGTGTTAATTGAGATAAAACCATGAAATTTATCTCATTTCCTTGAGCAAGCCAGGGTTTGATGGATTCCTAATCTTTCTAGTTGATTTTGATAATAAAAGTGCCACCAAATCTGATAGGCATAAGATCAAGTGTGGAGGGTGTAAAAATAAAGTCCTTTCAAAACACCAAAACCATAAAGGATGTAAGATGAAATGAAATGTTTGATAATCAACTTCTATACCTCTTTCCCCTTGATAGCTCTAAAAATATTCTAGGAACACAAAGTTAATCCTTGCTTCTTAATGTCAATGAGGACCATGTTTTTGAATATGCTTGGGTAGTAACATAGATCTCAAGGCACTTTTTGGAATGCTTGCTTTATTTCATGATTGGACCAAATAAAATCACCAATAATCTTCTAAGACATGTTGTATATAGCTTTAGAAGGAGCCCAACATGAAAAGTAATAAACATGAATAGAAAATATTAAATTTAGAAGTTACCATCCAAAGAAAGCTATTTAGTGTGCTACTAATTTAGTTTTATCTTTGATTTTTTGCATAAAATAGTTTCAATGTTTTAAGAGGGTGGCCTGGAAGGAAAAGATGAAACCCCTATGAAGTTGAACATTTTTACAATAAAAATATATTTACAAGCAAATCTGGTATGTTGAGTTGGCTTGGGTGCAAAGGACCATATGTAAAAATGAGTTTTATCACATGAAATAATGAAGCCTAAAGTAAGGTAGAAAATTTGAAGGCACTCCATGGAATTTTTCAGCACTTGGAGTCTTCTTCTAATATGGTGAGGAAATACTTACATCCAAAATGACCATTGATGAGCTAAACAAAAAAAGGGTTGGGGAGAGAGTTTCCCTTAACAAGCCCTCACAAATCATAACTTCATAGAGCAAATATCCAAAGCCTTTCTCATTGATAATATAAAGGGATAAGAGGACACCTTTGACAAATATAATGGAATACTAGACCAAAATGCTTAGATTGATGGGCATTGATGGTAATAAATGAAGATGCATCCCTAAAGAGGGTATGAAAAAAATGAAAAACCTTGGGTTATAACCCAAGAGATTTCGTTGTGATAAGAGTGAATGGCTCCATAACAAAATTACAAAATTGAATCTTATAGTGATGTGTCTACAAAAAGTATTAATAAGACTCATGAAGATATAAAAGTGTAATTTATTAATACGTTTTTATAAAACTACTTATAATTTAATTTAAATCACATATAACTAAAACAAAGTGAAATTGTACTAAGACATTGTCAATCCATCTCCCAAGGTATAATTTCTGTTGTGGTCCCACAACCAAGTGATAAGCTTACCTTTCTAGCTCTTAAGTAAAGGTGAAAATTTAAAACATTAATAAACAAAATGAATGAAATATTAAATAAATTACTTGAATATAATGAATATTACTTACTATAACCTTTAAAAATGGAAACAATCAAAACATTGCCTATAAATTATGACCCTAATCAATTTCATGAAAATCAAAGAGTTTCAAGACACGGGACTAATAAATGTCTCAAATTACAACATAAGATCCAAGATCTAATTGATAAAAACACTAGTATTATTGATGGGCATAAATATTCATTAGATGAACATGTGGCTTAGCCTAATCAATGCATACAAATATTTAGTAATCCATTACCAAATCATAACACTCCTAAACAAAATAATGTGCATATGCAAAAATTTATACATCACTCTACTATTTTAATTGAGCATGAGATTGAAACATTATTGGCATGGTTTTTGGGTCTAAAAAGCATATGCCTTACATCGCATTTCATTACCATGAGATACCTAACAATCCATAAAATTTTGGTCCTACATATAGAAGTGGTTTTGTTGATTACCATCTTTCTATCACACATGGTATTATGATTGAAAATGGTTCTAGTGAAAACCTTATTTTGATGTCATTCTTATCTAGTTGAGGATAAATTGAGAGAGATTTATTTGTTAGGAATATGATACTACACAGTCATTATTGTCACATCTCAATTTCACCTTATAATTAATAACCATTAAATCTATAGATTAATATGGTTATTATTTAATTATCATTACTTTGATTTGAGATTTATGACATATACTCTAATAGGATAGTGATATTATTGATTAGTATACATGATGTGGTATCTATATTTTTTTTATTTTATACATTGAGGATATATATTTGTTAGTTTTGCATCATTGACTGATATATATGATGACTCAAATTAACTACCTACATATTACGAGGTGGATGCATGATTGATCCTACCCTCAGATCTTGATGAGGGAGAGCATCATCGGAGAGGATGGGCTAGATAGGGCATCCTCTTCTTAATAGCTGAGTTTTATAGACAAATATTTTGGCCTAAGGTTATAAAAGCTGAAGCTGAGTCGTACATTAGAAATTTGAGCTATATACATTTCAACGCTACAGTGGGTATATTAAATTAAATGATTGAACATTTAATATGCTGAAACATCTAATGTTACATTGTGCAGAGATTTTTATTGTGAAGAATATATTTGGAGTCGTTACAGATATTTTGGTAAATTCCTAAGACTATATTCAAATCGCTGAAGCTAGTAAGTAAATAGCAGAAGTCAATTATGAAAACGTTGTCATTTGGGCTTAATATATGAGTATAAATTTAAACACCTAGCTTAAGATAGGAAATCACTAACTTATTGGTTGAGTCACTGAGCGTATATGATAAAATTGATGAGTTTCAATGTTAAAGCCAAGTTTAATAAAAAAAGTCCAGATTAAGCAAAAATGCCAGGTCATTATGACTTTAGTTTGAAACACCGTATGTTGAGTCTCTATTTTTGGTATGGATATATATCTAATTTTATATCATTGAGTTTGTAATGGAAGCGCAAAGTATTAAATAGTAAAGCTGAATTTAAATATTTATTGAAACACATAAGTGTTTAAAGAAACCATAGAAGTGTTAATGAACATGATGTGCATGTAAAAATGCCAAGTTGATTGTATTCAAAATGTTGTGCATGTAAAATGAAATTCAATGCATGAAAATTATAATGCCCAGTCTTGATAAGTGAAATGTCAGATTGTATAAATAAAATGCCATGTCAATGTTTTGTGTCGCAAAGTCACTGCATTGTAATGCCAATTCAAACTTATATAAACGGTGAATTTATATATTAAAAAAGCCTAGGCATAATGGGAAAAGTGTTGAGTTAAATATATTAAATTGGCTGAGTTGGAAATTAAGCACCGAGATAATAAATTAGTAAATTTAAATTTGCTAAATTTAACTTTTACCTTTTTGTTTAACAAAAGAAGAAATATGCAGGTATGTATGGTACATTGAGTGTGTACTCTTAGAGTATTTTTACCCTCTTAGAGTTGTAAAAGGATTGGTTTATCGAGTGTCTCATTGGTGATAGTTTTATAAGGTGTATGGGTAGGTGATTACATGGTTTTGTTCAGGGGATGTGAACAAGAGTTTCCTATCATATTTTTCATCTTAGATTGAACACCTCAAGTGTGATTATGTCTTTATTGAATCATCTTCACCATATATGTTTTATGTTGTGAGTGTTTTAAGAGCATGGAGTGATTATTAATTAAGTAATTATGCTTTAGTTTTGTGTTCTATTTATACAGATCCTAGGAATGGAAATCATATAAGACCATTCTAGAGTGGCACCACCTAGTGTAGTAAGAATTTTCTTGTAGTTGAATGTAGATTTCTTGATTGTGAGTTTCTTTATGTGAGGAGTTTGTGGACTACCATCCTTATATTTATATAGAATCAAGAAAGAAAAGTCATCTCTCTTAGTTAGCTTAGAGCTGAGTTGTTATTCTCTCATTCTCCTCTTACATTATTTTATGCTATCGAGAAGAATTATATTTTTAGGATGTTGATTTAAGTGTTTCTTTAAAAAGAAATTTTGTTTATGAAATGTTGTTAAATATTTTTCCCTTAAGTTCAGGGGATATTGTTTTCTACTTCTTGTTGAAAGAAATTGTATGGTTAGATATATTGAAGCATCTTTGATGTTAGTATTTTCTTTCTGATTGTGTAGGTAGGTTATAATACTACACTTATAAGTTGGGTCAGTGAATTGTGATAGGTAACATGGAATTGTGGTGTTTCCTTTTACAATGTGAGGGTATGTAGGAGATTTGTTTTTGAGATGTTATTTCTCTATCTCTCCACTTTGTAACTTTTAGAGTTACTATTTTATATAACTTGACCTCAAGGAATTACAAACCTTGAATATATATATTAATTATAGTTGATTATAATTATTATGTTATTAATTACCTTCATTTAAACTAATATTATTATTTTTTGAAGCATATTGTTTTGAAGAGTTATATGTACCTTTTTTTGATATCAAATAAGGTATAATATGTATGAAATATCTTCTAGTCTAAAGGGTTTAGATAAACCTTAACTTGTTGTGTGCTAGTCATGCAAGTAAGGAGACATTGTCTCACTTTTAAGGTTGTAGGGATGGTATGATCCTTAGCCTTTGTATGTTATGTTAATTATAGTATTATTTACTCTTTACTATGACTATAACACTAGAAGTTAAGTTTTTAAATATAATACTAATTATATTTGATTTGTAGTAACTTAATATAATCTCAAGATGATTGTATGATTTTTTTATATATATGTTATTACATCTGAAATTATTTAGCATATAGTATTGCTTTTTATGATTTGTTAGTATATATTTATGTTTCATAGAATTATGAACATGTTTTAGAAATTGTCAGGTCATGAAGGCTTGAGAAAAGAGTGATGAATTGGGAATGTGAGTTCTAAGTGATAGGATGGTATCATATTTAGTCTCATATCAACTCAAATTGTTGATATTGAGTTGGATCTGATAGATAGACTTATCAAATCCAAGATTTGACAAGTAAACTTGTTAAATTTAGTCATATGGCCATACACATGTATACTATGGACATGTATTCCATGTAGATGGGTATTCCATGATTTTGTATACATTATATTTATCATTTCTATTTATTATCATACTTGTCAGGAGCTATGATTGAGTAATGACAATATTGACATTTTATACTTATTTGAAGTTATATGGTGTAGTGATAGTATTAATATATACACATCATTCTTGTCAAGTTTTCTAAATATTTTTATCCGATATGAAAAATATACTCTCTAGAATAGAAGGATGTGCAAAAGGGATATAAGATTTTGTGGGACTCTGATTGATCATTTATTTTGACTTTTGTGATGGTCTCATATGTTTTTAGAAATTTAATAAGAATTTTACCAAGTTGTTATGGGTATGTCTTATGGTTCTAGACCCCAGGGTGGTCATGATAAAACCAATCATATTAAGTGATATTCACAAAACATGTTTACATAATAGAAAATGTCATTGATTAAGATCTTATGGGATAAATACTCTAAGAATAATGTTCAATAAAAGAACTATGATGAATTCTTCAAGGAAATTTTACATTTATATGCTTAAGATGATACTTGATACTATGTTTTTATGTTCTTAAACTTAGTTTGTTAATCAAATTTTTTGATTAAGAGTCATCAAGGCAATGACTAGTTTTAGGAGGGAGGTTGTCACATTCTAATTTGACCCTATAATTAATAACCTTTAAACCTGTAGATTAATATGGCTATTATTTGATTATGATTACTTTGATTTAAGCTTTACGACATATATTATAATGGGGCAGTGATATTGTTGATTAGTATACATGATGTGGGATCTATATTTTATCGGATGAATGGGTGTTAATTAAGAGCACATCAAAAAATATATTTTCTTTTTGTAAAAATCTAGGGTTTACTAGATTCCCAAACTTTCCTATTTGTCTAGATAACAAAGTTCTAACAACTTTGATAAGCACAAGAATAACGAGGAGGGTCTAATAATCAAGTCCTTTATAAGCAATACAACCATAAAGCATAAAATATGAATTTCATTGCTTTCCAAGCAACTTTTATACCTCTCTCCCCTTGATTGTTTGAGGAATTTTATTGGCACACAAAGTTAACCTTGGTTTTTAATGTCAACAAGGACCATATCTCCAAATTATTTAGGATAGTAACATATATCCCAAGTCATTATATGTAACCCTTGTTTTCATTCATATTTGGACCAAATAAATTCATCAAAAATCTTTTCTAACATGTTTGGACCAAATAATATATATATAATTTGAAACCACCAATAATTGATAATAGAATCTTCATTTCCTTTTGAAATCAAATTATTTTCTTCTGAAAAACATCATGAAATAATTTTAAATTCAAAAAGAAGCATATGAATAGAACCTATAGATAACAGATGACAGTTGGAACCTATTTTAAATTATAAGTCCTTTTTTTGAGCTCTAGGAGAATGGGTGTTAATTAAGAGCACTTTAAAAAACATATATTCTTTCCAAACAAGTTAGGGTTTAATGGATCCCGAAGCTTTCTTGTTTGTCTTGATGACAAAAGTGTTAAAAACTTTAATAGGAAGAAGAGTAATGAGGATGGTGTAATAATAAATTCATTTCTAAGTAATGCAACCATAAAGGATGAAAGATGAATTGCATTGCTTGATAATCAAATTTTATACCTCTTTTCCCTCTATAGTTTCTTGAATATACTCAACACACAAAGTTAACCTTGGTTCTCAATGTCAATGAGGATCATGTATGTGACTTATTGAGGATAGTAGAATATATTCCACGCCATTATGTGGAACCCTTGATTTCCATCATATTTGGACCAAATAAATTCATCAAGAAGTTTTTCTAACATGTTGTATGTAGCTTTAGATGGATCCTAACAAGAAGAGTAACAAACATGAGCAGCAAAGAACTCTTTAGAACAAATATGGAACTTACCATCCAAAGAAAGGTATTTAGTAAGATAGTAAGTGAGCTTCCTCTTCACTCTTTGAAAAATATAATTCCAAATTTTGGAGGAGAAGGCCTAGAAGGAAATTGAAACCCCGATGAAGTTTTTATTGGTTGTTATGTAGTAAGACAATGGATTAATTTTACACCACCATCTTTCACATAATTTTTAATCAGATGAAATTTAGTGTTGATGATGGTAAACTAGCAAGAAACTGATACATCAAGTGAAGAATATAAAATGAGTTGTGTTATAAGATAAATAAAAACATGTATTTCCCTTAGCTAGGTGTGAGACTTGTTTTCTTTATTTTCTGAGGAGTTGCATTCTAAAGAAGGACATGAGACTAATTTTTATTATTAGCTTAGGAGAGGAATTTTGAAGGAGAAGGATGTTATTTCCTTAGAAGGAAGGAGGAAGTTACTGGTATAGGTGCTAAATTTTGTGAGTGTATCTTTTAAAAGTATCTTTCTTGAGTGTTATATACCTTCATTTGTGCATGTCCATTTTCCTCTACATATTTATTTTATTGTAAATGATTTCTTTTTCCATAGATTCTTCAAAGGTATTGATCTAAAAAGAGGTGTGGGTACTCAATGGAGGTGTGAAGCCACAAATATGAGTGTACCTACTTGGGCACCATAGTAGAATATCTTTTTCAAAGAAAATCTAGAAAATGAATTTGTATCAGTCCCAAATGACTATCTATAGAAAATATTTCTATCCCATTAGATATTGGAGCTTAAAATGAGGTACAAAATGTAAAGGCACTCTATGAAATTTTTAACAAAGTCCTGGATATTTCCTAGAAAGAGTCATATACAAAATAATCAATTATAGGCTAACA
Source organism: Torreya grandis (assembly GCA_037957365.1). Lineage (NCBI taxonomy): Eukaryota > Viridiplantae > Streptophyta > Pinopsida > Cupressales > Taxaceae > Torreya > Torreya grandis. The sequence continues at coordinate 2,721,887 of JARHVA010001499.1, read as the reverse complement.
AAAAAAGGGTTGGAGAGAAATATTCCCTTGAAAAACCTCACAAACCATAGTCATAAGGGAAATATCAAAAGTATTTTACATTCAGAACATAAAGGAAATGGGTAAGATGATACCCTTTCCAAATATACTAGAATAGACCAAAAAACTAATATTATTGGGCATTGATGGTAAGAAACAAACATGCACCCCTAAAGAGGATTTAAACATAATGAACAAAATTGGTCCCAAACCAAAGATTTTTCACCATGGAAAGGATGAAGGACTCCATGATGAATTATAAAATCAAATCTTATAGATATGTGTCTACTAAAAAGTATTAATAAGACTTACAAAGATATAAAAGAGTAAATTATTAATATATAATTATCAAATTATTTAAAATTTAAAATTTGATTGCTTGTAACTAAAATATGAGTGAAATAATATTAATGCATTTCCAAACCATCTACCAAAGTATAATTTATGTCTACACTGATTGGGGCTAGGCATGAGCTGTGCATGACTTTGATGTAATAGTAAGGTTGTTCAAAAAATTTAGCTAAACATGAACATGGAAAAAGAAACCTTTAGTTTAGAAGGACATTTTAAACTGCATTTAGAATCTTATGTCATTGTGACATACTAATTATTATAGAGATAAAATCATGTTGCTCACTAAACAAACATATTCTTTGAAAATATGACTCAATTGTAATTAAAAAATAAACAACAATAAAATTTTGACCAAATAAAAGTTTTGATTATCAAAAGAGTTGTAGTCTAATTGGTGCAGATGATGGTAAAGTACATAGTCACTCAATCCACCAAGCACAAATCCCATGAGATGCCAAACATGGATGAGGTTAGATTCGATTCCTAACCAAATTTGACAAAATGGATACCCCTCAATCCTATGCACTAAATTGAATAAGGATGATAATTGGTACTCATGATGCTGATAGATGATAAAAAAAAATCTAAAAATTCAAGATGGTTATCCTTCAATATTAAAAAAAAGGTATGTATTGAATCTTTAAATTTTAAAATATGTTACATATGATTTTTTTTTGAAAATGAATATAAAATTGAATACAAATAAGAATTAAAATTAATACTTTCATTTACTAAACTACAAGCTATAATGTATTAAAAATAATGGTTCATTTACTAAAATACAAACAACTAGTTTTCCATTGAAATGGTTTTCCTCCATAAAAAAATAGGAAACACGACTGATTATATGGAGTTAAAGGAGAGAAAATCATAGGACCATTGTGATAGTTAGTTACAAGAGAACATATAAAATTTTGGGTGTTAAAGGAGATAAAAATCTTAGGAATGTTGTGGTAGTTAGTTATAGGGGAATACTTAAAATTTTGGGTGTTAAAGGAGAGAAAATCATGAAATTTATCTCCTTTCCAAATAAGCCAGGGTTTGATGAATTCCTAATCTTTCTAGTCTATTTTGATAATAAAATTTCCAACAAGTTTGATAGGTGCAAGAGAAAGTGTAGAGGGTGTAAAAATCAAGTCCTTTCTAAGCAAAACAACCATAAGGGATTCAAGATGAAATGGAATGTTTTACAAACAATTTAGATACCTCTCACCCCTTGATAGCTCCAGAAATTTGCTTGGCACACAAAGTTAAGCCCTTCTTCTTAATGTCAACAGAGACCATGTCTTTGAATTTTGGTGGGTAGTAACATAGATCCCAAGGAACCTCATGGCATGCTTTCTTTCCTTCATAATTGGACCAAATAAAATCAATAAGATGCTTCTATAACATGTTGTATGTATCTTTAGAAGGAACCCAACATGAAGAGTGATAAACATGAGTAACAAAGAGCACTTTAGAACAAATTTGTAATTTATCGTCCAAAGAGAGCTATTTAGTATGATACTAAGTGAGTTTGTTCTTCACTTTTTGCACATAATAGTTCCAAATTTTGAAGGACGAGGCATGGAAGGAAAATGAAACCCCTATCAAGTTGAACATTTTTCCAAGAGAAATTGATTTCCAAGTGAAACTAGTATGTCTAACTGGCTTGGGCACAAAGGACCGTATCTAAAAATGATTTTTATCCCATTGAATAATGGAGCCTAAAATAAGGTAGAAAATTTGAAAGCACTCCATGGAATTGTTAAGCACTTGGAGTCTTCCTCTAATATGGCGAGGAAATATTTACATGAAAAATGATCATTGATGAGCTAAACAACAAAAGGGTTGGGGAGAGAGTTTCCCTTAAAAATCCCTCACAAATCATAACTTCATAGAGAAAATATCCAAAGCCTTTATCATTGATAATATAAAGGGAAGGGACAAGAGGACACCTTTGTCAAATATACAGGAATACTATACCAAAATTCTTAGATTGATGAGCATTGATGGTAATAAATGAAGATGCATTCCTAAAGATGGTATGACAAAAATGAAAAACCTTGGGTTATAACCTAAGAGCTTTCGTTATGATAAGAGTAAATGGCTACATAACAAAATTACAAAATTGAATCTTATAGTAATGTGTCTACAAAAATATTAATAAGACTTATGAGTATATAAAAGTTCTAATTTATTAATACATTTTTATAAAACTATTTAAAATTTAATTTAAATCACGTATAACTAAAACAAAGTGAAATTGTATTAGGACAATGCCAAGCCATCTCCCAAGTTATAATTTCTGTTGGGCTAATTGGGGCTAGGTATAATCCCTGTGTGACATTGATGTAATAGTAACTGCATTAGGAAAATTTATCCAAACGTGAATGTGGAATAAGAATCCTTTAATCTCTAAAAGAAATTAAATTGCATATAAAGTCTTATATAAGAAGTGACATATCGATTAATGTTGAGATAATTACTAGAATGAGTTTCCATTGAATCACTAAATTTGAAAATATGCTTCAATAAATTTATAAAAAATATATATAATAATCGAAAACGGGAAGTTTTCATTTGTTAAACTACAAACTATAATGCATTTAGAAGAATAGTTTCATTTACTAAAATAAAATACAAACTATAATGAAATGGTTTTCCTCTGCAAACACCACAGATTATATCCTTTCCTAGTATGTTTGGTCGCTGAATGAAGGAAGACATATGTTTATCCCACACGTAAGCATACCTTTCTCGGCCTTTTGGCTAAGATCAAGTGTAGTATCTGTTCTTATCAGTTTAATATCTGATACGTGGTTCAATGAACCACACGATATTAAATTTATTTCTTTAGGGGGAAGGTCCAAACCGGTAGCTTGCTATCAGGGCCTTCACGCGTCGCTTCTGTGTTGCACTACTGCAGAAGCCTGGCGCACCCCAACCCCCACAAAGCACATATTAAATTAATTGATCTTTTAACTTATTTATTTGAGATAAAACAGCGGCCTGCTCGCGGGCAAATAATGCTAATTTTAGAAAGATACAGCAGCAGGTTTAGCAGCCTTCGCTCCTGGATATGCGATGTAAAATATTCATAACCATTTGATTAGGCCTTAAATAAATCTATTATAAACCTATATTAAATATAATTGATTCATATATATTTCTTTGACATGTCACATTGATTCATAGTTTTACGGTTTTTAATTTATTTTTTTTCAATTTCCGCATACCATTTTTTTTAATTAGTAGTTTTTATTACTTTCTTTATCAATTTTTCATGTTTATGGGAGAAATGTGGGATCAATTTAGATTGATTTTTCCAATCAATTTTTTTTTTTTTTTTTTAAAGTTACATTTAAATGGACGTTAAATAAAAAGGTAAAATTATTTAGTGACATTTAAATGGACGTCAAATTTAAGGTTCAACATAATTGTGAACAATTCACTTTATAATTCTTCCCTCTTACAAATTGTAGATTACTTATTAGCGTAACTAACTTTCTAAAAAAAAAATTAGAAATATGATTCAATGTATTATGGGAAGATGTATTTCTATTATATTGTAATGTAAATATCTTAGTGTATTATGAATAAATGTATTTTAATTAAATTTTAACATAAACATCTTTTTTTTATAATCGATTTTTAGGAACTACAAAGCCCTTTCCCAATAACATAAAAAACATACAAAACTAGACTGCCCTGGGTTGCCTCTAACCTGAAAACTCCAAACAAAACCAGCGTACTGAAAGTATTCAAATTCTTCCACTCTACAACCAAAAAACATAATTTACCAAAACATAATAATAAAAATACTACATCTCACCCTTTTTGACTCTACTATGAGAGCAAAGTACCCTGGTAGTGGAACTTGGAATTAAACATCCTTTTTTTTCCCCTCTTACTGCCATCCATTCTTCTTCTTTACCCAAATTACCTGAATTCAAATTTTGGTTTATACCACATTCCACAGAGAAGCCTTTACTCGCCTTATTCTTATTATCAAAATCTTCAAAACTTCTTTCATCCTACCCAACCACCTTAGTGTGGGAGCCGCCATAGGTACCTTACCCACATTTACATTTTCCTTGCTGAAGAATTCTGGAGTAGTTCCTGAAGTCCTATCAGAATTGTAATTCGGGTAAACTGTAAGCAGCACTTCATTTGCCTCCTTCCACCACGAAGACTCCACCTTCTACCTTTAACATCCAACATCTACCGTTAACATCCAACTCGATCTCTTCTGAAAGGCCCTGAGAAATATCCATATAAACAAAAACCCTAGCAAAATTCATCCATGAGAAATTCAAAGATGAACCATCAATTTCTAACAAAGTATCCAGGGATCTTCCAATAATCGACACCCGATCTCCGTCCAAAATTGAAGAGAAAGATATGGCAACTTCACCTAAATGGCTCTGAGAGAAAGGTTTTCAGTCAATGGATTAAAATATGGAAACCAAGTCTTAAGAAAAACAAGATGACGATCACAACTCTAAGATTTACCCTGTAAAATTTTATTACAATCAACAAGGTTATCAAAAACTACAATGAAAAAACCTTTCACACAGCGATGAATTTTCAAACTGCCCTCCAAAATAAACCGCCATATATTCAAAAGCAATTAATAAAGAACAAGAAGAAAATGACAAAACCTATCGAAATGATAAATTAAACCCCTTTCTATATACCATTCCTCACCTTCCAGCACCTCAAACCACTATTTCTGGGAAACCAAATTACCAATAGAGGACCTAGCTACGCTAAAACCCTATTTTATTGGGGTGGATGGCTGCCCCGTCACCCCCACACTCATCTTCCCCACCCCCAAATCTGCAAACGCCTCCATTTGCCCAGAAATCTTCACATTGTATTCTCCATGCCCAGCCAACTCAGAATGTCACTGCTCAAATTCCAAAGAACGCAAACCCCCCTTCGACTTCATCGCAATTTCTGCGGAGGTGCGAAGCTTTGGCATCAGCAGTAGAACTATCTTCGCATAAAGTGGATCTATTTTTTTGTTTATGTAGAGTAGTCTTAAACCCATAAAAAATCACCCTTGTCCAAGGTTTTTCAATTTCTTCAAGTGTTTCCAACTTCTCCGCAGTCAACTTGATAAGTTTATTGATCCACAATCTACTTTTTTTTTCATGTTTAGTGTGTTTTATATGATCTACAAGAACAATAATTTTGTAAATGTATCAAAAAATTATTCATTGTGTGGTTTAAATAAATATTCTTGCATCAATGGTAAAGCTTCATTAGTCCTTTTTGCTTCTGCAATTAAAAAAATTATAAGTTATCCTACCATGCTTTTATCTTTGTTAGTCTAGGAATATAAAAAAATAATGTATACTTTCCCCTAGCCATTAGTTAGCCAAATTTTGTGCCACACCACCCAATGTTGACATAAAATGCAATCCTTGGTACAAATTTATATGGGTTCGTAAAGATTTCGATTAGAGTTATTTCTATGTAGGGGTTAATATTTAGTTATGTTCCTTATTCAAATTATGCAAACATAAATTTTACAGTAGGTATATGTTTTATGTTCTAATCTCATACACTAAACACATATATTATAAATTATATTTTTATTCATATACCATAAAAATCGTTACAATGTCACATATACTCTTTATCTCTATACCAACACTCTCTCTATTACAAAAAATCAAGATGTTCCCCCTTCAATCAATATAATAGTTTAATTTACTAAAACATAGTGTACTCTGAATCAAATGGTTTTCAACCTTAAAACATTATGAAATGTATAAATAAGACACATGAAAGGAGTATTTGGCTACCATAAATAATTTAACTAGTTTGCTTACCATAGACTATAAGGCCTAAATTTGACAATCAACCCTACTTATCATAAAAAAATTCAAAGATAATTATCTATTGAATATTGCCCTTCATATGTTAATATAATTCATAGTAGAAGAAGTAAATAGTGAGGGAAAAATTTATGGGAAGCATAACTTTCTCAATATTTTATCTAAGATCAAGTGTAATATTCATTCTTATCAATTTAATATATGATAAATGTTCAATAAACCACATGATATTAAATTTATTTGTTCATAAGGAAGGTCTAGACGATAGCTGGTTACTAGGGCCTACACACATCACTTCTATTTTACACTATTTCAGATGTCTAGTGCACCCCAAACCACCAAATCAAATATTCAATTAAATTTAAAATGTCAATTACAAAAACCTCCATTTTTAGTTTCATGTCGTAGTGTGAATCATGTCCTAAGAGCATCCTATTTATACCAAGTCAATCCAAGCCATTATCCATGCATGAGAGAGAGAAATATGAAAAGAAAGAATCAAATATTCGTTATTCTTCTTATAACCTTCTTTATGCAGATGGTTACCCTTCTAGAGATGTCCCCTCGTATATTTTTCTTCACCCTTTTTAAAATTCTATAATAAAATTATCTTGGGTAGGGGTGTATATTGGCCAAATTATAATCCATCACTATTAATACTTGTTTTCTTGATTGACACTCTATGGCCATGTGTTAAATTGTTTGGGTTATCTCTTAGGTTGTTGGGAGAAAAATTAATAATTGGTTTATAATTTTTATTTTTTTATTTGATACTTTAGTAGATAATTGGATTGAAGTTTGAGTACTATGGCAAGTTGTATTATTAGTATTAGGAAAAATATTAATATTCTTGTAATGGTTACTCTCTAATATCCTCAACATAAGCGGTAATTGAGAAATATAGGAGAGAAGAAGTTGATATATATTAATGAAATGAATTAAGTATATATACACACACATACATACATACATACATACATACATACATCTACAATCTTCCAAATTCAATTTTACAAATACTTAGCATAAGTTATTTATCTTAAGTATTGCTAAAACCTATTTTAAGCATTTTGTCGAGGACCTTTTTTTCTGTTGCTAAGATGAGTAACATGAGGGGTAGAGGTATTCTAATACCCCCAAGAATGTCATCAATTCATCAACAATTTCATATAGTGGATCAATCTTTAGAGTCTCTTCCTCTCTAGCATGTCTTCCTCTAGTAGCATGAGGTAGACACCTCATAGGATTTCCTCTACAACATATGGTCTCTCATGCTTACGTGAACATTTTGAGATTTTTCAAGGTTTCTTTAGTAAAATCACTAAAAATTGTATTAAAAAATCTTTGTCATGCGTCTGAAAATGTTGGGTGTCATAGTTGTGATACCCTGATGCATACAACATTGAGCCAAAAAAATATGAAACATTAAAACAAAATTGTGACTAAATAAAAACTTAAGTTACTTTAAAATATCACTTTTTTTCAATTATAATTCTAAAATAAGAAATATAAAATTTCATATAACATGTAAATAAATATTAAATATAAATTTAAATAAAATAAACATCATAATTATGAGTATAATTGTGTCTTGAATTTTGACCATTTGCACAGATGGGTGCCAACAATAACAAGGGCGTCATGTGCCAAGTCCCTATGGGGTAGATTGAGGACATATGTGATATTTTTAGGGCTCTATGTGATGTATTTTTAACATTAGAATGCAAAAAAAAAAAAATAGTTAAACATAGCTCATATGCAAAAAATTCTAGTCAAGATTTTGATTTGTTGTGCATGGTACCTTTCAGATTTCGAGTTATAACATATATTATACTAAAATTCTAATTTTCACAAATTTATGAAACAAACATCCAAAAATACGGTATTAAAAAATCACAGACAAGATAAGAAAGTCCATGAACATGACCCTTGCAATGTAAATATAACCCAAAAAAAAAAAAAAAAAAAGTGAAATTTTAAAAATAAAATAAATAAATACCAATGCCTTGACTCTTGTTTAAGAGCTTCCTCAATACTTAGATTTTTTTTTTTGTGATTAGACCGCAAATTGTGGACATGAAATGGTCATATAAAGTGCACACAGTTATACTAGTGAGTAGCTCCACCAAAGCTAAAAACATCACTTTTATCTATAAATTGATTGCTTTTTATGAACTCTGTATCCAAGTAACCCCAAGTACCCACTGCCATGGTGTTGAGGTGTGTTTCACCGGAAGGTCAAAGACGAGAAACACTAAAGTCTATAAATTTTGGAGTGAATGTCTCATCTAAAAGAATATTTTATGATTTTATGTCACCATGAAATATTGGCTGAGAGGATTAAAGATGTATATATGTTATAGAATCTGCAAATTTAATGGCGATCTGTCGTTGTGTTTCCCAGGTTAAATTCTTCTCCACTGAGTGTAGATGTTCAAAAAGTGTTCCATTCGACACAAATTCGTATACTAGTAATGGAAATTGAGTTTGGAGGCTTCAACCAAATAATTTCACTACGTTTATGTGATTGATATGGGAAAAAATCAGAACTTCATTGATAAACTTGTCGAAAATTGTTTTGGGCATTTTGATTGCCACTGGTGTGCCCTCCACAAGAACTCTATTGTAGACTATTACGACACCGCCTTTTCCCAATTCTGTTGAATAATTGTTTGAGGCTATTTCAAGCTCTTTTTCAAAAAATATTATCATGTTTTTTCTTCCTCCCATGGAAGCGATGTGTTCCTGTAGCTGCATACCCCCATTCTGTCAGAAATACTTGTCCCTCGTATCTTTCAATTGACACCTCATCAACCAAAAAAATAATCTAGTGCTCACAAAGAAATTGCAATTAATGAAGAAACAAAGCCTGCCATCTCACCAAACATATAAATTCTTATGAATTGTACTTTTGTAAATATAAAGTAAAATAAACTGCAAAGACAAGCAGCATAGTCACCTATAATTGCAAAATTTATTTTGTTAAGGTTATCTTATAGGTAAATAAAATACTGAACCAGGTTGAAAATCAATTATAAGATATGTTCTTGGGTAAATACTCTGCCCCTTCTTCATTATAATTTGATGGATGCCCTTACCCTATTATAATGCTCTAAATTGTGCACAAAATTTGACAAGTTGTGATAAACCATTGTTGGTTGCATTGTTTGAAAAAGTTACAATGTCTAGTGAGGATACCTGCCTTTTGTTTGTGCCTATTAAGATTTTCCATGAGAATATTCCATGTTCAATCATTTGGTCAAAAACATTGTATGCCCCTTCATCTTCCCCTCTCCACACAAGGCTGTGATAACGTTGTTGGTGCAGTATTTTTGATATTCAATTTATCAAATATGTTTCTTTTATTGCGTGTTTTCTCATAGCACTCTTTTGCCGACTCTTGTACAAAATCAGAGTATGAACCCGATTTTCCAACGAATGTGTTGACACCACATATTGTTAGTGTGCTATCGAGCTTTGCAAACATTGCAATGCCATTCTGGTCACTACTTTTCGAATGACTTGTTGTTTTTTTTAATTTGTTTCCTTATTTTCAACATGAGTGTTGGTCTTTCATCATTTTCAAGTGGGTGTATATTTAACAACATATTTTGGCCTGTGTAAAATCTTAGGTGTTCTCATTTAGGATGGAAGGTTAAAGGTGCATTTGCAAAGTATCTTCTCTTCTTACGTGTTGGCGTTTGGGATGGAAGGTTAATCGCATTTACAGGTGCTCATAATTATTTTCATGTTTGCAGCTGCATTTCTCAATTTAGCTTTTACTTTATTTTTTCAAAGGTGAGGAAAATGCATGGCCTATTATTTACTAGTGGGCCATTTACTAGTGATGATATATTGCTAATGTCCCCAAAACTACTCTCTAAACTACCCCGCAGAAACTAGGCACTTTATGCCCCTTATTATTATTTGACGCAGGATACAAATACGCTAGAATAAAAAAATGTAGCAGTGAAAGGAGTTGGGAAGAAAACAATAGATGAGTCAAAGTATTTTACATGGAAGTATGACATCAAAGTGTCATGTGGGACTTTGATTCCATCTAAACATGAATAGAGTCCTCTAGCCTACAATGAATACGTGGTCTACAACCACGATCAGAGCCTTTGTAATGTTCTATCAATTCAATCATTCTTAAAATAGTTCTTATATCAATAGTTTTTTTATTGAATATTTATGGTCTCATGTTAAGTACTAATTGCAGGTGTGCATGGAATTTATGGTCATCGTGAGTTTGAGGTGATTGTGTAAAACAAAATTGATCTGATTTGGTCTCTTCTTGTACAATGTAATAATGCATAGTGGCATCTAACCTATCTATCAATGCCTCAGCAATGGATCCTTAAAACTTGCTGCCCAGGGATAGGGTGTGGCGTATATAGATTGGTGTTAGTGAAATAACATTAGAGAGTTTCATAGATGTAAAGTGTGTAAAAAAATATAATATTTTGGATGAATTAAAATACAAAAATAATATTTTTTAATTTGGAATGTTATAAAATTTAATATTATTTTTATAAAAATTAAATATATTTTTGAGCATGCAAATCAATGTCCTGCCATTAGTTAAGGGAAGATAGAATAATCAGAATGCAGGATATGTTGAAATGAGCACAGAAAATCTATAGGAATGGTTTGGAAGAGAGATTTCACAATGTTAATTTTCTCTGATTGTTATTGTGAAGAGAATTAATGTTTATTTAAAAAAATTGTAGCGAGTTTTGTTTAACAAGTTTAGTTAATAACATGAAAGTTTAGAGGCTGTTATATACATGACTTGCCAAGTTTTAGTGTTGTAATAACAAGAAGGTTTAGTGGTTGTTATATATATGAAGAGAATTAATAAGATATTCTGATCATTTTTCTAAATCTTACGGATGAAGAGAGAGCTCCCAAAATAATGTTTTTTTTTGGTATAAAATAATTAATAATTTAAAAAAATGGTAACAACAAAAACACTATTATTATAATCAACAAAATCCTACTGAATTGACTTCAATAAAACCAAGAAAATAATTTAAATTATAATTATATAATTTCATTTCCCAGAATAAATTGAGTTTATATAAAAAATGTCTTTCATTAAAATAAAATTAATGTCACAATAAAATAAAGGAATCAACAGCGCTATTAAATTATTAAAAAAACATGATAATAAATCTACTGTGAGTATTTGTTTTTTTACACTGCTTTATGTAGAAAAATTCAAACTGGGAAGAATGTTATTGTGTAAGACAATTATTAGAAATAAAAAAAAGAGTTGAAATGCTTGAATGTTAAGTAGGCTTACCTTTTTTTTACTATGTAAACAAGGTAGTACTTTTTTGAAAACTATTTAAAATTGTGAACATATTTATTGTGTCCAAAATGGAAGGAATTTAATAGTTAAAATTCGAGACCACGTCATTATTATTTTGCTCATATATTAATTACACTTAAATTTAGGTTACATAAAAATGTGGGGTGTCATTAGATACATTAGTAATTGAGGATGTGGGAACACAGTTATGTAAAAAAAAAAATATGACAATTTTTAACAAACGTTTTTTTAAATACTTTTAAAAAAAAAAAAACATTCTATAACTTAGATTCATTAAGTAATAACAATTCAAAAATATAAAACCATTATAAATAATTGTAAACCTCGTTAAAATATAAGACTATTACATTTAAAATAGGTTAAAATAATTATATTCAAAAAATTTTAAAAAATAAAATTTAAAATTTTTACAATTCAAACTTAATTTTAAAACAAATGAAATTTTAGAAAAAACTTATGCCAAATTTTATATATATGATAAAAAAAAAAAATGAACATATAAAATTCTTCAAAAATTATCTTTACAATTTATTTAAAAATATTGCAACTAATAAAATTAAAAAATGCATACGAATTCATTTTTAATACAAATAAATTAATTACATAAAAATAAATAAATAAAAATAATAATCTACAAATAATGTTCCAAACTTATAAACATAAATTTAATTGAAAATCTTGAAAATACACAAAACCAAAAAAAAAAAAAAAGAAGAAAAGAAAAAACAAAACATCTATTTCCTACAATTCATAGGAAAATAGTATCTCCTAGATTGTGTAAATTAAACTAATAATAAGACAGAATTAAAAAAATGAAAGCATCCTATACAATATGTAATTTTAAAAAAAAACATATATTTATAATTTAAAATTATAAAATTAAAATAAAATAAATATTATTATCTATTAGAAATGATAAAACTTACTTAAATTTAATTTCATTTATATTAAAAAAATAATGATTGAAAGAAAAAACCTTCAAAATAATAATAAGAAAACACATATTATTGGCAGCTTTTGGTAAAATTTTAAATAAAAGAAAAAAACTTCAAAATAATGAAGGCAACATATATTACCCCGCAGTTTTGTGTTAGGAGAGAAAAAAACTAAAATAAAAATACACAAATTTACATCTGAAACTGCCAAAATTAAAATGTTTATTTAGATTTTTAAGTTCATTTATATTATCACTATTTTTTTTTTTAATGAAATATATCTATATATTAACTAAAGAGATATATATAAATAATTCACATAAAAAAAAAGTGGTATGAGAGCACGTCACCACATATGCAAAGTCTAGAAGCCAAATCAAAGTACCAAAGTATCATTTAGGCAGAGTTTAAAAACAAGCAGCTAAATCATCAAGTGATAAAAAGAGAACTTTTTTGCAGCAAGAGCAAGCTGAACAGACCAAAGATCCATATCATCAAGACCCTGTCCCAACCTTGACAAATCATTACCCTCTGGAACAGGCTCCCAGCCAATAACTTGGGCAGTGTATGTATCATCATCTACTTGTGTTTAAATGGACGAAATAACTAAAAAAAACTTGGGGAACTTACCCAACACGTCCGTACAGCCTCCAAATAATATCCCCCAAACATATGGACGTGAAAGAGAATTAACACAAAAATTTAAATATAAAACAAACCTTAGAGAAATAATACATAAATAACATATAATTACCTCCGAAGTTTTGGCAATGAATGGTAGGAGAAAACATGTTATCTTGTTGTTGGCCAAAACTTTTGCTTATTTTTTCATTGATTTACCTATCGATGTTCAATCTATGTTGTTTAAAGAAACTAAAATCCTTTTAACACAGTTTATATATTTTATTATCTACTGCCTGCCTATATAAGTCTCAAGTGACATACATATATAATTTTAATTTGATTTTTAGTTCGTAAATAATTTTAATTTGATTTTTAATTCATAAATATTTTTAAACTTCATTCTTTGTCATTTCCATCTCTTTTACTACATTTGCATCTCTCAATCAATGATGTTACAACAAACCGTGAAATTTGTGGTAGGGGGAATAATAGTGAAATTTGTGGTAGGAGGAAATTATTTTGTAAGACGCTTTCTTAATTTTCTCAATATTTTATACATTAGTGAGTTAGCTTTTGCAACCAAACGATATTTTCTACTCCAAATTATTTATAAATTATACTTTCTTGCCATTCATTCTCAATATTTTATATTTTAATTAGTTAGTTTTAGATTCAAATGATATTTTTTAAATTTCTCACTATGTGTAAATTACACTTTTTAACTATTTATTAAGAGTAAATTATAATTACACCATGTTACAAAATATAAGTCAATTATTGATATTTTAACTTCAAACAAGTTACTATTAATGTTGATGTAGTTTTTATATTCAACATTCTAAATCTATTTAAATTTGTATTTGCATATTTGACTTGATTTATAAAAATACTATCATTCATATGTTTAATCTCAATGCTATAAAAATACTTCAGCAGTCCTAAATACATCATCTCAAATTATTTATTTATTTATAATTTGAACTTTTCTATGAATTAATTTCCATTTCCATTAAAGATTAAAACATCTACATATAAGACACCAATTAAACTTTCACCTTGATTGCATGCCTTAATGTGAAAAGTTATTTTAATTTCATTCTTTATAAATCCATTTCTCAACAAATATGAGTTTATACAATTGTACACCATTAGTGCTTTTTGGAGCCCATAAAATTCTTTCTTCAATTTGTACATCTTATTCTCGTGATCTAGAATCTCATAGCTAAGTGGTTTGCAACATACACTCATTTTTATAACACTCCATTTAGGATTAATGATTTGACATTCATTTGTTGCACCTTCCACTTATGTTAGGATGTCATTACTAATATGATTCTCATAGTTTCCATCCTTGATACATAAAAAAATCATTGTAATCTCATCCAAGTTATTGCTTGTACCATTTGTCAACTAATGTTGCCTTTTGTCTTTCAATCTTGCCTTCTCTGGTGGTTTTGGTTATTTAAACACACTTGGCATTAATGTCCTCCTTTCCTACTAGAAGGTTTACCAACTCCCATGTCTCATTTTTCTCAATTTATTGCATTTCTTCATCGATGGATTCACACCATTTATTGTCCTCAATTGCATAATGAAGGTAAACAAGATCAACTTTTAAAAATTTGTTGTCTTCAGATTCAACATTAGTTGACAAATCATTAGGTCGAAAGATTTGGAATTGTTATTAAATTAGGAGGTTTCACTAAATTTCCATATCAAAAAATATGAATAATAGATAAGCTAGTTTGAGGGGTAAACCTCCTTAATGCTTAGAATAAGAAATGAATAATTCATCATTAAATTATCTAAAGTAATCTAACCCGTTCAAGAGTTATAAAAACCTATCGAATATTTTCAACTTGGTGAATTTACATGTCGAGGATTTATTAATACAAAAAGTACCTACTACTTAAGTATAGCTTTGCAGTGTATATTGGCAATGGAAATACCTTCAAACTTATACTACATGGTGAGTACTCTATACCACACAACACACCCTTTATAAAATTGGTTCATAAATTGAGGATTTCTATTAGGGCTCTCATCCTTAGAAAAAATAAAAACATAAACATTGTGCAAAAGGATAGAAGATGGACAAAGTGTAAGAACCCCTCTACTCAAGTACCATAAAAATGTAGCATATTTATTTTAATATTATTCACTTGGAAAGGTATTCTTATTTATCCTTCCTTAATTCAAAAAAATATAAGTCATCATGATTTACTGGGTTAATATTTCCATAGAACACAACAATAAACCTTAGAATAGCATGCGGCACTGAATGTTCACTATCTAAGTAGTGACATTAGCATAATACGCAAATCACATGCCAAATAATAGAATCAATTCAAATGGTCACAAGGATTACCATGAAATCAAGCCAACCCTAACCTAGCCTAAGGACCTAGAACCAATGCCCCCACCTCAACTTGGGCAGCCTATATATCCACTCAAAATCAGGGTCTGATATAGTTTTCCTTTCACTTGTGATGGTCTCATCCATGAGACGTCACCACCAAAGAGATTGACACTCTAAGCCAAATAGGGAACAAATTACTCATGACAAAAATGAGTTTCTAAAGATCTAATCGTCAATCCCATGACTAAATGACACACTCAAGCATAATGCCTTACTAATCTAAGCTTGTGTGCTTACCTCAGCACTCTCAAATCAAAACCCAGCTAATAGCAATGATAAAGGAATCCACATTCCTTGATCGATAGAGAATCACCTCAATAATTTTTTATGGTTATCAATTCATGGATAAAATTCTAAACATTTACACTAACGATAAGTTTTCTAGGATTGAAATGATTATACATGTGATCCATGAATTCACTTAGATAATCATAAATTTCACACTATGGAAAAACATATTAGGGTTAGTTTCCTATGCCCACACTCACTCCTTAAACTGCCATACATATCTGTGATGTCACCTACATGCACAAAATTAGGGCAAGATGTAGTTCTCCAAAACTACCAGTTTCATTTAAATACAGACATTATGGAACACTTGGTCATAGTTGTCAAATGAAATTTGATAATTACGTCCTTTATATACTTTTTTGATCTCACGTAACCTAGGCATACCAACCATATTTTCATCTAATGAATCCCCTCATTTAAAAATACTAACCATGGGGAGAACGCTTAGGTTAATATAGCCAATTATGGTTGAATTAACTATACCCCATCATGTGAAACATGCTTAGATATACTTAGCCAAGTTGAATTTCACAAGGATAATTTTAGGTAATTGAATCACACTTAGTTACTTAAATAGTTAGAATCATGCTTATCAATACATAACATGATTGGTAACATAAAAGCATACTTAGCATGTCAAAAACACACTAAGCATATCCAAAAGCATGTTTAGTTATAAAAGTTGATCACAGAAAATTTTGTGGTATTTAATCATCCATAAGTATTATAAGACCAACTTGGCTCCACATGTCATTGCAAACACAACTCCATTATGTTTATTCAACTTAAGCAACTACATCATGCTAAATCAGTGAGAATATTTTCTGTGCAAGCAACTTGTGAGAGAAACTTTACTATTTACTTCATATATCAATACAGATTTCCATATACAACACTTAAACTCTTTTCCATTACAATTCAATAAGGATTCTTATCTAGTGCACTTAAGTTGGTTTCCATCATATTTCTAACATGGGCTACAATATATATCTTTTACCCAATATTTATCAATTGCATTTTGATATGACATGTTGTCTATTCTGATAATCATTTGAAATCAAAATAAATACATAGTAGATTTAACTTGTGTCCAGAACTAATTGAAAAATTATATTCCAATAAAAAGGTCCTCTATATTTCAAATAGGTGACTGGTAGATTCAAAAATTTATTCGATGGTTAATACCTCAAACCAGATATCACATCAATGTCTTATATCCGAAGAAAAGTATAATGAAGAGAATCACCATATATATTAATTATGACCAACATTTAAACACAATTTTTAAGTAATTTATACATATCTCCTTGGTAAATATCCCCTTTTACCAAATATATATTATGTTCCAAGATACTAGCATCAATGTCAATATAGTTATCTGACTGTGTCAATTAGATAAGTTTCAAAACATAATTGTCAAAGCGGTGACCCAAATCGATCCACTTACTAAATAGATCAAGGAAAATAATGACTCTATACAATAGTTCTTACCAAAACTAACACATCAAAAATGACTCGTACGCCATCAACGATAAAGGAGCAATAGCTCAACGGTGGGGTATCACTTACAAGTGCCCTAAAACTCGACACATAAAAATGGGATGTGACAAAAAGTGAGTAGAAAGAAAGAGAATAAGAGAAGGATAATTTAGAATAATTATGAATATGATGGGATAAAGGAGGAAAAAATAGAAGTAAAGCATAAAGAGGAAAAGGAGATATCAACTTGAGTTTTTTCCTGATCTAAGGATCATTCAATTGGGAAAACATTTCTTCCCCAAAGATTTCATTTTGTTTATATGTGTCCAATTGAGATCAAAGGATTCCATTATGGGATCCTTAAGAAACAAGGATTGTAGGGGAGTTGAGAATCTTTGAATAATAATTAAAGCAACAGCTAGTTTGTTTCAATACAAACCCATTCATCTTTACCTCAGAGAGGGGGAGGAAAATAAAGAATTTTTACTCAAAATAGAGTCTGGATCAATAAGGTGTAAAATATAATAAACCTTTTCATCTTGCATCAAGGGATGAATAAAAATGATATAATTTTAGCTTCACAAGAAACACATTTAAAATGCCCCCATTGAATAGATGAAGAAAGAGCCACAAAACTGCTAAAAGGAAAATATTTACTTGTAGAAAATGCCAAATCATGTTGAGAAGTAAATGGAGAAGAAATAATTTCCTTATTCCCACTGATTAATATTCATCCACTACCTTGATTGAAGAATCATTTGGCACCACTGAGTGATGGCAGTCCTCAACATCACACCACTAAGTAGGATTATACTCTCTGAACTTTTTCTTTTCTCCTCCAAAGATAAATGACTTTTTAGAGAAGTCTTAGTTGGGTAGACAAAGTCAATGTGTCTATAAGATAAGTAAGTCCAACATCTCAATGCTAGCTACTCATAATCTAGATTTTTTTCCCCCACCTTATTATTCTTTTTCAGCCAGATCTCATCAGGTAGACATTTTTCAATGTTTACTTCCATGTAAATTTTCGCAAAAGTAATGAAATGCCTTTGAGTTTTTTCTTGAGAACCAAATTTGAAGATATGAATGGCATTAATAATAAAATAGAAGGAAAGAGAAGACTATAGGTGAAGGGGAAGATTCACAAGTCTCACCTAAACAAGGGCAAAATAAATAATATCCACTGAGGGCTCAAAATATTAATACTAAGGCTTCAAACAAATCTTAGCTCCCATATAGAACCAAGGATTGGAATTGAGATTAAGGTTTATTTCCTTAATTAAAACACATTGAAAAATAAAAAATAACCCATTTTCATAAGGGTGAATAAATATATTTTGAAAAAATAGAGGCTTTTAGGTGGAAGAAACCCATTTATGAAAATTCACTAGTTTTGACTAGAGATTATAGAATCTGCAAACAAAACTTTTGAAAATAAGCTTCCTTAACAAAAAATTAATCCCAAAGATTGATGATAGTAATGAAATCAAAGATATCCATACACAAATGATCACAAAGATACACACATCAATAGCTAACATAGGATGTGCAAGGAATCCCTTAAAAGATAATGGTGGTACTAGAGAATCAAAAGAATGAGCCACACTCATGATAATGCTTAGATCCACAAAGGAAAAATCTATATAATGCTTAAGAAATTAAGAATAACAAATATGAGGATAATGAATGAGTGCTATAATAGGGCCATTTCCAAAGATGTAAAAATAACCATGAATATGAGTTGTTAAGGCATTGGAAGGAAGCACAGCGACAAAAGTTGTGGGTGGGAAATGACCATTGGAGCCCATTTTTAATTCTAAGTCTTCTTTTTGAGAATTGGGAGAATGTACATTAATTGAGAGCATATTTAAAAATATATTTTTCTTTCCAAAATATATGTCACTCACCATCCCTCAAATGTTATAAATAGAGGGCAAGGTGTGGGAATTACAATCAAGTAGGAAAATATATAGAACTATGATTTCACAAGTTTGTCTTATGAGATTTTTTAATAGAATAATTCAATTATTTTATCAAATTATCTTTGTGTATTTGAATTTTTTCATTAGTGTAAAATGAATCTTTAGGTCAAGGTGATCCTATAGAAATTGACACATCCTTTATTCAATTTCTACATCACACTCCACGAACACCCACATGTGGAAAATGTCTTTACGAAGGAGTAGAGAAAAACAATGGCTATGTAAGTGACATCAAACCCTCCCACAATCTCCATGACTCCACCTTCGACTAGAGGAGCAATGATATCGATAATTATAATCTAGGAAAACTCTTATAATTAC
This sequence comes from Torreya grandis, assembly GCA_037957365.1. Lineage (NCBI taxonomy): Eukaryota > Viridiplantae > Streptophyta > Pinopsida > Cupressales > Taxaceae > Torreya > Torreya grandis. The sequence goes on along the minus strand of JARHVA010001499.1, from coordinate 2,702,298 downwards.
AAGAGGAGTATTTTCCTAATGGTTGATAAGAGTGTATAGGCTCTCCACCTCCAAGGACACTTTTTCACCATGAATATATAAAAAAACATTGTATAAAACAAATATTTTTTAATTAACAATAAAATCTCTTCCTAAAGTATCTTGTTTGAAGACTACATAATTATTGCCTTTCGAAAGATGAAAAATAATTTCGATGTGAAAGATAAGCTAGATCTGCTTGAATTTTGTAGGTAGTTAAGGTGAAATCCCCCTAGAATATAATGTTACAATTGATGTGAAATTTTTCATTAAGGAATGAATATTTATCCATACTTGTTGAGCATGAGCATAGAGCCAAAATAAGTACTTGAAGGATTCTGGTTGGCCATAGGCATGGCAATTATTGTTTGTCATACCCATGTGAAAAATTATATCACGAACAAGATTCCCTTGTTGAAAAACACACAAATTTTTTGTCACCTTCTTGGGCTCCTTAGTGGTTGACCAAATAATGATAAATCTATAAATCCAAGTTGAAGGAGTAAAATCTAGTCTCCAACTTTTTTTGAGTGTATCATAAGACATAGGCATAGGAGTAAACAGTTACTAATAACCAAGGAAATTTTTATACTAGGGAAGGGATGTGTCAACTTTCCACCTCTATTTTTTCCACCATTGTAGCAGTGCTTTAAGGCCAATTTTTTTCATCATTAGGAGATCTACCATTTGTATTTCACTAAAGAATAAAAAGTCTCTATTGTTAAGATCATATTTGGTATTAATATATTGTTGTCTATAAAAATCGTGTGCATTAGTTGAAAAAATATGCAATAATATGATTTTTTTTATAATTTTAGGGCCTTAACCCATGGAACCTTAGTGAAAGGAACATTTTGGTAGTTAATTACAACAGACCATGTAAATTTTTGGGTGTTAAATGAGATAAAATCATGAAATTTATTTCATTTCCTTGAGCAAGCTAGGGTTTGATGGATTCCTAATCTTTCTAGTTGATTTTGATAATAAAAGTGCCACCAAGTCTGATAGGCATAAGATCAATTATGGAGGGTGTAAAAATAAAGTCCTTTCAAAACACCACAACCATAAAGGATGTAAGATGAAATGAAAAGTTTCATAATCAAATTCTATACCTCTTTCTCCTCGATAGCTCCAAAAATCTTCTAGGAACAGAAAGTTAATCCTTTCTTCTTAATGTCATTGAGGACCATGTCTTTGCATATGCTTGGGTAGTAACATAGATCTCAAAAAAAATTTGTGGAATGCTTACTTTATTTCATTATTGGAATAAATAAAATCGCTAATAATATTCTAAGACATGTTGTATATTGCTTTAGAAGGACCCCAACATGAACAGTAATAAACATGGGTAACAAAGAGTAAATTTAGAAGTTACCATCTAAATAAAGCTATTTAGTGTGCTACTAAAATAGTTTTCTCTTTGATTTTTTGCATAAAATAGTTTAAAATTCTTAAGAGGGAGGCCTGGAAGGAAAACTTGAAACCCCTATAAAGTTGAACATTTTTCCAGTAAAAATATATTTCCAAGCAAATCTAGTATGTCGAGTTGGCTTGGGTGCAAAGGACAATATGTAAAAATTAGTTTTACCCTGTTGAATAATGAAGCCTAAAGTAAGGTAAAAAGTTTAAAGGCACTCCTGGGCATAGTTGATAATTTGGAGTCTTCCTCTAAGATGAAAAGGAAATATTTATATGAAAAATACCCATTGATGAGCAAAGCAACAAAACGGTAGGGAACAAAGTTTCCCTTAACAAGCCCTCATGAATCATAATCACAAAGTAGATACATAAATCCTTTCACATTGAAAATATAAAGTGAAGGGGAAAGAAGACACCCTTGCCAAATATACTAGAATAAACCAATTTGATTAGGTTGATGGGTATTGATGGTAATAAATGAAGATGCATCCCTAATGAGGGTATGCATAGGATGAACAAACTTGGGTTGAAACCAAAGAGCTTTCACTATGGTAAGAGTGAATAGATCCATAACATTATTTAATTGAATCTTATAGTGACATGTCTAAAAATTTAATAATAAGACTTATGAATATATAAAAGTGTAATTTATTAATTTTTTTTATCAAAATACTTAAAATTCAATTTGGATCAGTTATACCTAAAATATAAGTGAAATTATACTAAGGCATTGCCAAGCCATCTCCCAAGGTATAATTTTTGTTGGGCTAATTGGGGTTAGGTATAAGACCTATGTGACATTGATGTAGTAGCAACCATATTGGGACAACTTATCCAAATTTGAAAGTGTAACAAGAATCCTTTAATCTCTGAAAGATATTAAACTATATATAAAATTTTAGATCGAAGTGACATACCAATTAATGTAGATATAATTACTAAACAAACCTATATATTAATAATTATGTGTAAAATTCACATCAATTGTAATTAAAATGCTATAAAAAATAATATCTCTACTATCAATGAGATGTGGGTGATTTGGTTAAGTGGTTTGGTTATTTCAAGCCCCACCTAGGTTCAAATCTCTGAAAAGGCATATAAGGTCGATTGTAGCCATTGGTTGTATTCTCAAGACCGTTAATCACTTTTGGATATTTTTTTGAGGTAGCCGGTAATATCTCTAATTATGTCCCAGACCAGTTCAAGCTCTAGTCAAAATCCATCATCTAATTAAAAAAAAGATCTCTACTTATGAAAGTTCCAATTTTATTTTTAAATTTTAAATTATGCTTCATCTAATCACCAAGAGAAATACACACCACATATGTATTATTGTTGGGGTGTGTGTGTGTGTGTGTGTGTGTGTGTGTGTGTGTGTGTGTGTGTGTGTGTAATTTGAAACCAAAAATAATTAAAATTAGTAGCGTCATTTCGTAAAATAAAATCTACTTGGAATTAAATATTTTTACGATGAAAAACATTAAGAGATAATTTTTAATTCAGAAGGAAGCATAAGGGCAGCAGCTATGGGTGGGAGACAATTGTTGGAACCCATTTTTATTTTAAATCCTCTTTTTGAGAACTAGAAGAATGGGTGTTAATTGAGAGCACATGAAAAAAAAATTCTTTCCAAATCTTGGGTTTAATGAATTCCCAAGCTTTCCTATTTTTATTGATAACAAAAGTGATAACAACTTTGATTGGCACAGTAAAAATGAGGAGGGTGTAATAATCAAGTCCCTTATAAGCAACACAACCATAAGGGATGAAATATGAATTGCATTGCTTGAATATAAACATTTATACCTCTTATTCCTTGATAGTTTGAGGAATCTGCTTCGCACACAAAGTTAACCTTGGTTCTTAATGTTGAAATGAGTACCATGTCTCTGAATTCTTTAGGATAGTAAGACATATCCCAAGCCATTATGTGGAACATTTGTTTTCCTTCATGTTTCACCAAATAAATTAATCAATAATCTTTTCTAACATGTTATATGTAGCTTTATATGGAGGTCCGATTCTAATATATGTATGTGTGTATGTATGTGTGTGTGTGTGTGTGTGTGTGTGTGTGTGTGTGTGTGTGTGTGTGTGTGTGTGTGTGTGTGTGTGTGTGTGTGTGTGTGTGTGTGTGTGTGTGTGTGTGTGTGTGTGTGTGTGTGTGTGTGTGTGTGTGTCTGTGTGTGTGTGTGTGTGTGTGTGTATGTATGCATAAAATTTGAAACCACCAATAATTGAAAATAGTAGTTTCATTTCTTAAAATACAAACTGCTTAGAATCAAATGGTTTAACTCCAAAAAGCATCATGAAATAATTTTGAATTTAGAAAGAAGCACGTGAGCATAAACTATAGGAGGGAGATGACCATTGGAGCCCATTTTAAAGTATAAGTCCTCTTTTCAATCATTGGATGAATGGGTGTTAATTAAGAGCACATAAAAAAAAAAAAAAAACTTTTTAAAAAAATCTAGGGTTTACTAGATTCCCAATCTTTACTATTTGTCTTGATAACAAAGTTCTAACAACTTTGATAAGCACAAGAATAATGAGGAGGGTCTAATAATCAAGTCCTTTATAAGCAATACAACCATAAAGCATAAAATATGAATTGCATTGCTTTCCAAGCAACTTTTATACGTCTCTCCCCTTGATTGTTTGAGGAATTTTATTGGCACACAAAGTTAACCTTGGTTTTTAATGTCAACAAGGACCTATCTCCAAATTATTTAGGATAGTAACACATATCCAAAGTCATTATGTGTAACACTTATTTTCATTCATATTTGGACCAAATAAATTCATCAAAAATCTTTTATAACATGTTGTATGTAACTCTAGATGGAGGTATGTAACCTCTTATCCCTCTATAGTTTGAGGAATCTACTCGACACACAAATTTAACCTTGGTTATTAATGTCAATGAAGACTATGTATGTGACTTCTTGAGGATAGTAGCATATATTCCAGGGCATTATCTGGAACCCTTGATTTCCTTCATGTTTGGACCAAATAAATTCATCAAGAAGTTTTTTGAACATGTTGTATGTAGCTTTTGATGTATCCTAACAAGAAGAGTAACAAACAAGAACAACAAAGAAAACTTTAGAACAAATATGGAACTTACCATCCAAATAAAGGTATTTAGTAACCTAGTAAGTGAGCTTCCTCTTCACTCTTTGAAAAACATAATTCCAAATTTTGGAGGAGAAGGCTTGGAATGAAAATGCAACCCCCATGAAGATTTTATTGGTTGTTGTGTAGTAGGACAATGGAGTAATTTTACACTGCCATCTTTCACAAAATGTCGAATCAAATGGAATTTAGCGTTGATGATGGTAAACTAGGAAGAAACTAATACATCAAATGAACAATATAAAATGAGTTGTGTTATTAAGATATATAAAAACATGTATTTCCCTTGGAGTAATTTTTACACTGCTTTATGTAGAAAAATTCAAAGTGGGAAGAATGTTATTGTGTAAGACAGTTATTTTTTTAAAAAAAAGAGTTGAAATGCTTGAATGTTAAGTAGGCTTACCTTTTTTTAACTATGTAAACAAGGTAGTATTTTTTTGAAAACTATTTAAAATTGTTGAGTTGGAGAGAGAGTTTTCCTTAAAAAGCCCTCAGAAATCATAACTTCATAGAGCAAATATCCAAATACTTTTTCATTGATAATATAAAGGGAAGGGACAAGAGGACACCTTTGTCAAATATACTCGAATACTAGACCAAAATACTTAGATTGATGGGCATTGATAGTAATAAATTAAGATGCATCCCTAAAGAGGGTATGAAAAAAATGAAAAACCTTGGGTTATAACCCAAGAGCGTCTGTTGTGATAAGAGTGAATGGCTCCATAACAAAATTACAAAATTGAATCTTATAGTGATGTGTCTACAAAAAGTATTAATAAGACTTATGAAAATATAAAAGTGTAATTTATTAATACGTTTTTATTAAACTACTTAAAATTTAATTTAAATCATGTATAACTAAAACAAAGTGAAATTGTGCTAAGACATTGCCAAGCCATCTCCCAAGGTATAATTTTTATTGGGCTAATTAGGGCTAGGTATAATCCCTGTGTGTAGTAACCGCACTAGGCCAATTTATCCAAATGTGAATGTGGAATAAGAATCCTTTAATCTCTAAAAGACATTAAATTGTATATAAAATCATATATATGAACTGACATATTGATTAATGTTGAGATAATTTCTAGACAAACATATACAAAAAGAATGAGTTTCCATTGAATCACTAAATTTGAAAATATGCTTCATTTAATTTATAAAAAATATATATACAAATCGAAAATGGTAAGTTTTCATTTACTAAACTACAAACTATAATGCATTTAAAAGAATATTTTCATTTACTAAAATAAAAAACAAAGTACTAGTTTGCCAATGAAATGGATTTCCTCCGCAAACAACATGGATTATATCCTCTGCTTTGGAATGAATGGTGACACCCTATATTCTCCATGGCCAGCCAACTGCTCAAATTCCAAAGAACGCAAACCCCCCTCCGACTTCATCACACTTTCTGAGGAGGTGCAAAGCTTTGGCATCAACAGTAGAACTATCTTCAAATAAAGTGGATCTATTTTTTGGTTTATGTAGAGTAGTCTTAAACCCATGCAAAATCACCCTTGTCCAAGGTTTTTCAATTTTTTCAAGTGTTTCAAACTTCTCCGCAGTCAACTTGATAAGTTTATTGATCCACAATCTACTATTTTTTTCATGTTTAGTGTGTTTTATATAATCTACAAGAACAATAATTTTGTAAATGTATCAAAAAATTATTCATTGTGTGTTCTAAATAAATATTCTTTCATCAATGGTAAAGCTTCATTAGTCCTTTATTCTTTTGCAATTAAGAAAATTATGAGTAAGTTATCCTGTCATGCTTTTATCTTTGTTAGTGTAGGAATATAAAAAAATAATGTATACTTTCCCATAGCCATTAGTTAGCCAAATTTTGTGCCACACCACCCAATGTTGACATAAAATGCAATCCTTAGTACAAATTTATATGGGTTCGTAAAGACTTCGATTAGAGTTATTTCTATGTAGGGGTTAATATTTAGTTATGTTCCTTATTCAAATTATGCAAACATAAATTTTAAAGTATGTATATGCTTTATGTTCTAATCTCATACACTAAACACACATATTTTCTAAATTACATCTTTATTCATATACCATAAAAATTGTTACAATGTCGCATATACTCTTTATCTCTATACCAACACTCTCTCTATTACAAAAAATCAAGATGTTCCCCCTTTAGTCAATATAATAGTTTAATTTACTAAAACATAGTGTACTTTGAATCAAATGGTTTTCAACCTTAAAACATTATGAAATGTATAAATAAGACACACGACAGGAGTATTTGGCTACCATAAATAATTTAACTAGTTTGCTTACCATAGACTATAAGGCCTAAATTTGACAGTCGACCCTAGTTATCATAAAAAAATTCAAAGATAATTATCTATTGAATATTGCCCTTCATATGTTAATATAATTCATAGTAGAAGAAGGAAATAGTGAGGGAAAATATTATGGGAAGCATAAATTTCTCAATATTTTATCTAAGATCAAGTGTAGTATTCATTCTTATCAATTTAATATATAATAAATTTTCAATAATCCACATGATATTAAATTTATTTTTTCATAAGGAAGGTCTAAACGATAGCTGGTTATCAGGGCCTTCACACATCACTTCTATTTTACACTATTTCAGATGTCTAGCGCACCCCAAACCACCAAATCAAGTATTCAATTAAATTTAAAACGTCAATTACAAAAACCTCCATTTTTAGTATCATGTCTTAGTGTGAATCATGTCCTAACTGCATCTTATTTATACCAAGTCAATCCAAGCCATTATCCATGCATGAGAGAGAGAAATATGAGAGAAAGGAATCAAATATTCGTTATTCTTCTTATAGCCTTCTTTATGCAGATTGTTACCCTTTTAGAGATGTCCCCTGGTATATTTTTCTTCACCCTTTTTAAAATTCTATAATAAAATTATCTTGGGTAAGGGTGTACATTGGCCAAATTATAATCCATCACTATTAAAACTTGTTTGCTTGATAGACACTCTATGGCCATGTGTTAAATTGTTTGGGTTACCTCTTAGGCTTGGGGGTTGATGAGGGGCATAGATTCATGATGAGATCATATGGTTTGGATGTGATATTTACCTACTCCTCCTCCCCGTGTTCCTGCCCAACCAATTGTTTGGTTTCTAATTTATGAAAATATTATTGTCGTTAATTTTTTTCTATGAAAAAATTTGATACTTCTTATATAAATTTGAAGACCATAACAAAATTGAAAAAATAAATAAATAGATAAGAAAATTAAAATAAAATAAATGCTCAAACATGTGGAAGGAGGGAGGGAGGGCATGGGTTGGTCTCCTCCATTTCTTTTTAGGTTTCATTAAGATTGAAGTGAAAATATATAAAAAGTGTAAAGCAATCTCTAGTGTAAAACAATCACTTTTATAACTTTTATAAAAAAGGCTAGGCCCGTAATAAATGGAGAGTTCATATTATTTTAAATTAATGATTAAGATATGTTTTAAAATTGATTTGTCTTTATTTTTATTTTGAAAAATTATTTTTTAATAAACTGAAGTGTAGTGATATATATTAATAGTTACAATAAATTTGAAAATTGAAAAAAATATTAAAAATCAGTTTCAGACTCTCAAATTGTTGTATAGTTTTCAAAAATCTTTGAAAACATTTAGTTAGATAGGACAGGTTATATATGAATTAAACTTTTTGATACATTCATTTTGGAACAAATTAAATTTCAAACAGTGTTATAGATTAAAAGTTATGGTCTATGAAAGTTCGTTCTTCGCATGAATAGATGAGATTGAATTTGATTCAATTTTCTACTATAGTGTAGATCTTTAAATACACATACTATATAATTGTAATGATGATTGGATGTAATTATGGATAAGATAGGTTTTTATAAATATAGATATCAAAAATAGTTAAGAGTAAATACTATTAATTGATGATTAAGTAAAAAGAAAAAGAAAATTTTTAAGAGTAAGTGTGGCTATATTATTGTATAGAGGAATCCAAAATTATGTGAGAATACCTAAAGGTAGAGGAAAAAATTAATGAGAGCGTATATTATTGATTTAGTAAAGGATGTTTAAAAATTAGATTGGATGGGTAGAAATTAATGGTATGAATAAATGTGTTAAATGTATTGTGATAAGAGGTAGAGTAAAGGATGTGAGTATTAACAAAAATATAATTATATTTGTGCTAGGATTTTGTAGGTTGTTGGGAGAAAATTATTAATTGGTTTATAATTTTTATTTTTTTATTTGATACTTTAGTAGATAATGGGATTGAAGTTTGAGTACTATGGCAAGTTGTATTATTAGTATTAGGAAAAATATTAATATTCTTGTATTGGTTACTCTCTAATATCCTCAACATAAGCGGTAATTGAGAAGTATAGGAGAGAAGAAGTTGATACATATTAATAAAATGAATAACTTATATATACACACACATACATATACATACATACATATATACATCCACAATTTTCCAAATTCAATTTTACAAATACTTAGCATAAGTTATTTATCTTAAGTGTTGTTAAAACCTATTTTAAGCATTTTGCCGAGGACCTTTTTTTCTGTTGCTAAGATGAGTAACATGAGGTGTAGAGGTATTCTAATACCCCAAAGAATGTCATCAACTCATCAATAATTTCATATAGTGGATCAATCTTTAGAGTCTCTTCCTTTCTAGCATGTCTTCTTCTAGTAGCATTAGGTAGACACCTCATAGGATTTCCTCTACAACATATGGTCTCTCATGTTTACGTGAACATTTTGAGATTTTTCAAGGTTTCTTTAGTAAAATCACTAAAAAATTTATTTAAAAATCTTTGTCATGCATCTAAAAATGTTGGGTGTCATAGTTGTGATACGCTGATGCATACAACATTGAGCCAAAAAAACATGAAACATTAAAACAAAATTGTGACTATAAATAAAAACTTAAGTTACTTTAAAATATCATCATTTTTCAATTATAATTCCAAAATAAGAAATATAAAATTTCATATAACATTTAAATAAATATTAAATATAAATTTAAATAAAATAAACATCATAATTATGAGTATAATTGTGTATTGAATTTTGACCATATGCACGGATGGGTGCCAACAATAACAAGGGCGTCATGTGCCAAGTCCCTATGGGGTAGATTGAGGGCATATGTGATATTTTTAGGGATCTATGTGATGTATTTTTAACAATAGAATGCAAAAAAAAAAAAATAGTTGAACATAGCTCATATGCAATTTACAACATCAATAGATCAGGCAAAACAAAATTATTTTCTAGTGAGGATTTTTATTTGTTGTGCATGGTACCTTTCAGATTTTGAGTTATAACATATATTATACTAAAATTCTAATTTTCACAAGTTTATGAAACAACCATCCAAAAATATGGTTTTAAAAAATCACAGACGAGATAAGAAAGTCCATGAACATGACCCCTGCAATGCAAATATAACAAAAAAAACAATGTGAAATTTTAAAAATAAAATATATAAATAAATAAATACCAATGCCTTGACTCTTGTTTAAGAGCTTCCTCAATACTTGATATTTTTTTTGTGATTAGACTGCAAATCATGGCATGCCTATTGTTTTTAGAACTGAAAAATAAACTGCACCACTAGGCTAATACACAAGATTAGAAGAACTATAAACATGACCTTTGTAGTACACTCATAACCACCAAAAAAGCTTAAGTTTATAAAGTAAAGGGCAAATACCTTGAACCTGGGCATGGAAAATTGGGTGGGTTTGTGTGGTATATATCTTGAAGAAAACCTTGATTTGACTTAAGTTGCATACAATATTCAAATAAAATAAGCTGACAGAAATACAATAGGTGAACACATTTGAATATTGTGGCAAACATTCATTATAAACGTATTAAATTCAATTGTGATAATTTCATCATAAATAATGATGAACAAGGTTGTCTGTCTGCAAGTGTGTCACCCATATGCTTACTCTTCGTCTTCACTACCCCCTTCATTACATGAATTGTGATTGAATAATGGAATATAAAACAACATTCTCATACACAACCCCAAAATATATTAAAGCAAAACTCTCCCTATGCCCAACCTGGCAGATTACATGCCTAGGAGAACTTTCCTTCCTACATTTTTTGGCTGATAAACTACCCTTTGCCAACCAAACTCTGTTGAATCTAATGAAAACATTTCGCATTCTAGACAACGCCATGATGTCATCGATCTTGGCTTAGAAGTTGTGAGAATGAGAAAGTCTAGTAGTGAACGGAGAAATTAGGAAATGTTTGACATCGGTGGAAGGCATGGCAGAGTTTTTTATGTACACAATATCACTTTCCAGTTAAAGTCTCCTAAGAAAAATACCGACCTTTAGAATGGTAAAAATATATTAATACATGGCTAGGCATAAGTAGTACTAACCTTTTATTGTGTGTTCAGTAGCTCGTGTCCCATACCTGGAATATCTTGACTATGCATTTCAGAATCATTATGATCATGACCATCTGGCTCTCCACTAAATCTATCAACAATAATGGTGAGATTAGTGTTACCTTGCAGTGTGGTCCTTTGCATGCATTGCTTTTGAACTTGACACATGTCACCCATGGTTTCATCCTCATAGTTGAATGCTTTAGTCTCTTTTTTGACAAAAATGGTGGTGTAAAAGTCATTGGGGAGTTTCAGATTTGCATAATGAAGGAAGTGCTTCGGGAGAAATATCATTTTTTTTGAAGAAATAGAAAATGGCTCGAGTAATTTTCTTGTTCTCTATAAAATTTGCCCAATTCGGTGCAATTTTTTTTAGGTGTTACAGCCAAGGAAGAAATTGTGGTCCAAAAAAGGTGCAGGGATGATACGAATTATCAATATATTAATAAAAAAAGAATGGAATTGCAAAGAATTTGTGAACAGGAAAGGGAAAAAAATCTATACAAAAATAAAGGTACGTTTGATCCATTGCTTATTAGTCCCGAAGGGTACTGTTGGTTTCGTTTTCCTTTAACCATTGATTATTCATTATTATCTCAGGCAATAAAAATGTATTGATTTGTGAACTTCATTATGTATGAGCATTGACAGTAAGTACGTTGCAAGATATTTAATTAACAAAATAAAATAATATTGATCACTATTTCTGATTAGCTAAATATGTCAGATTTTATTATAAATGCCACGCAGCTCTCTTTGCAGGGATGGGAAGTGACCCTACTTCAAGGCATCAGAATCAGAATGATAATGATAGGTAAGTGATTTTTTGGCAGGGATGGTAGCATATTCGACCACATTCACCATTACATGTCGGGTGGGTTACTGCATGTTTCTAATCTCTATGATGTCATTTTCTATGCAGTTATTCTTTGTAAATAGTTAGAAACCTGTATCGATCATGGGGTGAGCAGTCATTCCTAAAGAGATCTTTCCTCTGAAATCAGAAATTATGCCTTCCAGTATTTTAAATATCTCTATATTGGATGAGGCAGAAGGCATAAAAATAGAAATGTTATTAAATTTCTCTTTGAAATAGTTTCTCCTATCAAATTATTTTCCTCCACTGCTCCCATCTTCCTTATTATTCTGATATCAATGGAGATAGCGTCGGGCAGAAGGTTATCTATCAATTTTTTAGGGTGAAAAAGGTTTATATTGCTTTTAGCATGCTTCTAACCTCTGCAAGTGATTTTGTCTTTATTTTGTTAAGATTATCTGTACACTGTTTCTTTTTTAGGTGTATGTAAATGTTCTCTCTACTTGCTCTCACTTTTGTATTTTTTCCTTATTTAGGACTAATTATCTCTTCAAATACCCATTTTGGCGATTATAGTTTTTCATTATTTTTAATTTAAGAAGAATGTTATTGTGTAAGACAATTATTTTTTTTTTAAAAAAAGGTTGAAATGCTTGAATGTTAAGTAGGCTTAACTTTTTTTAACTATGTAAACATGGTAGTATTTTTCTGAAATCTATTTAAAATTGTGAACATATTTATTGTGTCCAAAATGGAAGGAAGTTGATAGTTAAAATTTATTTTGTTAAGGTTATCTGTACACTCTTTCTTTTTTAGGTGTATGTAAATGTTCTCTCTACTTGCTCTCACTTTTGTATTCTTTCCTTATTTTTTATTTAGGACTAATTATCTCTTCAAATAACCATTTTGGGAACTATAGTTTTTCATTATTTTTAATTTAGGAAGAATGTTATTGTGTAAGACAATTATTAAAAAAAAATAAAAAATGAAATGCTTGAATGTTAAGTAGGCTTACTTTTTTTAACTATGTAAACATGGTCGTATTTTTCTGAAATCTATTTAAAATTGTGAACATATTTATTGTGTCCAAAATGGAAGGAAGTTGATAGTTAAAATTCGAGACCACGTCATTATTATTTTGCTCATTTTATTATATATTAATTACACTTAAATTTAGGTTACGTAAAAATGTGGGTTGTCATTAGATACATTAGTAATTGAGGATGTGGGAACAGAGTTTTGTAATAAAAAAATATGACAATTTTTATCAAACGTTTTGTCAAATAGTTTTTTTAAAAAAAATCTATATCATAACTTAGATTCATTTTAGTATAGTGTCATTTTAGTATAAAATAAAAATTAAAAGGTGTCAAACTTTGAAGGAAAGTTATGGCTTCTCCAAATTTTGTGTTATAAAAATTAAAAATTTTGAATGGGTCAAAATATAATATTTATAAAATCCTTATTAATTTGAGTTTATGGTTCAAAAAATTTGGAAGACTGTTGTCGAGATTGAATAACCCCCATTAAGAAGACATGCAACAACAAAACTTACAAATGTGTTACAAAAAAAATTACAAGAAGCTATGTCAATCATTTTGAGGAGTGTAAATGAGGAATTCTTACTCCATATCAATAATCAAGAATCAACTATTTATGTTTGGAAACTCATTGAATCTATGCTCAAGGGCACTTGTCTCTAGGAACTCATTAAAGTTATACTTGAACTACTTATTATTCCCACGTAAGATGACAAAAAAGTAGTTAATTTTATTTTAAAAGTTAAAAACACTAAATATCTATTAGATAGTTTGAGTTGTAATCTTATTCAAAATCAAATTTTGTAATTTATTATTCAGTTGAACATTCATGTTTTTTTTTCATTTCTAATCTTAATTCTAAAAACCAAATAGAATAAGACATTACTGACCTCATTACATTTGTAACATCCCCACTGGGATCTACCTAGAAAAAAAATTAAATAAACACATATACCAAAATAGATTACATTTGGAAAATCTAACAGAGATCGTATACATTACTTAAGCATGATAAAGCAAAAAACATACATTACATCATAAATCATGGATCTCTAACAATGTGGGAGTATATCATAACACAAATATAGAAAGTAATTATAATAACTTAGCCACAATTCATACAAATCTATAGTCACTGTTGTCAATGTACAATAATAAATAAGTACAACTCTTCATGACAATTTTCAATAGTAATTAAAATATGAAGTACATAAAGATACATGGCTCTCCTAGAGTATAGTTATTAAACTTCAAGTATTTATATCAATCTCTAATGTTATCTCAATAAGTAATACTATTGTGGGGAGGGAGAGCATCATCTAAGCACTTTTTCACACCAACTACAAACCAATGATCCCACACACAAATCCTATCAGGAAATGGCCCTCCCTTAATGGATGAGTAGATAGTTATGGCATGGGAATCTAGAGAGATAAGCAAGTATCTGTGTGTTATATGATTTCTAAACTAAACGTGCATTGTATCATAAGAAAACTTGATCTATTACAAGATATCACACATACATGTAAATCATACTCATGAAATGATATTGTCTCACTAAATATACTTTGCTTAAAAATTTAAGAATAGTAATATAAAATTGATCTATAAATAAATCAAATTCATACACACCACTTGATCAAACTGCCTTTATCTAACATTGTGATGCTAGTAAACCAATGAAGTCTATCACACTCTTTATTTAGTATGAGTAATGTAGATTGGTATAATATAATTCAACCACAAGATTTATATAACTTACATCCTACTAAAAACACATCTTATAACATTTTAAATATAAGAGTAACTCAAACATACATTTATTCCCTCAAACGTATGATTGAATCTTACATTATCTTCTATCTCATACTATAAATAATGGCTATAATTTATACCACCCAAGTAAATATATAATCGACCATAGATTCAAATAACATAATCTATATCTAACTATACTACACCATATGATAACCCTTATTACCACAGTCTAGTGTTTGTAAGCATAGCTACTAAGCATCAAAATCAAGCTAATAAAGTAGTTGTAAATGCATAGAAACATAGATTCATATTCAACAACTAGAATAACCAAAACTTCATTTTTTGAAATATAATAAAATTTAGTCTAGCATTAGTTTTACATTTAGAGGTTTAAATGCAAGTATTTGTTAAGGTATTTATAAGTAATTCTTTTAATTTCAGTTAATACTTCATCTAAGGACTATAACTGCAAGAATACACCCCTATGTTTCTAAATACACTATTAGGCATGTTTACATTTATTTTTCATAAATAAATACTCTAATAAAATACTATAAATACATAGCTTATTATACTAATATATTTCATGTGATAGGTCGTGTACTACAAAATACATATAACAAGGGGTTTGTAATACACCTCAAGGCTTAAATTAGGATGTGAGAAAGCTATGTTTACTTATGGATCTATTATTTTTAGTTAAGAAAGACTATTATAAGGCATATAATGTCTCCAAAATACATATGACTCTATTATTTCTAATTAATTGTAAACCAACCATCTATGACACCATACATGAAACAATCTAACTGCGGTTTCATGTAAATCAATTATGATTTGTACACATGGTGACTTCATATATATCTTAGTAAAAATCTCTCTAAAAGATTTAAGTTTTACAATGAATTTTTTCCAATTTAAGTCCATGTTATATACTAACTATGGTGCTTTATCAATAATCTCATGCCGACATATATGGTTAATGTGATAAAAAAATTTAGAATACATAAGCATATAACCATACACCTATTTAGTAGTAATTCAATAGTTAAGCTTAATAGAATAATTATTTTTTTAAATCCAGTGACACTTATTATATATTAAAACTTATATAAGCATTTGTATAACTAAATACATACCAATTTTAAGCAATTCAAGTATATATCCTAACAATGACTCAAAAAAATTGAAACATGTAGGTAACTAAATATAGTAAGTCTTTTATCATCTGTACCAACTATTGATTATCAAATTCAATGACCCATACACAAATAGGGATCTATTTATTTGTAGCAAGTTGTTAATAACCTAAATTGACTTACTAGAAGATCCATATAATATAAATATAAAGTATTTTATTTAAAAATAGTCAGTGACCTACTTGAAATAATAATAGTGATGCCAAAGCTCTTATTTTAGTGATTTATTAAACTCAATTACTCATGCAATATCCACAAATTGATTAAAGGGGAAAATTAATCATAAAAAACCAAACTTTAACTTAATTTATGCAATGAATTTAATACAAGGATGAAATTACTAGTTTGGTGACATCAGCTCATAGGATCCTCTAAAAAAACACAATGATTTCTATTAGGGAGTATATAATGAACTGGGTCATTTTAAAGCCAACAAAACAAGAATACATAACAATTATTCCATATAAATTATAACCATCAATGACAATATGTTTTCCTAGTGATGCAATCACTACAGGCATCTACAAGTTTTGATTTTAAAAATAATGACTTAAATTTTTGTTTACAAGTTGGGCAATACATTAGAACGACTCCATTTTCCAAAGACCATCGACTCAATAATCATAACTAGACCCTTAGCATGTTATTATATTAGTATTATAATATTTAACTAATGACTAAACCAATAAATATGTTAGTCTCACTATGTTATTTCATGATTGTATAACATAGAGACTTAAATATGCATGGAACTCATTTATTACAATTTTAGAATTTTAAAAAGGGTTTATATATATATATATATATATATATATATATATATATATATATATATATATATATATATATATATATATATATATAATTCAATGCCATTATATAGATATGCAACTATTCACTACAGATTAGATCTCAACATCAGATCTGCCCGTTAGTAATGCCTATCTCATGACTATGTTCAAAAACTTCAACAATTCTCATTATTTAAAAAAAATCCAAAAACATAAAAGAGCATTTAACAACACAAAATAACTAACCATTATCCTCTATGAGTTGTTATTTTCAATTTTTTAAATAAAATTGTTCAATGGGTGGTCTCTATGTGTCTTAACATCTATAAGGGAATTATATTTCAAAATGAAATATGCATACCAACCTTTTAAAAATGTATAAACATTCCCTAAATAGTTTTAACCCAAAAAAATTTCATGACCATACATTAGAATTAAAAATGTCACCTACATGGCAGTTAGAGCAAACAATCTTCTCCTATACTTCTCCTTTATCTCATCCTAGTTTACAATGCCTTTTTTTCCAATTCTCCTTAAGCTCTTATTTTTTAACTCAAAAATCATATGATATGTATCCTTTTTGAAATCCCCTTAATAAAAGTGGCGTAGCTTTAGACTTTTGTTTTTTTAGTATTTTTTAATTTTTGTTATTTTTAATATATTTAACTCTTTTTAGATTTTCTAAATTTAGTCCTTTATTGTCTTTTTCTATTTTTTTCCCTTTCAAATGAAATTTTTATTTTTTAATATATTTTAATACTGAATGCTAAAATTTCATAATTTAATTAAATCAACTAACATTCACGAATATTATAGCATTTTAAATGTCAATTTTATAATTAATAATAATTTTAATTTTAATTTTTTTGCTAATAATATTTATACTAGCATTAATGATAAAACATGTCAAATATGCAAAAAAAATTATTATGATATTTAACCTCTATTAGCAACCCATAGAGATCAATTTACCAAAGCAAGTAATAAACACACCATAAGTAAACTATTTTTTATGTATTTCTACTATGTGCTAACTATTATGGTGTATGTAGGGATTTTACCAAGTCTCTATCAACCTCTGATGTCTCTATCTATGTCACCCTCTCTGATGATGCTCTCCCTCCAACACGCTCTAAGGGATGAGTTCTTCTGCATCCACCTCATAACACATAGGTAATTAGATCATATCACATGATAAATATATAACATAAAATATAAGTGAAATAACATATTAATATGCTCAAAATTGAAACACATATATTAACAAATTCACAGTAAAGCAATCATGTACCATCATGTATCTAAATAATACTCTAATATCTCATAAAAGCATATATCTCAAGATTATTCAAAAATATAACTAAAATCAAATCTGTCTGCTATATATATCCATGAATAACTAAATAATTTATTTAATGAGGAATTGAGATGCAACAACATTGCATGCTTTTCTTATTAAATAAGAATAAGTGATGTGAAACTTTTATTCAAAATAGAATTTCACTCAAACACTTCTCATGCTTAATAGTGTTATTAAAAATATTGGAAACTAGAAATCTAATTCTAAATCTAAACCTATTAATAGAAAAGATGGGAAGAAGAAATCTAAAAACAAGAATTATAAATTCAAATTCAATGAAAATTATAATTTGTGGTAAATTTTGACATAAAATTGAATTATATATATATATATATATATATATATATATATATATATATATATATATATATATATATATATATATATATATATATATATATATATATATATATATATAATGAATAGATGTTTTAATAAAAATTGACATAAAAATCGAAACCAAAATAAAAATGGTAATAAGGATCATAATACTAACATTATTGTAATGTATGTTGTCTTATTTTATTCTAACAACAAGGAAAAAAATTATATAGTGGTGCATTGTATCACATGACATTTTTATCGAATATTTTATGTAACACTAAATATATATCTGAAAAGAATTATTTAGGTTATAATTTATTTTTAAAAGCAAATAAAAAAAGAAAAGTTAAATTTGCAAATATATCTTAATTGATGTTTTCTATGTTCCTAAACTAATAAAAATATGTTATCATGTTCTCGTTTTATAAATGATAAATTTAATGTAACTCTAATTAAAGATAAATTATATACTAAGAATCAATTTGGTTATCTGATTTCTAAAATAATTCATAAGAATGGATTATATACATTTTATGTTTCTTATGCATGTTCTCTTTCATCATAAACTATAAATGAATCTCAATTATAGCATGAAATACTAGGTCATGTTGATTTTATAATTTTATATGATATATCTCATCATGATATTATGGTTGGTCTTCTTGATATTTATTTTAATCATGAAACATGTGAGGGTTTCTTACGTGGTAAGAAACACACTAAACCCTTTCATAAAAATTATAATGTTAACTCCTCCAATCACTTAGAGCTTATATATAGTGATGTTAGAGAACCTATATAAGTTACTTCTCTTAACAATTATTATATGATTTACTTTCATCGATGATTAATCTAAGATGATTTGGTATTATTATGTTAAAAAAAATTTAAAGTGTTATCTAAATTTAATGAATTTAAAGATTTGGTTGAAAAATATTTTAATTTCTTAATTAAAAGATTAAGAACTGATAATAAAAGTGAATATATTAATAGATTATTTTATCCATTTTAAATTAATTGTGGCATGTAAATATAGTTAAAACTCCATATTACCCACAATAAAATGGAATTACTGAAGAAAATCAAACCATTTTTGAAATGTAAAGGATAATGTTACATTCTACAAGTACTCCTAAATTGTTTTAGGTACAAGCCATGAATAATGTTGTACACATAATAAATAAATTCCATAATAGACCTTTGCATCTTTTTATACCCTTATAAATGTGTTTTAAATATAAATTGAGTATTTCTCACCTTAGGATATTTGGTAGTCTTACTTCTATCTTTATTCCTAAATCAAAAATAAAGAAAGTTCATCCTACCTCCTATTTTTGTATTTCCATAGGTTGTAGAGGAAAAAGAAGGATTAAGAGTTTATGATCCATATAAATGACAAATAATTTAGAATATGAATATCAAAATCCTTGAGAAATATTTTTGTGAGCCTTTTATAAAACCACCTCAAATTACTTCTTTCAATGAACCTAACTCTTATATTACTCCTTATGAAGAAATATTTGCCTTAGAGGAAGTTGATCCAATCCTAAATAACATACATTTTGAGGGGTAACCTTATCCACTTAGTGCTCAAATTAAAATACTTAAATTGGTTGAATCCCTAACTCAGTCATCTAATATTGATAATATTAACAAATTAATTAGGAATCAACACACGTATAATACTTTGATGAATCTATATGAATGTGAACCTCATTATTTTGAGGAATTTATTCAAGGCAATAGATATAAATTTGGTATGCAAGCTAAATATAAATCACTAATTAAAAATTAGGCTTGGGATATTGTCATGTCCCTACCTAAGAGGCATACTATTGGTTCTAGATGGCTTTACAAAATCAAATATAATTCAATTGGTAAAATTGATAAATTCATATTTAGATTATATGCTCATGATTTTACCTAAAAAAGTGAATTAATTATGTTGAAAACCTTTTCTCGTGTATCAAAAATGAGTATTATTACATTGTTTAACTAATAATGGTTGGATGATATACCAAATGGATGTAAAAAAAACATTCATAAATAGTGATATAAAAGAAAAAATATACATGACTTAGCCTAAATATTTCACTAAAAATAACAAATAACATTATGTTTTTAAGTTAAACAAATATATAAATATGGTTTAAAAAAATATCCTTGAGCTTGGTATTCTAAAATGACTATCTATTATAAAGACTTAGGTTTCTCTAACTTTTATTCTGAAAGTGATCTCTTTGTGAAATTTAAAAATAATCATTTTATCTTAATTATATTATATGTTGATAATATTATTATTGGTGATCAAAATATTTTAATTTTTATATATAAAAATAAATTAAATCAATATTTTCAAGTGAATAATCTAAGCATTCTTCGTCACTTTTTATGAATGACTATATTTTTGGAAAAAAATTCAATTATTGTATCTCAATCTCAGTATCCATATAACATGATTGTTAAGTTTATTATGCTTGATTATAATACTACATTTATCCCTATTGAAATTAGTTTAATATTGATCCAAAACCTACTTATAATAAGGTTAACCACACTCTATATAGACAACTAGTTTGTATTATTATTTATCTAACTATTACTAGGCCAGATATTTCATTTAATGTAGGTGTTGCCTTCATATTCATGTAGGATTGATATTTATAAACTTGTAGATTAGAAAAATTGATACTTTGGTATATCAAAAGAATTGTAAATTTTGGTATATATTATTCTTCCATTGATAATTCTAATTTATATGGTTATTGTGATGTTAATCATTCTAGTGATATTATAGATTGTAAATTTACTTTTAGATATGTTTTTAAGTTTGGTGTAGGTGCAATCACTTACAGCAATAAAAATCAACTTATCATTTTTATCTATTCTACAGTTCAAGCATAGTATAAAAGTGTTATGAAACTTGATAAAAAAATCCATGTAGTTATAAAGGTTATTATAAAAACTTCATTCTTTTCTCATAATACCAACCTTCTCTATTACAATCAATATTGTATAGCTTTGGCAAAAAATATAATGCAACACCTCAAAACTAGGCATATTTAATTTCATGTACATTTTATCTGAGATAAAGTCTTCAATTGTGATATTGATCTCTAGTTTTATCCCAAGAATTAAAAAGTAATATATATCCTCAGAAAAACACTTATTGCTACCAAGTTTTACAAGTTGTGTACAATGTTGGGTCTCTCAAAGTTATCATTGAGGGAGAGTGTGCATGACAATGACACTTCCTAACAACCATGCATTTCTTTCTTCTTCTTTATAATTCTTATCAAATTATAAAGGCATTGAAATAAGTCATTTTATATTATTTTAGTAAAATTTGTCATATGTGAGTTTGCAATGTATCCAATACTTAAAATCATATCTTGTAATGGAGGTCCTTAGGTTATAAAAGATTCTAAAATATTTGATTTATTATTCATGAGAATCTATGAGATATAATCTTACAATCATGCTAGCTTACATTTACTCTTAGTAGTTTATAAATTACAATTCCTTTTTCTTTGAAAGGTGATATTGACATGGTGAAGGTTTTTAAATCATGCAAATGTTATATCCACCCAAAACTCATTGTAGATGGTTTATAGAGTATAATTCCTTTTATATAAAGTTAGTTATGGCATGTATCCTAACTTAAAACTAAGGGGAAGTGTTGGAAAAAATTAATGTTATTGGTATATCATGACATTAAAAACATTAAGTTAATAAAACTTACATAAGTAAATTAATAATAATATTTCATATTATAATTTAACACTACATGAGTTACTACTTACATAAATGAATAATAAATATATGATTATATAATTTACAATTTTAAATTGTGTTGGAAGTTAAACCCATTGGTTAAAAAGATTCAATCCATTTATATTTGATTTTACATGATAAAATGAATTCATTTAAACATTCTAACAAATTCAGATTTACAATTTAAGTTTTTTCCTATTCTCCTTTTCAAATCAAGAATATTTTGTGTTTACTCTCGTAGGAGGACCTTGGACTCTTAGTCAGTCAACTCTTTGTTTACAATAGTGAAAATTTGGATTTAACCCGTTTAAGGAGCCTTGCAGGGTCATTACATTACGAATCAAACTTCTATCCCTCCCAATGGAATTCTAGAAAGATTGTATATTTCAGGGAATTGTAAGATCTATTGGGTCCCTTATTAGAGTTGATTCTATAACTGAAACTAGAAGCAAACTAGTTTTTTCTAGGATCTATGTCAATGTGGATATAGACAAGGTCCTTCCCAATTCCATTAAGTTGAAAAAAAAAATTAGAATATGGACCCATAACCTAGTGTATGAGAGGGCCAATGAAAATTTAACCAACTACTGTAAGTTTGGGCACAAGTGTGATAAGATTAAATAAGGTGGGTGTGACAAGAATAGGCCTAACCTCTTAAAGGATGCAGAGGAAAAGTCAAAAGATATGAATGCACCTATTATTGACCCTTTTTTCCATGATAACACCTACTATAAATAGCAATAAGGAATGAGTGGATGATGTTTAAGAAGATGTTATGGACACAATGTCTAATTCTTTGATTTAAGAGGAGATAAGAAAAAGAAAATTATTTTCCTCGTTAACATGAAGGATGATTTTGTTGAAGTTCATGGTAAGAAGATTCCAGATGTTATTGGGCCATCCTTGATTAAAGAGGATTTGGTAGTAAAATGCAAAACATATGATGGTTATGATAGAAAATAGGTCAATGATGATGATCAGTTGGAAGTATACATCCCAAGTAGTCCCTACATGAAATTCTTATAAATAGATCCTTTTTTGGTGCTTTCTATGAAACTAGAAAAAGAACTAGCTCATTAAAAAAAAATGGGTGCTCTAACCTTAAAAATGAGACTTTACCACTTTGGGACTTAGATATGTATAATCCTTCACCTATAAAGTTTAATGGATTTCAAATCTTAAATAAGAGCTTAGAAATTATTAACATAGATCGAAGAGGAAGCAAGAAAAAAAGGGGAAGACCCCCTCTCAGGAAAAATATTATGGTGGATATTGTTTCAGATAAGGACTTAATTTCTATTTTTAGAAACACTTAATCATTATTTTCGCTTGGAATCTTTTAGTTTTTGGTATGGATCATGCTAGTTTGGATTGTTTTGTTATTATATTGTCGGCATGATCATCAATATTTTTGAGTATAACTTATTTTTGGCTTGTGCGATGAAGGTCTTTTATGGTTTGTGTTTTCCAGTAGGAAATTTTTTTGTATTGGTTCATTCCTATCCCCTCTAAGTTGAATGGATGAAAGGATTACTAACATGTTTGATCAGGATTTGACTTTTCCTAGCCATTACAATTAGAACATTGGATCTTTATTATGGTTGGTTTTGTGATAGTCAAGATTTTTGGGCTTGTCATAAGATGAACCATTCGGCGGTCTTTCCAAGATTTCAAATTCAACTTTATTGGCCTTAATGGGATGTGCCATTTTGAATTTCAAATTTTAACCTTGTCCATCATTTTTAGGTTTCCTTGGGTCTGGGTAGTTTTGTCTATGATTTCTACTTAGGGACCTAGGGCCCCTTATGGTTGGGGTTGGATTTTGATGTCATTTATTTTACTATCGATACTTAGGCCTCCATTTGTGCCTAGGCTAGTTTTAGATCTAATAAAATGTGAGATGTGTGATCTCTTTATTGAATTCATTGGTTTTGGGTCCCTTGGGGGGGCTGATGGTTCTTTTTGAGACCTGATCCTCTCTTTCCATTAGTCTAGGCTAGTTTTCAATCCAATTAAAACTAGTTGATTCACACACCAGTCAATTCCAATTATTTCTATTTTCACTATCATTTTCTTGTTTGGTTGGGTGATTTTTGTTTTCCTATTGAGTTATACCCTATTTTATCTTATGTATATCAGGGGGATACCTAGACATCTTGATGTCTCTAGGTTGGGTTGCATACCAATTCAAAAGTGGGTTTACTTTACTTTGAACAAATTTAATATTCAAATATTATGAAAGAGTTTGGTGAAGAAAGGTTTCTAAGAATAAGTGAAGAGAGAGATTGAATGCATTGGGTTAATTTTTTCTCAATGAATGAATAATATTGGTAGGTTTTTTACCTCCATGAAATTTTTTCCCATGTATATCCTATGTTGTAAATTTGTGTCTTTGCTACTATATTTCACATTTAGATCTTATACATATGTATTTTTATTATTTTGACATGCTCCCATATATCAAACTACCAAAAATAATAGGTCCCATAAAGTATTTCCCTCTACTTAAGATACCTTAACAATCATGCATCTATACAGTTTTAGTCACTATTCTAATGACATGCATTATTGGTAGTTAAACTATCAAATCCATATGAATCATTGGTTGCTACTCTAACCACATGTATAGATTCTAAAATCATGTGTATTATTGTGATTATTAGTAGTAACCAAGGGATATGGGTGGTACATATTTTCTCATTTGAGTTAGATGAGTGTAGGTGGATTTGTGGCCACCTCTACTCTCGTAAATTATTCAAAAATCAATATGCAAGGCTAGAATCTTATTCCAAGAAAATGGTTATTGTGCCTCATAGATGATTATAAGTTTTCATGTAGCATATGTTTTCCCATGTCATGATCAACTATCCTTCTTATACATGATGAATACCCTATAAAATTAATGTCTTCCTCTAGTAGATAGGTACCCTATTATGAGTCGTAATTTCCATTTTAATTGATATGTATGTTCTTATGTTATAAATATGGGCATCTTAATTGGTAAATATGTATCTTGCTTCAAGTTTTATATTTTAGTTATATGATTACTAAATTTATTATATTGATTTTTTGTTTCTAATCACAATATATATTTCTATTTGATGTATATCTCAGTAATGGATATGAACATTTAACTACATTGTTGTTATGTTATAACTAATATGATGATCATGATTATGATTGACTCTTTTATTTCTGTATGACCAATGGGTATGTGAGGAGAATTTTTTTTTATATAATAATGTTGTTCTTACTATCTATTAAATTATTTATAATTATATCATTATATATTTGTGCTATCAATTTATTAAACCTCTGTGTAACCATGTCTTGCCTATGTACCTAGGGCGTGTACGATCATGGATTGGGGATGTAATTTTTTATGAGTATGGGAACAAATATTTTTTTTAGATATGAATTATGAAACTATGATGGGATTCATATATTTTATGGGATATTAACATCAAACATAAATTTATATCATTATTACTAATATTACTTTTCATGAACATTTTAAAATGTGAAATAATTGGCCAGGGGATAGATATCGACATGATAGCCTTAATGCCCATTATTCTTATCTTCCATACTATTGTGCTATTATTATTTTATTATTTTTATCATGTTTTATTGAGATCATATACTTTTATTTTTATATACTTTACTCATGGACATGGTTATTGCATTTATATTCTTGATATGAAAGGATGAGCAGGGATTAATTTCATTGAGATGTAATGTTGCTTCACTAATATTGATATGTTTAGATGACTTCTAAAAATTATGAGATTGGATATATATATTCTAACCATGTATGAAATTTAATATTCATTAATTAACCTTGGTGGGTAAGATCCATAGTTCCACATGCATTTCATATTGCATATAAACACAAGTGTTTATGTGATAATGTTGAGACATTACCTTGAAATATGTTGTTATTTAAGTATTGTTATTATTATTATTATTATTTGAATGTTATAATGGGTGAATTTAGCGTGTAGGTGATATTTATTTATGTCATGGGTGGGTCAAGGTCGGAGGGAAGTTGCAAAGAAGTGACCATTGACCAAATTAAATGTATTATATATTTATTAGAGGGGTTTTGTTCTCCTAGTGTGTCATTTTACTTGAAGGTGTTGTATTTTATATATAACATTTATAACCACTTGTGCTTAAGCTGACCACTATGTATTTCACATTGAAAATATTCTTTTTGATGTCTTTAACCTTAGGTTTTCCACATGCCTATCTCAAACTAGTAATAGTGGCATTGTCTTTAGGCATGTGTCATAAAATGCTTATTTGTAACTTATCATATTATTCTTCATGAGTCATTCTCTTGAATTAATTAAACCTCTTGTTTCATACCATTTTGTATCCTAAATAAATAATTATTTCCTGATTATTCCTTAGGTATGTTAACCCTTAGTGAATCCCTTCTTTATATTTATTTTTTTGGAATTGTAAAAAAATTAATTTTAAAATTTTCAAAATAATGATCCTTTCTCTCCCATTGGCCAAAAATAAAATGGAATTTTGATGGATAACTTGGATTATTCCAAAAATAACTAAAATAAATAATTTAGATTATTTATGAGGTCTAGAAAGACAAAAGTGGAAAACCCAAGAGAGGACACTTGTTCCTATATAATAGGTTAGATAAAACAAAAAATTCCTCTTTCCTTTTAAATCAAAAATATATTATAAATAACCCATTTAGGATTCAAGTTTTAGGGAGAAGTAGGGGATGGAGGGAAAACGAGGGGTGAGGGCAAGGGGGCACTAATAAGAGAAGTACATTTTGGTATTGATGGTGTTCAATTAGTTTGTATCCTTCGAATAAGAATTTGGAAGAATTGGAATGATATCTGTGTATAATTGAATGATTTTTATTTGATTATTGTTAATAAAAATATGAATGATAATATGGATGCAATTTTTTTTTAAATTATAGTTAAGTGCATGTTATTAAAGTAGCAAAATTTTCTTGTTGAGTATAGATTTTCTTCTCCAGTTAAGACCTTCTTTATGCAGATGGTTGCCCTTCTAGAGACGTCCCCTAGTATATTTTTATTCACTCTTTTTAAAATCCTATAATAAAATTATCTTGGTTAGGGGTGTACATTGGCCAAATTATAATCCATCACTATTAATATTTGTTTTCTTGATTGACATCCTATGGCCATGTGTTGAATTGTTTGGGTTACCTTTTAGGCTTGGGGGTTGATGAGG